>JAOUZG010010951.1:5156579-5190789 GCA_026289955.1 Argiope argentata
GAAACGTCACAATAGGCTTTGAATCATCAATTGGCGTTGAAAATTCAATGCTAGTATAATTTTTTGATCAATTATTTAAAGTAGTTTGAATTGTTAAGTCGGTATAGTCTGGTTGGTATGGCGTTGGAATCGTAACTCTTGGATTGAGAGTTCTAACACCATATATCGAAAGGCGAATGAAAAATTGCCTGCAAATTCGCTTTCTTTTTTGCCACTCTCATATTTATGTTAGCCGTAATTATTTTGTAAAAACTAACTAAAATATTTTTTTTCCTATTTACCCAAATAGAAATCGATTTAAAAAATATTTTTTTGTATTACTTATTAGTTTACTAGTTAAAATTTCATGAGAGTCGGCAAATTGATGATGTATATATTTAAATGAATCTCTAAAAGCTATCACATTAAACTAAAGCTTGTATTAAAAAATCTTGCTTATTTAAAGTTATTGTTGTCAGATTTTAGTAACTAAAAGAAATTCAAAGAAAGTAACGATCAATATAATATAATTTTGGATCTACTGTCATTTCCCTTATTTGTATTAATAGATTTCTGCACTTTTCTCCTATTATTATTTATGTTTTATCTATGTAGCTTACTTCATTTTATTTTAATATGATTATTAATTTATTTTATTTTAATATTATTAATATGAGTACCTTTTATTCTTGTAATATTGATTTAATTTTTATTTTTTCTGTCTAAAAATGTTTTTTTAAATCTATATAAAAAAGAGATTTATAATTAAATTGATTGATGTTTTTACGTCTTAGAGCGAAGTTTCTTAGGTTATTCAGTAAAGTTAAGCTTTTTCTGTGGTAATGTTATAGTAAGAATTGAAGCAGATAGTAAGAATATCAAAGAATTATCAATGCATCAATAAAAATAAAGAGAGAGAGAGAGAGGGAGATAATGCCGTCTATTTAAATGAAAGGGTCTATACCATCAGTAATAATTCTATTTTTTAATTGATTAAAAGAACTAGAATTACAAATGCCAATGCAAAAGTAATTTTTGCATGAAATTCTTTCAAACTATAAGCGCTGAATAATTTTGATATATTTTTCTTTTTATCTTTATTTTTTCAGTGTACAATCCTCATGATTTTGAAAATGTGGATTTGAAATCAGAACCTTTGTAATTTTCAACTGCAATGCGGGAAATGTAACTGCAATTCGTAACTTCAATGTGGGAAATTTTCATATAGGCTATCCTAAATGTTGCTTTTTACTGAAAAGACTTCAAAAGTATTTCCGAATTCTACTCTCATTTTGATACAGTATATTTTAAGGAATTTGAAGCAAGGGAAACAATAACAGCTCGTCAAAAAGCGTGCATAGGTAAAACGTTTTTGTAAATTCTGAAATAAAATGACACACATTAATTTAAGACTAATAATTATTGCATTGTCAAGTTGGCTTCTGCTGGAAAAAAAGAATATACCAACATCAGCATCAGATCAAGTGGTTTTTACATGATTGGCAGCTAGCTCCGCTCAAGAAGATGACGTGGTTAGCTTAATTCTTAACAACGACTAAGCGATGGTTGCTTTTCGCTTAAGCGTGTTGCTTCCATTCTATTTCGTTCAGTTTTCCCCCCTCTTTTCATTAAATAAATTGTGCAAAATAGCTTTAAATGTAAGAGTAATTAAAAGCATCGTTACACTTTCTTTAGATGTTGATAATTTTATATAGAGCTATTAAATTTAATTATAGATGAACAATAAACACATAAAATGTTTGAAACATATATTAAGTGATTTTAAGCTCTGGTATAAGTAGTTGGCTGAAAAAATAATTTCAGAGACTAATTATAAAATTATTTCAGATAGGTTTTTTTGTCTTTCTTTAAAATATTTTAATACTTAATTTTTTAACACTATTTAAAAGTAAGAATTTATAAAAATAATTGATTTTAAGTGAAATCATGAAAGCCACGTCAGCCCTATGATATTTTAAGGATCAGAATTGCCCAAGAAACACCACGAGTAGGTGTGGTTGGACTTCCTCATTTTTTAAAAATTATTATTTTTTATTTTTCAACAATTAGATTCTATTGTGAATACAGCTTTGTTTCAATGAATACAATTAAATTGAACTTACAATATCCAGGAATAATTATTTAAAAATATATTAATAAAACCAAATATAAATTTTTGACTGTGCTCTTCTTTCGTTCGTTAACATGTACAGCATATGCCTGCAATATTTAAATCGTATATTTTCTGAGTGTGAGAGACTTATTATCAGTAAAAAAAATCTTAAAATTTGTTACAAAAATTTTAACTATGTCTACATCTGGATAGGACAATTTTCCTTTATCAATATCAAACAAATAAACTATAGCAAACGAGTTCGTCATTTCAAAAATCAATCCTTTTTCCATTAATAATAACTTATTACAGTCGCTATATTGCAAATAAGGTTTTAGCTTGTAAACCACATATCCAGAAAGTTAAATATACAAAAGGGTCAACTCTTCTTTAATAATAAAATTATAGAAATCGACATCTTTTTATATATATATGTATATATTTCCGTTAATTTGCTGCAGCGTTCATCAAAACCTTAGGATTGGAATGGCTATTGCTGCCGTTCAAGCCACATTTGACCATTTCGCTAAAATTTGGCAACAAATTATTTTTTTGGCGAAAATGATTGTACGTTAAAGCTGTTCCGTTTTTTTTGTAATTAAATAGTACTTGTGTTAGTTACATATTTTTCATATAGGCTTATAGTAGAACATTTACGTCAGCTGGTTGCAAGCGAAAAATCGCCAAATAATCTAGAATTCTGCCAAATTTCTTTGGCAACAGATAAAGTACCCTTATAGTTTTAAGCACATAGTTTTTAAGTAGTTTTTCTCCACGCTAATGAGGCCAGGTTTAACATGTTTTCGACCAGTTATTTCAAAGATTCTGATTATTTCCGAGCTGATTGATTTAAAATTAAAGGTACTTTTCGGCTTGCCAGGAGCCAAAGAAAAATAGAAAAAGAAAGTTAGTGGAATTCTACATTAGTTGACGACTTTTCGTTTTAAAATTGATGTAAGAAATTTTGTAGAATTCTACATTTTAAATTTAAAATCAACGTAAGAAATTTTGTAGAATTCTACATTTTAAATTTATAATCAACCTAAGAAATTTTGTAGAATTCTACATTAAGTGGCGATTTTTCGCCGACGCCCAGCTGACGGAAAAGTACTTAATTAAACATTGTTAATTAAAATATCTTTTGATTTTTTCTGAAGTACTTATGAATGGAAAGAAAACAGAATAATCGAAATTTAAAATTTCTAATCTGTGTTATGTTACCCTAAATGACACAGAAAATTCACATCTTTGCGTTTCCCTAAGTGACATTGAAAATTTAGGCTTGCATACAGTTTGATGCAATTTTATATTGTGATTAGACCGCCACCTCAAATATACGCAACAAAATTTCTTCACTTATGAAGTCGCGGATAAAAGCTAGTTTATTTTTAAGTTTTCATTTGAGTGTAAATGAATTTTTTCTACTTTACCTACTATGCTCTTTCAAAAGCTTTCCCTTACTATTTTTTATTTAAAAAATGCTTTATTTTCCTATTTTTGTAAAGGATTTTTACGACACCGTTCTCAGCAGAATCTCCAAACCCCTTGTAATAGTTCTCAGAACAGCCTCCAAATAAACGTTATCATTTTCTAACACTGCCTCTATTTTGTCTTTCCAAGCAGTTCGTCTCCTTTTTCCTTAACTCAATAGAATCTTTTCGTTCCTTCAGGGTGGAGAGATCGAATAACGTTTCAGCAGATGTTTAGTACTCAACGGTAATAGGTTGCAATCCGAGATAGCAATCCAATCAGTGTTTGATCTTGAAAATTCACCAATGCCCATCATACACTCGACGCAAATGGGGATTTAGAGTTTTAGATTTTGCTTTAGCTTCATTACGAGAAATATTCTTTCGGTACCGAAATTTCATTCTTGTTTTCTGAACAGATTCGTTTTTCTGAAGATGTGAATGGGTATCGCTTGCTGTGAAAATGCCCTCGTGAAGAAAATCGAGATTCATTTTAATTTTTAAAATAAGTGAAGTTTTTTCATATATATCCTTATTTTTATTTTGAAATGTGAATCAAATATTAATGCATATTTAAAATGGAGCACAATTAAGTTTCTTTGAATTATTTAATTAATCAAGTGAGGAATTCAAAAGTATTATTATACAATATTGAGGCCAATATCCACAAATTCTAAACTAAATTTTCTTTTGTGTTTCATAGTAGCAAATATAATGTAATTAAAATTACTTTCTTACTTTTTCCAATGTTTCTTCTGAATCAAATATAAACACAACTGCGCAAATTATGTAATGACTAGATTTTTTTGAAACACTAATCTATAACTTCATTTCATTTTCTAGCGTGATAAATGATTTCAAAATTAAACTTACTCACACAATTGAACCTTTATAGGTATTATTCCATTATAAAGGGATATCTTACTTCTTACTAACATATCTATAGTAAAAAACAAATATTTATATCAGAATTTTTGTATTAATTTTTTTATTTGTATGCACTGTCATTGTTTGCTGCTATCTGTATCTGAGTTTTCATTATGGAAGTTTATAAAATGTCTGGATATGACTTTAATCTCCTGAACATGACTGTGGTATAATATATCACATTTTGCAGTAGCATACCATATAGGTTTTTCTTCTATAAAATATATTCCGAAATTAAATTTTCACTGGATCTTTGTACTAATACTCGAAATAATCCTCCGTTTAAAGATTTCGTATCTCATAAAATAGAATACTTATACTGAAAGTTAAAAATTTATATCGCCGTTTTCATAAAAAGAAAAAAAAGTACTCTTGATATTTTCTCTCATCATCTGGTGTTATCTATTCCCAAGCTTTTATTATGGAAATTCATAAAATGTTTAGAGATGACTAAGATATCCAAAAGGTGTGTGGGGTACAGACAGCAATTACAAAGAAATTGCTTCCGTGCAGCGTAACATTCTTAATGAGTGAAACTCAAACAAAGATAAAGGTTAAATACTCAAGTAGACGATTATTCTTATGAACATTACTTGAAAGTTTTCTTTCTCACTGTGTTTACTTTTCTCCGTCTTTGTATCCAAATGGACGATAAGTGCTGCCTTTACACTGGAAATAAAATTTAATGGTTATTAATAGAAGTTCTGTCATTTTACGAAACCTTAGTAAAGTAATAAAGATGGGAAATATCCGAAAATCTCATTCGAAGTAATCCGTTCTGTCTCTCTTGTATATCTTGCTTGTGATTTCAGCAGGAATATGCAAAATTGAAAATCTGGGATTGATTCCTTTTGTATAATATTTTTAAGAAATATAAAAAAGTTCAATTAGCAAAAACTTTTTTTCTCTTGTATATGATTTCGTGCAATAGTGTAATTATTTGTGTTTTCGAGAGAACAATTAGCAAAGAATTAGTTTTAGACAAAATCAAGCATTAATAAATGTCCAAGTTTTCTTTTATTTTTATCTGTTGAATGATTAGTCTATGCAAATAAACTTAAAGGAAACACATTTTTATCAAACACTTCATGCGACTTGATCACAAATTTTAAGTAATACGATAGGCGCCAAAATCCAGGTTCAAAAAATATTTTCCCCATGATCTAGGCTTTTAAAAATTGAATACGAACAATTTTTTTAACTGTAGGCTAATTTAATAGTAGAAGCGTACACATATCTACAGCACTTTTAATTACATACTTATGAATAATTTACTATGTAAACATGAGAGGCATTTTCTTTGAACTATCGTCTAAACGGAGTAAAAGCTCCTTTTCCTATACTACTGCCGTTCGAATGAAAAAGCTCGAAAGGAAAAAAAAAAATGGACAATAAAAAAACTTTAAAATGGTCTTTGAGAATACTTGTATTACCAGGAAGTTTTTTTTAAATTGACCATTTGTATAAAGGATAAAAACTTCGTTAAAAAAGCCTTTCAACAGCTTTTTCTAACATACTCTACATGTTCATAAAAAACCAAATAAATATCATGTTTCATTTGAGCTGCAAGGAAACAGAGTAAATCCAAACGAACATATAGAGTTTATTTTTCTAATTAAAAGAAATATTAAATATAAAATTAATTTTATAATTGTTCGTGATAACTATTGTTCATAACAACTATATCACAAATATACCTCGTAAATACCAGCTTATGCAGATAACGTATATATGCAGTTTAATTAACTAAAATGAAGTAAAAACAAATAAAATTCTAATTTTGGGCTTATGAATTAAAATATACAAATTTAGTTTTTCTAAACTGCAAACAACTTTGAAAACTTTTCTTCCTATCAATGTAATTCCACAAAACTACTTTGCTGATATTATTACCTCTCTTGTCATACAAAATGTTGGGGAGACTTTTTAAAAATCCTTCATGTATCGTGACAATAAGATAAGTATTTATCCAATGCAACCTGACCCTTTGAGAAAGCGTCTTTCCCCCAATGAAGTGCGGTGTCAGTTCAGTACTGAAAATCAAGACACATTGCCTTGCCTCGGACCCTAACGAGAACGGGTGAGGCATGCCAGGACTAATTTGGGCCTTCAGCTTTCTATCGAGGGGAAGAGCAACAAATAAGCTTTTTCAAATCCAGGTTCGCCAGATCATTAATTTTTGAAAGGAGTTTTGAAATGAAATGAGAAGCAATTCGAAGTTGATGCATTTTCTTTCGTTATAAGATGCTCCGTTAAGTTATTTTCAACAGATTGTTTCGATTGCAAAGAAACAAATAATAGACAGGAATCAATAAAAAGTGCCAAGTCAAATTTCATGAAATGATGCCAAAGTCTTTACAAAAGCTGAAGTTTTTATTAGGGATGTTTTAAATAAAAAACATTCCAAGTGGAGAATAATTTTCTATATAACTTATATGCAATATAATTATAAAGAGCAATACGTTTTCAATATATGTATCTAAACCTGAGTAGTCTGAAAAATTTATGATTTCATTATAAAAATTTTATATATATATATATATATATATATAAATTAGATTTTGAAACTTCTTAATAAATAATTTTTCCATTTGTGATTTTTAAAAATTAATTATACTTTTTATATACTTATTTTCTGGAGATATGCAAAGCTATCCTTTAAGTTTAATATTTAATTCACTTAAATCTGTAATTATGTTCAAAGCAGTTCTTTGAAGAATCCATTCATTTCTGATTTATGCAAACCCTTCTTTCTGATATACATGAAGAGTTTTCTAATTATATATAAAGCAATTGCTTCAGAGTTTTGTTCCTACTAATGCATGAAAAAAATTATTTAAAATCAACTCGATCATTTGATATTTCCTTCACTAAATTTCTGATTAGGTTCAAAGTGAATATGAGAGAAATCCTCCCAACCTCTTATTTTCCGTTAGGATGTAAAGCAGCCATTTCCAATAAGGCAGGAATGAAACAGTTTTTTTAATTGCATACAAAGCAATTTTACCGTTATCATCAGAGCTCTGTTCACTTTATTGCAAATTCATCAGCAAGAAAAGGGAATATCTATGATTTGAGTATTTATGATCCTTTCTACAGAAAACTGATATCGATGGGAGTGACTGAAGGTAACGTTTATTCAAATTGATATACTGATTTAAAAAATTAATTAAATATTCTCTCTTAATTTTTTCTTTAACGCAATCAATTTTTTTTATTGAATGAATTTGTAATTAGATTAGCTCTCTAGTAATATCCCCATTTTTTACAGTTCTGATGAAACTTTTGAAAGTTATAAGGTTTTCGTAAATGCCATTTTCGATGTTAAACAAGTTGTCGGTTTCTTGGAAACAATCATACATTTCTGAAATATATATTTATATTTAATGGAATTACCTAAATCTGCTTCAGAATGTAATAAAATAAAATTTTACATCGGAAATGTAAGGCTTCTTTTACTGATTTTTAAACTTGACTGGAAAAAAATATGTGAATTATAGCATAGTAAGCCTTTTACAAGAAAGCAAAGCTCCGATACTAAAATATTAATTTAACCAAAAATTAAAACCTGTATACTGTTAAAATTTTTGAAATACTTACGAGATACTAAAATATTCTCATAGGTGGCTGCAAAACTAACTTTTCCCACTTACTTATATTATCTTTATTTCTTATTTATTGATCTATCTTTTTTTGAATTTGATATGTACCTTTTTGAAATTACATCTTTAGATTCCATTATAAAACTGTGGTTAGAAAAATAAATGTGTTGTCGGATAAGTCATATATTTGAATAAATATTCCTTTTTTTAAAAGAAAAAAAAGTAATATATGTAGCATGAAGTAGAATTTCTAATTCAAAAAGTAAATAATTATAGTGCTGAAAGGACTTTCTTTCTTTTATTATCAAACTTAGCTATCAGTTTGTATCTGTGTAAAAACTGCATGTTTAAGAATTTTCTAATGAGCATTTAAATAAAATTTCATCACTCATGAAGATTAAATACTTAACATTTCATTTGTAAATTCATATTATGTGCTCAACATTCCCTTTTTTACTACTGAATGTAAGAAATATTTTACTTATCTTCATTTCAAATTCTCAATAACCGCTTTGATTAATTTTACATTTGTTCTTTTTTCTTCAATTCTCTTGATGTATTGCCTTATTAACACTTTGACTGCCATGGCTATCGTATGTGATATTCAGAGATGTTTCCATTGTGCACTGGCTATCACTAGCTGGTTTGTGAAAACTGATATATGTGCTGATATTATTGCCACTGCAAAGTTTAGTGGAAAATGAAATATTTTTAACATGCAAGAAAAAAATGTATATATATGTATAGAGAGAGTATGTGATAAATATATATGGAGTATGTGATAATAAATACATATATTTACAGTTTGTAAAAATAAAAAATATATATAAATATAGTATGTTATTTCCTTTTTTTGGAATAAAGTTACATTCAGTATTTGGCATTGAAGCAATTACGACACAATTGAGGCTGGTCAGGACAATTGTCACTGTATGTGAAAGTTAGCTTTGCTTTTTTTTCTGGCCATTTCACGATCCTCTGTTTTAGTAATGTTGATATAGCATATATGACATTTACGTCGCAACTTTTTACCATTTTCATGGACCCTATGAATCAAGTGGTGAGTTTTTTTTACTTTTTTGCACATCAAAATCGGGATCTTTATCCATACCACGCAGCTAAAAAACCAAACTCTCCCTAAATTTACGAATTTTCATTCTTGAGTTTGTTACATATCGATATGCAACACAGGCGCTAACCACTGTAATTCCTAACAGCGATTCTAATACTAGTTTTCTGTACCATTTAACACCTTTTCTTAGTTTTATGGCAGAAGCACCCATCTGAACCTTCATTGAAAAATTCGCCTAACTTTCGTCGGGTGCTTTGGGTGAAAATCTCCCCATGTGTTACAAAATGAGTCAGATTGAAAAATATTGCTTTTATATGTAGTTTTATGTTGAAAAAATACAAATTTCGCAAAAAAAAAAAATTGGCCCCGTGGTGAGCATTTGCAATTTTGGCTTGGCAGTCAAAGTGTTAAGCTGATAAAAAAATTCCAAAAGAATATTTTTCAATTTTGGTACGATTTTTAAATTTATAATTTTATTCTAGTGGTTTTCAGTTTTCTATTTAGCCTGCTCAAAAACTAAGAGCATTTTTTAAAATTTTTAATTTTGATAATGAAATACTGATTGTAATTTTGTTTAAATATTTAAAATAAAAATAAAGCTACGGCACCTTATAAAAGCATTATTTGACTGCTTATTGTACTAATTCAAACTCGTTATTGTACATCTTATTTATTGCAAAACATAATTGGACAAAAGAAACTGAAACAATGCGCAGGTCAACAAACGTTATAAATTTAATCAATGCATGTTAAAAACATTATATCATATGAATTATATAATAATTCATATAATGTAATACTTTAGATGAAATATATATTTTATAGAATAGTTTATTTGAATATACTTATTATAAGAGTTATATTTATAATTCATATACGAAATATTCTTGATGATGGAATGTTTCACGTTCGAAAAAAAAAAATATTTAAAAAAATTTAATCCATTCCTACTTAGGTGAAAAAAGAAAATTTTTATTTTAGTAACACTTTATTAAGTAATTACAATTAATATAAATATGCTTAGAAATCTGTCAAAGTCACAATATTACAATAAAATAGAAAGAGAATTTCCTGGCAATTTTCCATTCAAATTTCTATACATGATGTTCGAACTCGCATCCCAATGAATGGGAATCCAACACCATACCAACCAGACTATTCCGGCCTGACGAATACAATTACTATAAATAATTGATCAAAAAATTACTTTCAACAACAATTGAGGATTTAAAGTCAAATGTGGCAACACAAAATGCCTGATGTTTTCACACCAGTTGGGATACGCAATACAGATTAGAAATTCTCAATTTTCAATATTCCATATTATTTTAACTCCATAGTACTTCAAAATGAATCGAAAAAATCGATTCATCAACAATTTTTAATTTTAATGCATCAAGCATCATGAAAATAAACAGAATCGTTTAGATTGTGGAAAAAGGCAGTTAATAAGTTATTATATGCCGAATTTCCACCCTTCTAACTTTCCGATTTATTACGTCTGTAGGCAGGCGGGAGCATTGTATATAGCCTTAGGATGTCTGAAAACCTGAAGATCTTGAGGTCAAGTTAGTGTGGATTGCAATAGTCAATCTTATATTCTTTTTATATCAATTTTTTTAACCTTCCCTCCAAATATTTTTTCAGCTCCTTAAATACCACTCGTAAACAATTCTTGCAATCAAACCATGAAATTTTCTCCTGAAAATCCATTTTTATTACCGTAATTTAAACCTTACTGTAAGGAATTTTAAATATATGACACTTACTTATTTG
Organism: Argiope argentata; assembly: GCA_026289955.1. Classification (NCBI taxonomy): domain Eukaryota; kingdom Metazoa; phylum Arthropoda; class Arachnida; order Araneae; family Araneidae; genus Argiope; species Argiope argentata. The sequence continues at coordinate 5,167,518 of JAOUZG010010951.1, forward strand.
ATGAAAATATCACAGAAATCAATTTAAAACAACATTTTTATAATATACATATTATTCACAAGTAAATAAATAAATAAAATTATTCAGTTTAATGAATATTCTACCCGATTAGGAATCATTTTTTCAGGATAAATTTTCCTCCTTTCAATAAATAATGATAACTTCATTGGCATAAAACATCTTTACACGAACAGTTTCTTATCAGTGACCCGAGACCGTTTAAAATCTTTGGAAGAGATGCATTCTATTCACTGCAAAAATTTCTGGATGGAAATGAAATGTCTTTTAGGCAGTATAAACAATTCAAGCTTGATAAAAAAAATAATCGCAAGAAATCAATAAAGCTTTTAATAAAAAAAACATGAGACGTCTAGAATCGAACAAAAAATACTCATATTGAAAACCAGACTATACTTAGCTTGATTAATTTACCAAAATGTAACTGATATTTAAAAAAATGTAAATGCTATTAAGAAATTCAGGTGCACTTAATATTATTTCCTTATTGGGTTTACTCTTTTCAAGCGCCGGTGTCCTAAACTCGAGATAGCGTGATCTGGGTTCCTCAGATTCGAGTCTTTAACTCGGGCTTACCTTGTGTTATAACTGTGAGGTATGGGAAAGAGTCAGTCATCCAGTAAAAGGGAACTGTGCAATCTTTCTCCTGTGAAAGGGGGAGTGTCATCTTCATTTGAGCTAGAAAGTTTAGAAATCAAATTTCTGTTCTCAGGGGCTTTAACCCCCAGAAACTATTGCACAAACTTGGATTGAGTCGCTGACTTTGTCAAAGGGCTTTCCTAAGGCAAGTGCCAAAAGTAACAGCAACAACTCTTTTCAAGCGTGGTTTTCAGCGAACGAAATTAATGATAAATAACAAACGATTGGGAATATTTATGCGCATATATATAGAGGTTTTTCAAACCAAATTATTGAAAAATCTGGTTTTCTGTAATGGAAGAATTTCATAATTTTACTTAGCTTGTTTAACTAGTTGCAAATCTGAATAAAAATATCATCTTTATTCAGAAAATCCGTGAGTATAAGGAAAACACAATACAAAGTGACATATTTATAGTGGTGCCGCATTTATAAGACGATTACTTTATACGTCAACATATATTTTAGATGAAGTAATAATTAGAATGAACTATATAATTTGTCTGTAAGTTGTATTTATTAAATGTTAAATTTCAGAATGTAGTCGTAACGTATTATTCTTATCACTTATTTATCTCAAATAGTTGCATATATTATTTGTTACAGTAAGTTTCGAAAAAAAAAACTTCTCATGTCTTAAGAAGAAGAAATTGTCCAATCGTATGGTTCAATATCGTTTAAAACACATAATAATGAATTCCCTTTAATCGATTTGCACTTTATTTTTGCCAAAATCAGAATGTGCTGATTTCCATTTAAAAGGGCTATTTTTCAATAAATAGATAAAACTTACTTTAAACTTACTTTTAAAAATATGGATTTACATCCATATTTTTAAGAAAACACTGGGCAAAGAAAAATAAGTAATAATAATTCAGAATATTTAAAAATACAAGACTGTATAAATCGTTACTTTTTGTCCTGAAAGATTTGGATTTTTTAATAGGCTCTTAGTGTTTGAAAAATATCCTATTAAAAATGATTAAAAGTACAAGGATATTGCACAAACATTTAAATTTCGCAGTTTTTTCAGCTGTTATACAGCAAAAAATTATTCCTTCTTTAAATAGTTTTCAAATTACAAATATCTGTCCAGTTCTAATAATTTATAAATAACTCATTAACCATTTTTAGAGATGACACCTTTCATATACCTGCATATTAAAAACTATTTCAATCCCTATTAATGACTGCTGGGAATAAAATCAGTAATTTACATCTTTAAATGGAATAAGGAATCTGCAATGAAAGGAAATTCCTTCGCAATTTACACACAATGTGAAAATATTGAGTTTTAGATATAAGGGAAATCATATTCCGGAAGAATTATATATTATATTTTCTGTAGAATTTCAGATATTTAATAAGACTCCAAAATTCTAAAGATAGATACATAGCATAAGATTTAGTTACATTAAACAAAAAAATAACAATTAATTTGCAGTAATAAATTGATGGATGTGTCCCGAAGAGAAAAAAGATGTCCATCTCAAACCATTTTACTTGAATTTTATCAGAACTGGCAATTATGAAAGCATCGATTGAAAATATGCCCTGCGCATTTCTCTAGATTATTCTACGAAATTCAATTCAGTTTCTGTTAAAGCAAATTTTACAATTTTTTAATGCTCGATTGCCTTCTTTTTTATTGGAACTCTCTCTATTAATCGTCATCCCATGACAATTTTCTACTCACCCCCATTTTGTAAAAGAGCCAGCACCTATTATTATGCGGTTTTCAAATTACTAAAGTAAAGATATCTCTAGCATTTACTGTGTCATATCAATTAATAAAATCTATGAATTGATATGACTGATATGCATAAAAATATTCATCAATTTAAAAAAAGGGGGAGGGAATCACAACCAGGCTCCTTTGAAAATTTTTATATCTCACGGAAACTTCAGGAAAACCTGTAGATACTTGTATCGGATGAGGAAACTTTGTTGCGATTGATCCACGGAGTTTAACAAAATCGTTGTACCAAGTAGAACTCTTCCAAGTATGAAACAAACTTTTTCAAAAATAAATTTGCTTTATGAAAGTGTCAATATTTACATCTATTTTTTTCTATATTCTTTTGAATTGAAACGCTATGTTGCCCATAATATTAATATTAGCCGACTATGTTACACAGATATTAATAACAGGCATTGTATTAATATGAATGCATACTATAAATTGAGGATTATTTTTGATAGAAAAATATTTAATTTCTAGATTTTAATAGCTCGAAATGTCATTTAGAAGCAGAATCGATTCAGTTTAAATTGTCTTTTCAGTATGTGGTGTTTTTTAAAACTAATGTTACTATCCTTTTATAAAACGCTTAAACCTAAATAATGAAAAATTGACCTTTTCTTTTAAAATTATTGAAATTTTTCTCCATTACTGGAAAAAACAAAATGTGTAATTTAAGCATCATATAGCATGAGTAGAACTATGAATATATAAAAAATGTACTTCTTCATGACATCAAATAAATCAAAAATGAAATTTAAGCAACAAATGCTTTTTATATAATATAATCAAATAAAACTGTTTGATTCCCGTACAACTTACGCCCATTCACTAGAATTCCAAATCGTGATTGGTTTGCCCATATCAGACTTTTTACCAAAGAAATAGTTTTTGATGGATTTCAGACGAACTATTTCTGACATCTCAGAATAAAAGGAAAAATATTACCTTCGGAATCCATTATCCCAGATTTTTTACTCTTTATTAAGTAAGAACTTTCAATCCAGTCGGATATTTTTTTATGGTATGCAGAAAGATAGCATATACGGTCGCGAATCTATATCTTAAAAAATATGATATGCGCCATTCCGGCTAACATTTATTTTCCTGCAGACATATCGAAACTAACGTTCAGCAATTGAAAATTTGATCCATTTTCAAAAATTGTAGAATAAAAAGGTAGTTTCAGTTAGTTAGTTCTTTAGTTATTGATAATCGAAAAAAGTTAGAATTCTAAACTAAAAAACAAATCTTAAATAAATATATAAAATAAAGAATACAAAAAAAAGGAAAAGGAAAGAATTTTTTTTAAATATATTCGCAAGCTATTTTTTAGAGCTCATATTACTTTTGAGTATAAATTTATGGCTTTGAGTATAAATTTATTACTTTTGAGTATAAATTATTTCACATCCTTTTTTTTAAATAATTCAATAAAGTTTGGTATTTTATAATAAAACTGCGTTTATTGGTTTCAGTGATACATACTTTAGACAATAAAATTTATTTTAAAGTTTTACAAGAACAAAATTTTTCTTAATTTTTATTTTTAGTGAATGCCTATTAATTTTTCTCAATTTCTGTAATTTATACAAATCAAAAATGTAGAATCATCCAAAATAAAAATTAATTATTTCTCAGAAATTTCTCATACTTCATTTCTCATACTTCATTGTATATTTTTTGTAGGATAAATATTACAAAAAATTTCAAAGTTGGTGATAAAATAATAAAATATTTCGTAAAAAGTTTTTAGCATTAATTTGATTATTTAAATTTTTTAATACTTTTATTGAAGCTGAGTGTCTTAAATCAATTTAGAAAGATGACGTTGTATCATAAATTCAATCAAAAACATCTGTATATGTTTACAATCTACAAGGAATTTCAAGTCAACGCTCTCTTCCCACCTTCACAAAATTATTCCAAATCTCTATTTTGACTCAGTTGGTGCGTTGGCCTCTGTCCAAAGCAGTCAGCCATTGAGTCAACACTTTGGCTCAACTGAAGAACTCCGGATGGATTAGTACGCATCATAGACTATGCATGATAAAATTCTCGGCTGTCTTTTGAATATTTTATTTTATGACGTGGGGAGAATACATTTGGGAAAGGAGAGTGAATCTTGTCTGAAAACAATATTCCAAATGGATTTGTGTCTATGTCACTTTAGAATTGAACTGTTCGCCATTTTGGTTCGTGAACAGCCGGAACTTCGAAAATTTGTGAATGTATAATCAATTAATCTATTCAATAAATGATACTAAACTGATAAAAAAATACTGCTGACAACTATATTAAAAAAAGTAAGGTTTTTATTTTTCTAAAAAGATTTTCTAAATTTCAAAGGAATAAAGTAAAAATCAGATTCTAAATTATGAAGTAATGATGTTAAAAATACGCTTAAAATTACAGAGAAATAATGGTTTTTAAAAGCTAAGATTTTTTCTTGTAGTTTTTTCAATGTATTACAATGTTAATAACATGTTTTAAAATATTAATTGATTCCAAAATATTGAGAGATTGATGAAAATAGAAAAAAATTATTAATTTGTAGAAAACTATTAAGAGAATTTTTTCAGTATATCTGAATAACGCCCTGAAAACTAGAATTTACATCGGCACATTTTTATGTGACATTCTTAGATATTAGTCATCAAATAATTCTCTAGACAAAACAGTATAAACTTTTTCTACAGTGTAATTCATCTAATATATGGCATATTTTATATTTAACATTCCATTCAAATATTCAATTAATTGAACTAATGAATTATATATTGGTCTAGAAAATTCAAACCAAAATAAACTAGCTTTAAATAATTAAAAATTACAAATTCGCTATTTTTTTTCTTTTTAAAATGGCCATTAACCTAGATAAGTAGTTTTGTCATTATTTCTGAGTAAGTCTAGTATATATATTGATTGTTTGTTTAAAAATATACAAAAATAGATATATTCGTTATACATATTACTCATTCTTGAAAATATTAAAATATTACTTACATAAGATAAATGCACATTTCTAAACTAAAGAATAAAGGAAATCTCTAATGTTCTATATAATTAACATAATTAATTGAAGGTATTCAAAATAATTTATATAATTTCTCTCAATTAATAATTAATCAAGATCATATATAATTAATCTGAATTTACATTAGTTTTTGTTATATGTATATATTGTTATATAAAATTGCTGTCATTAAAAATGTGAAGATACATGACACTTTCTTTGCAAAATTTAAATAATCTTAGATAAGTAACCTGTCAATGCAAATTGAATTATATTTCGTTTTATTGGGTCAATTCTCCATTAAAATACGATTCAAAGGATAATCTTGATGTCGAAAATGAAACCATGAAAAACGGAAATTAAAGTAGGTTTTAAAGTGTCCAAGTATGTCAACTAATGATGAGTTTGGTTTCTATCACCTTTCTGATGATAGACAGTTACTACTGAGCTTGCTTGTCAAGATTGTCAGTGCTATTGGGTTATTGGTTAGGAATTTTCAGGGTGGAGTAATCTCTCGGCGGCATTCGATTTATATTCAACAATAAGTTAATCTCTATAGGATAAACTGTCTTTCTTTTCTTCTCTGTTCTAGCTAATGGAACTCTTAAAGGTGTAAGTCGAAATTGGTAAATTTAAAATAGAAGTGAATATGGATGATCTGTATGAGATTAAGGAAATTGCTTTTCCTTGTTAAATGGTTGACATCCTTGAAAGGAATTCATCTTTGTTTAAAGACCCTTTTGTCTTTGGTTCTTGCTTATGGGAGTGGATATAAGATTATTTAAAGTCGTTTGAAATTTACTTGAAAATCGAAGCACTCTTGTGACAACCAAGATGGGAGTTCAATACAGCATTTTATTTTATTATATTTCTTATTGGTTTGAATGATATTAGTAAATTTTTATCCTATTCACATAACAATTACAACTATATATGTCATCTTATATCTTGGAACAAGTGCTTTATGATGCAATGAAAGGTGTCATTTCCCCTTCCAGTTAAATTTGCGATCCCTGATACTTATTGCTTTTAATTCTGTTACCTATGCTGCAGTTTGGTAATTTTCGTACTTCTAGTTTGGTTAATAACTTTAAAAAACAAACAGAAACAGTCTCTCAATTAACTAATGAGAGAAATTTTTTTGAACTTGAAAGTTTTTTTTTGTAATTAAGTAATTCATGCTTCGTTTTATTGTATTTAAAATATTAACGAAAAAATTAAATACCACCTGGTTTGAAAAACCTTGATGCTAATGTGTAAGTGCCGATAAAGAAATGATCTAAAGTGATTGAAACATCATATTTTTGATATCGGGCTAACTTTACTGTGTATATGTAAGAAATTAATCGATTTTTTTAAAAGCAATTTCTCTCAAGAATAAGCAATAAGGAAAATAATGAATAATATCTTGAAGTTATTTATAGTTTTCTTTAGTTCGTGAGGTACATTATGTACAAATATAATCATTAAATGCAACATGTCTACAAAAAGTTTTGAAACAAACACAATAAAGTTTTAAAAAACGTAAAAAAGAAAAGACATTCAGTGCAAATGAAAAAAAATATCACACCGACATTTTCATTTGTTTTGCTAGTTCTTGAACAAATTTATTATTAATGTGCATTATCTGAAAACAAAATTATCAGAAATAGACATTTACAATAAAAATTCGAATTCGAAAATTTGAAAGACATATGAAAGAAAATTTACTAAATAACAAAATACTCTCACATAAAATTCTTTTATATTTGAGTACTTAAAACTGCATGAAGCATGCAGTTTGATATATATTGTATATAAGTTGTAGTGTAATGATATTTTATTCCAAATGTAAAGAAATAAGAAATTGGACACAAAATGTACAGTACTGGGACAAAATTTAACTTTTGCCTCTTTTGATTCCTGATTGCTTTTGTGATAGTATAAAAAGATTAAATAACGTATTGTTAACTATAAAAAATTGAAAAATAAGTTATTTAATCAAAAAAAGAAGAAGAAAACACACAAAGCAATAAAATATCACCCGACGGCAGTGAAGATGTTCTTGAAATATATCGCCTACTTATATAAATTTAACTACAGAAAGAGCATTATTGCTTTTCATAGAGTACTTACATAAATGCCAGGGGGAATATATGAGAAATCAGAAAGCATTTAAACATAGCGTTTTTTAATGGGTTTATGCATTGGAACTGCTTAACTGAACATTTCTTCTGCAGTCATGAGAGAAGGAATTACTTCTGAAATTGTTTATCATTCACGCTCAGTTATTATTTTCATTTTTTTTCGAGCAGCGGTGAAGTACAGATTGAAGTCTTTTAAAGAGAACGGTTTTTTTAATTTCTTCTACCGTATATCGGGGTAGTGTATCCCATTTCATTTTATTGCTTTGCTTGTCTGGTTCTTCTAGATGCAGAGTTTTACTTTTTTTATTATTTGACACTTTTCGGATAAAGCTTTGTTCTTGTTTTGTAGTTGATAGTCAAAAGTATCTTCCAGATATATTTATGTTTGGAGAAATAAGATATTCTATATGATTGTATTTAAAGATTTGATACGACTGAATGTTAAAACACAAAAGACAAAATTTTTAAATTTATATGCAAATGAGGATGATTTAATTTATTTCAAGAGTTGATTAGTTTTGGGTAAATTGCTTCAGCTGTTTGTATTTGAAAAAATGGGGTATCAGAATTGCATATAAGTTGGAAATAATTTCGGGATGAAACTTTGCCAATTACTTTAGTACTATATGCGTAAAACACGAAAACATTTTATAATTAAAAGATCCTTTAAACTAAAATTGAATACCGCGTGTTTCATGTAATAGTTTATTTTTAGCTAACAATGCATTTTGACATGGTTTCGGAAAATGATGCGTGATTGAAATTCTGATATACATGGCAGTACGATTTACGATTATTACAATAAAAAAACGATTATAAGGGGCTTAAAATATTCGGTTATTTTCTATTAGTTATTTCACCTTGGCTTGAAATTAAATAAAATATTTTTTTTATTATTTAAGGAGAAATTTTTCAGGGGAAAAAGTAACTATTTCATTACATTCAATTAGGCATGTTCGTCGATTTTAATTTTGTACTGAGTTTAATTAATTTAAGGTTGTGCCATTTGTAGCTTTTAATTTTAGAAGTACACAAACTAACGTAATTGATTTTCGTTTATTTAAAGTAAATAAATCTTATTATTTTGAGTTTGATAAGTAACAAAATTTAATTCAAATTCTTATTGTTTGAAATCATGGTCCCCATGTGACTCTTTCCTGTTTTTATTAGTAACTAACCTCTTCTGATACCTGACTTGTCTGTCCAAAATATTGAATTTCAGGACTATTATTAACTGTAATGGAATACCTTGTCACATGATGAGACAGAAATATTTCAGTATAATGAAAATAAAATTACTAATAAGGAATTTGGTACTAATAAAAATAAAGATAAAACATTAAAACTACTTATGATAAATTTAGAATTAAAATAAGTTTTTTGTGTGTTCTAATAAATACTGCGCTGATATTTTATTTAAAAATGAAAGCATAATAGAAAATAAAAGTTGGTGGGGAAAATAGCTTTAGAAAAAAACATAATTGGTTTAACAACGGTGAAGTATAAATTTAGTGTGAAATTGCTTCGTACTTCGTCACAGAAGTGGTTTTTATTGAGTAAATAATATTCAAAAGATTTTTTTTACATTACATGATAAGTGATATAATTCAATATATGATTTCTGAATTTTAATGCTAGCATAAATATAATATTTGGACAATAATAATTTCCAAAATTTCTACGTACTGCAAGAAGAAATGTTTCAGAAATGTCGTTCAATTTATTATTCATCAAAATTTTACAAAATTTCTGAATGTTTAAAGCATTGGGGTTTTTAGAAAACGTACGTGATCAGTATCTAAATCTTATTTGGGTGAAATATGGCAATTCTGATTTTATCGATTCATCTTTTTTGAGAGCTAATATAACAATTATTGAAATACAAATACACATGTAAACATTCTTCTTCATTATTAGTAGCAAAGGTTTTGAGGTATCAAAATTCCTCAAAAGTTTTTTTACCTCATATTTTAACTATTTCCTAAAAGAAATGATTTTCAATAAAATTAGCATACATTTTAATAACAAGGTCAGAAAAAGTTTACTCTTATCTCGTAAAATTAAGTATGTTTCTTTAAGTAAAATTCTGTATTCATCCAACAATATAAAATAATAAACAATTATCATAAATGTTATTTTTGATACAATATTTCATGATTTAACATAGAAGTAGGAATAACTTTAATGTTGTTTTAAAGCAGTCATATCACAAACTCTAAATGCGAATTAAAAAATTTTATAAAACAGACTTTCTAAAAGAAATCTTGAATGGCTTAAAGGGCCATTCAAGATTTCATTCTTAATTTTACCTCATATAAGAAAAAAATGATACTACAAAAAGATTGAAAATTTTAAATAGCTATATTTAATATGAACGAGACTTAATTCCTGTCACGTTATTTTTGGAATGTTTGAAAACTCTATTGATATTTTATAATGATGAAAAACTTATCACTTTTAATTGTCAATTCACTGTAAAAATTGTCAATTCTAAAGTCATGCTAAAAATAAACACTTTTAATTTCGTATATTTCCTCCTGATAATTGCTAGACTTTCATCTGTAACTTTATTTATCTTCACTGTTCAGTACCTCGGTATTAATTTTGAAGGCTTTAACTACTTCATAAATTGAAGTTATTGGTTTTAACAATTGAAAATATTAACTTTTCTGCTGAAATAACAACATATAATTCAATTAAATTAACTTTTTGAAAAGAAGCAATTCCAAAATTTTTATATACTCAATAAATTGGTGTTAAAATTTATCTGAATATTTTGCTGATATAAGCGTATCGTTTAAAAAAATCTGAATTTCTCCGTGTTTTTTAACAGGAAGTGTTGGCAAAAAGCCGACACGGCCCTTTTGGATGATTAAGAATGAAAGTGATTTTTAAAGAAGAAAGTTTTGATGGACTGTAATCTGTCGGGAAAAAACATTTTAAAAGTGTGTTAACTATTTATTATGATTTATTATTTAAATTAATCAATATTTTATTGAAATCCCTTCTTGCTTTTCAGTTACTGATCAAAGAAACAATGATATGCATTAACTGGTGTTAAATACTAATTTTAGAAAAATAGGAATTAATAACTTTGTTACCTATATTTTTTGACTATAAAATATACATTAAACTGTTATATAAAGTTTCTGAGAATGTATATTTTTGCTTTGTTTCTTACTTATTCTCTCAATGTAGAAAATATTTTATTTTTATATATTTTTGGTTTTAGTTAAACGAACAATTTCCAGAACCCTTTTCATCGCAATCATCTGAAAACAACACTTTCATCTTAAATGTGCTTTATATTTTTAAAAAATTATTCATATTTTCATAATTGTCACGTTTAAGTAGGATACACTTAGATAAACTAATTTGCTTTAGCTACAAAATTTCGAAAGAGTTACAGATATAAAATAAGACATATGGAAGCTTAATAAAATAATGAAAACTAAAATAAATCGAATCTTTCTATCACAATTTCTCACATATAATTCGGAAAGCATATCACATAGAATTCCTCACCTATCATTCGGATAAGTATAGAATAATAATTATCATACCAGCATAACAATAAATTTAGTATCTCGATTAAAATTGAAAGAAACTTATTACAGTATTTAAAAAAATGATATGAGCAAAATATGGTTTTTTTTATTTGAAAAGTTGAGAATATAAGATGTTAAACGCCTTTCAACTCTCTATCTACTTAAAATGCAGTGTCCAATTTTACTGCGAAGCAACGAACATAAGATGAAGCAGCTTTCCAGGAAAAAGATTTTCTACATTATTTGAGAAGAGACAGGATATGCTTCAAAGCTTCCAGTGTCTGCTATGAATGAAAATATTTTATAGAAAATTGTATTTGTTCCAAATCTAAAAGCTTTTAAATTACTACAATTATGTTTAGATTTTTTCTTTTTGAATATTTTTATTATACTTCAAAACCAATCTTTATTTAAATAAATTGTTTATTTTTGAGAAAATATAATTTAATTTTTATTTCTATAGATAGTGAAAAATAGAGTTCCTTTTGCTTTATGCATTGTCATTGTTATAAACTTTGCAAATCCTATTTCTCGTGAAATTTATAATTTTAGTAGTGGATCAGAGCATTAAGAATAAGGAGTTAATAATCGTTTCTCTGATTACATATCAAAGTATTTTGAAGACAAAGGGTATTTTGTGCAGAACGCACTAAATAAAGATTTGATTGCAAGAATCACAAGTAATATATTAGACTTATGTATGCATGGTGTTTAAAATACACACTACATAGTGTTTCCGATTCTTATGGAAGGGCCAATGTCTTCTTTTAAATGTCATCTACTTTACGTGTTTTTCCGATTGATTTTTTGTAAGGTTCATTTTAATAATCAAGTTATCATTTGTATTTACTTCGTGACAATCGAAAAAAGTGCTTTTTGAACTGAAAAATTTTTCTGTTCCATTGGTATTTTCTAAAAGTGAAACCAAAGTATCCCATGTGTAGTATTTGCGACTTTTAATGAATTTTATTTTACGATTAAAAATCTTTTTTATACAATTTCTTTGTTATCATTAGTAATAAATAACAAAGAAATTTTTATCAAAGTGCTTACCCCATTTGAAAGCAGAAGTAAAAATTCTCATTATCAAAATATCTTGGAAAAAATATCAACATAAACGGTATGATTTTTTAATAAACAAGTGACCAATAATATAATAACAATAATTGTTGATTTATTGTTCATTTTTAGATAAGATGTATCCAAGAATTTAATGTTTAATAAAAGAGTTCTAATTTAATATTTTTTCAAATGTATATAAAAATCAATTTTTTCCAACTAAATCAGAATTTTTAAAAATGTTTTAGATTAAAAACAAGTTTGACTTATTCATGGATGTATTGATAAGAGATTCAACCATAAGTTTAGCAACAACTCAAAATTCTAAATCATTACGAAAACTGTAATGTAAAATTACATTGGGAGGGAGGGAGGTAATTTTGATATTTTTTTCAAAATTAAAATCTAAAAAAAAATTGCTAGGCTTCATAACTGCATTTATATTATGATTCAATCTCTAGATAATATTAAAAACAAAGTGTGCGCCAAAGTTCAGGTTGATATTTTCAATAGTGTTTTATTAATTTAGTTGGGAGGATTTAGTTGGACAAATATTTTTTTAGAAAATCACATTTCGATAAAATCGTATTTACAGGGTTTTTTAAAAAAAATTTCAGTGAGATGAAAAAGGGGATTTTTTCAAAACTTTCTAGATGGGTAGGCTAATCTTCAAACTAATTTAAAAGAATTGAATATTAATTTTTAATTATAATTTTTAAACTAAAATTTAATTTAAAATTGAATTTTAGAATTTTTTCTTTGTTCTATTTTGCAACCAATGAATAATAATTGGAGAATTGACGGAGCAGACACCGGAAGTTTTCAACATTCTACTACGTCTATTATATATTTTTTTCTGCTATTCCCTTGAAAATACCCTGAAAACCAATTAATATTTGTCCAAGGTGCCATTGAAATGCTTCCGTTCGTTTATTGCGCACCATATTTTAGTGACTCAGAATTATCTTTATTTGCAATAATGACATGAAAAGGAAAGAAATTGGCACTGACAACTTTCCAAAGTAATATTTAATATATGATTTAGGTAAAGACGTAAAAAATAATAATTTTAAATAACTAAAAGCAACGAGAAATGGTTATTTATAATATTATTTATAGTTCAATTTTTAGGTGTTAACTTCTATTAAATCACTTTCAATTTTATTTTTCGTTATCATAAAAGTTAAATAAAACCTATTTTGAAAAGTCAAAGACATAGGGGTTAAAAACATTAAAAAAATTAGTAGTTTTAATTAAAAATTAAATTTTAACGTAGGTAGATACCTTAAAATCACCAAATGTAATATTATTCTTGAAGTCTGAAAAAGCAGATTTTAAAAGAGGATAGTTTTTTCCTTCAAACGCTTATGATTTAGAATTCCAATTACCTTAAGTATTCAATTGATATCTCTTGCATTTCTCTCTTTTTCCAAAAAAGCACAAAAACATTATTTTCTTTTCAAGTTATAGTTTCCTGGTACTTCACCATAAGAAATCTGCCTTTTCTATTCATTTTCGCATATACTGCTTTTGATTACTACTGGGCCTTTTTTTGAATCATGTGGTATCCATAATATTTTCTTTTAATGAAATCCTTTGCAATTCCTGAAATCTGTTGATTCCAGAAAATGCAAGATTCCATACAGAAGTTTGTAAGTTGCATGAAATATTGTGGAAAATGAAAACAGCAGAAAAGCTTGAGAAAGATTTAAATGTCTGGTAGATAAAAAAATAAAGCTTCAACTTTCTGATATGACTCGTATACTTAACCAGAACAATTTCAATACGTTTCCCCTTTTTTTCTTGAAAATAATTCAGCAGCAAATGTAGCATTTATTTGACGTTGCTGAGCTCACTTGAAATAAAACTTTTTACTGAAGCCATGAGCTGGGTCATTACAAATTCTTCTCCTGGACGGCGACGCCTGGGAAAGTGTCGCAAAACATGCCACTTCTGCATCAGTCAATCTGATTCGTCTAGATAGAACTTCATATCATCCAAAAATATTAATTTCTGCCCTTTTTTGTTTTTTTCTGGCAGTTTTTTTATTGTATCATCTTGGCAAGTTTCAAAAGAGTTTGCTTCGCATTCTGATGCTGGCGGTTTATTTTATACATGGTTGTAGCACAAAATTGAAGAGAAGACAATTGCAATGATTAATAATCTAAAAAAAAATAATTTGTATTTATGAAACTTCTTTAATAACAGAGCATTCATTGTTCACCGTGATCTTTATCTGGTTTTTTTTTTGTGTATATGTGTACATGAATTTTTCTCATTTCCAATAGTTTCAATGCGAATATTCAATTCTTAAATGAAAACAAATCCTCGGAAATTTTATAAAGTCGTTTCTTGATTTTTATCAAAAACGTTACGTTTACTGCAAATAAAATAGACAGCATACATTACATACATTGTAATATTTTATTGATCTGCTTTAAGAAAAATTATAATTTAAAATTATATTTGATTTAATTAATCTTCCTTTTTCTCGATTGTTAAATTGATTTTTGGGAGCAACCCTTTACTGTTTATTTTCCAAATGTTCAAAATTTATAAATAAATACATCTGCAAAATAAAGATCTTTCCATTGCAAGCATCTTTAAAAAATTAAAAATGTATAAAAAGCTTTGTAAAATATTTTTAAAATATCATAAAAGAGGCTGAAATAGTGACTCCAAACAATAGTTTACCTCATTTTTTCTTCAAAAAATCTTTTTTTTTTTTCAAATTTTTAAATTCGCTTTTACATCAAGTCAGTGGGCATTGACTCCATTTTATTTCCGAACATTCTTAATTCAATCCAAAACTTTTTAAATCTTGATAGATAAAATCTCCAACATGATTTGTAATTGTTGTTTGAATGAATCATAAGTAGGCATTATTATTAATGAAATATTACAAAATTTAGACTTGTTGGATTCTACCGGAAGTCCTGTTAATAGATGATATCTCAGATCCAGTTACAGGAGAGGGAGCTAAATGGATAGTGCACAGGATAAAACTAAACCGAGAATAAAATGTACATTTAAAAAGCCTTTCAATGATGTAGTGTTTATTCTAAACACATCAAAACCTTGCTATTTCTCCTTTTGGCGAAGTGAGTTAGGAACTATGTAAATAAATCAGTGTGATATTTGATTTGATACTCAGTTCCGATCAGTTCATTCATAATCGCGTATCTGGGTAAATGACCCAGAGAGTATTTACTTCTAATTGAACCAGTATTCGTTAAGTTTTGTCTCCGAGGGGTTCCGAAAATTCATTAGTCCCTCTCGAAACGATTGCATATTATTTGTTTCGAATTAATAGCACATGCTATCAACTCAATTAATCAGCATGGGAATTGTTTTCTTCCTTTTTCGGGTAAATTAATGGAGCTTTTTAGAGCTAACCTTTGTGACCCTATTAACTATGCCCCTCTCTTTTTCGTCTTCCCAGCAGGAAAGAAGGAGTTATGTCTCAATTTAGGACCTCGGGAGAATCCCAACTTATTCGTTGCCTAATTAGTTTAGGACGAAAAAACCCTCTTATAATTGCTCTTCTCTAACACACACGCCTCTAGACTAAATATTTTGTGTTTGATTTTTTAGGAGGATGGAATCCCTGCCAATGAGGCTCCCACCTCCCTATTATCTTTGGGCCATATGATATGGAGGATTTAACATGTTGGAATCACTTTCCAATTCGGATTCTGATATTTGAATGCGGGATGTCATGATTTGTTTTAGCCAGAGTTACATTTTTGGGACTATCAAAGGCATTAAAAAAACTGAATATGTATGGAAAAATTTAATTGAAATATAATGAAACCCTTTTTAAGAAACCATAAAACAACACATTCTATACGTGTTAACGTTTCGATTTCAAAAGGAAGCTGTAGCTAAGTTTTTTTCAAGCTATTTCATGCAGAATTTTTGATGAAACGCACTATTTAAACTATAATATATAAAATTAATTATAAGAGAAAGCAAGTTTATTTTAAAAGGATAAACACAAATTTTTATGACGAATTTTATTCATATCTTTCATTTTGTCTAGCTGTTTTTAATTAATTGTACAACTTGATCACTGATATTTAATCTGAACCTATTCCTTGACCTTGAAAAGTTACAGCAGCTCTATTTTACTTTGTTGAAGTCCATTAAACATAAGCAAAATGTTTATTTCTAATTTTTTCAAGTTTCATTTATGAGATGCCTCATGAAATGCTATTTTTGTAGGCATATTTTTATTCCATTTTACTATCACGGAATATGATATAATATAACGTCGTCAGTAATAAATATACCTAACTATTTTTACTCGGAAAAGATAATAAATATTAACGGCCAATAGATCAAAATGGTCAATGAGTCTTAAAAATTGCACAATTTTTCTACCATGAAACAATGTACTAGTACATTTTTTCTACCCTGAACAAATACTAGCAAAATGATCAATCAATATCAATTTCAAATAAAACCTCAGATGACATTAGTAAAATACCTTTCAACCGTGTACAATGTGACTCAATATTTCATCATACTAGTCCCCCTCTTCGACTAGCCTGTTTGCCTGGAATAATGACCTTTTAGAATTTTGAACAATTAGCATGAAAAGTGTTTTTTAAAACAATACCCCTTATTGCTTGATATGACTGTGAAATAGTAATTTCATTAAATTAGCATAATAAAAATTATGGCTAGTGTAAGTTGATAGGGTATATACGAAGAAATAAATGCGATAGTGAAAAATTAAATTTGGGGTTAATATCCAAGAAAATTTTTATCTTAATTTTAACATTGGGGAAGGTGATCAATTGATTTTTTTGATGAATGAGTCTGAATTATCACTATTCCAGACTGTGTATCAAAGTGAACTTCAAAAATTTATTGAAAAGAAAGAGACATTCTATACGTAAATAAAACTTGATTGACGATTTTTTTTCGTTCATACAGAAACTATTTTTGCGAGATTATAGTTTAGGGAGATACAAATATTATTTTTTCAATAGGTAAGTCACAGTGATTTTTTTAAACTCGTGACGGTTAAGCTTATATTCAAGTTCGATTACACCTTTTATTTGTTTCACATTCGGTGGCACGGTATTGATATACATGTTCATAATCAAATTAATTTCATTTACATTATCTTTCCTCCGATTAAAAAGATTTTCTGTGACAAGGTACGTCTTTCTCCTTGCCTTTCTAGTAATATTTTGCGATTGATTAATTAGATGAGTGAAATGCAGAATTAGGTTCATTTGTAAGAACATTACGTGAAGCAGACTGAAATATTTGCAAGGTGATTGGGTTTTGTTTCACTGTTGTCATTCTACAATAAGTAATAACAACGATTTCCGTACTAGTATTTTATGTATAAAAATATTTGGATAATATAAAATAGCAGAAGTTTCATAAGGATAACTTTTCTCAAAAAGGAAGCTTATTATATTTGTAAAATAGCTATGTACATTAATAGTTATTATATATTTTAAAGTTTACAAAACAATTTTAAGTGAGGTATCCTGAAAGAATGTATCCCTGTTAATATGGTTGTTCACCAGGAATCACCCCAATTTCATGTTCGATGTTTTTGCAAACTCAAGCATTATTGTGATATCCTAAACATAGCAAAATCACTTATCCGTGATGAGAAGGGTTGCAAAGTATATGAGAGCTGAAGTGTATATTGAAATATTTATAATTATTTATAACAATTATTGATTTATGTTTTTATTCATACATTATTTAAACTATTGGTAATCCACACAACTATTCCATGTAAATCTGCAAAGCAAAATGATGCGAAAATCTGAAGAACCATTTTTGATTTTCGGTAAAGGCAATTTCTTCCCAAATTAACTCAATTGGGTAGAGCAAGTGATGAAATATGAATTACTGAATATCTAGACGAAGTCTGTATTTTAGAATACATATTAGAGAATATATACTTAGCATGAAATGAAAAATATCTTGGAATTTCTATCTCTTTAATTTGACCAGTATTTAGGTAAGAATGACCTCGAATTAGTCAACAATTGATCTCTTACACTTGTTAATATTTTAATTCTAGGTAGGGCATGCTTTTCTCTACGCCAGGTGATTAAGATTTCACTGGCGTAACACCAATTCATTTAACAGCGTGGGATACGAGTTTATTCCTCGTAATATGCTTCACAGGAATATTTAAAACTGCAGGGACGTGATTTATTCAGTCAGTTTTATTGCTGGAGATTTCACCGTTGCTGTTTACTTTCTATTAATATCTTGCCTGGCAAGCAATCTACTTTGAATATTAAACTATCAAGTCTTTTTCGAAATAAAAGGAAAAGAAGGAAGATCTTAAATAAAATAATTATCATTTATTACATATAATGAAAAATTTTAAAAGTTAGTTAAGCAATTTAAAGAAAATTTGCAATTTCTTTTTATAGTTGAGATTTGGAGCTGTTATTAATTACGGATTTTAAATGCTAGTAAACTTCATTTAAGAAGAGAACTGAAAGACATTCAATCAATATGGGTTGAATAGGTAGAAAGGCATTATATTAGTCTTCCATTTCATACAAATTTATAATATTATTTTTTATTTATTTCATTTTAATTGCAGTGCCTTAAAAATATAACCAAATTCAACTCAATTTTCCAAAATGAATCCATGATCTATCAGTTTATATATTAATGACACCTTAAATGTTTCTATGCATTATACAGCATGGAATTAAACTCAGATTATGTAGAATGATATCACTTGCGAATGACATCATACATGCTCCCATGCATCTTAGCGCTTTAGAAAGAATGCAATGGAATCAACATAACAATCCATATTAACAGTATAGAATGGCATAGGTGATTGCAAAATTGACGAATGACGTCATATATGCTTCTATGAATCTTAAGGTTATAGAAATACGCGTTGAAATCAAACCACAAACTCAGATGGACAATATGCAGAATATTATGAGAAACTGTATCACTGACGATTGATGCATCTGTATTTATTTAATAGCCATAGAAGCACTTCCGTGAAATCGAATCCCCAACTTAGATCAGCCCTATGTAGAATAATGCTATAAATTATTGCACCACTGCTCCACAATATCGTGAATGATTTCTCATTTATAAACTTTAGAATGAAAGTTAGTAAATTAAATAGCTGACTCAGACTGGCAGCTAGAAGAAGCCTATGAACTATTGTATTCCTAATTAATGGCAACTCTTTTATGTATTCATTATTATGATTATAGAGAGATGATTTGATTTCAAATGTTGCTTTTAAATACATTGGAATCATATTCAGGGCTTTTTAATGAGGAAAGGATGCGCAGCATAGCTTTTGCAATGCTGATTATAACTGCAGTTAGTAAGCATCAAACATAAGGTATGATTGCAAACGAAGTCACGCATACATGCCATCGATTCTACTATTATAAATGTGAAAGTTTGGATAGATGGATGGATGATGTTAGTCAATCAAGCTACAACGGCTGAACGAAATTGGATTGAATTTAGCAAAAAGATAGATTATAGTCTAGAATAGAACATAGGCTACTATTTATTCCGATTAATAGGGTGGTTAATCTTTTATTAATTACAAACCGCCAATAATCTTCGTTTCTCCACCACTAAATGAATAGGGCTTAAAATGTTTTCTACCGGTTATTTCAAACGAATGCTTATTTTTTTAATGTTTAATGCATTCAAAATTAAACATTGTTAATTAATCGATCTGTAGGATTTTTTAGGCAGCGATTTGTTTGTGTTTACATTCCCGTCATTTCTTTCGTTATTGTAATTAGATCCTTCAAACTCATTTCCCTTTTCTTCTGTACGTATTCCTTTCGCATACTTTCATTATTTCTGGTTAAATGCTAGTAAGTATAAAGCCGGATAGCCGGATAAAGGCTAGTAAGTATATAAATCAAGACTGCAACTAGATTATTTCGGGAAAATCTCCTAAATGGCACTCATTCTTTCGCTGGATATGCAATAAATTTCCTTTTGAAAAAAAAACTGTAGAGGCAAAAAATCTTTCTGATCATCCAACTTGAGTCAAAAACTGGACTTTTGAAGTTGAAGTGATCCGCCTTCGCTAAGAATGGAACTGTTTGACACTTTCTTTGAGGTATCTACGTGCTTTATCACTTTACAGGGAATGCCTTCAGAAACCATAGGCCTTGGAGGGTCATCCATGGGGAGCCAACTGGGGATCGTGCTTCTCATAGCTCTTTAGTCATTGATCAAACGATTTTGTGGGCGAAATATTGCAGTTCTCTGGAATTAATCTCTTTTGAGATGAGAGCACTGCATTTATAGTATTCGGAGGGAAAAAGACGAAGGCAAAAAAATTTAACCTCCGAGTTCAAGAAATGAAGTTCTCTGTGTTTCAACAAAGCGAGTGTAAAAGGATTAACATTCCCTTTGAGAATAAATTAAAGTTTCCTTTTCAATTTAAAATGAAATAACTGAAAAATTTCAGTTCTAAATATTAAACTAAGAAATAATATCTTCAGTTTGAATGCTTAAATATAATAGTTCAACACAGAATTTCGGATACAATGACACTAGTGATATCTAAGAGCTAAACCTCTAATAATATGAGATGAACATGAATTTTTTATTAATAAGATAAAAAATGGTGTAAAAATGCTATCATACAAAAACTATGTTTAATTCAAACATTTTAATATTTTTAAAGTATTTCAGTGAAGTAAGACGAAATAATTCATATCCAATTTTTCCGAATTAAAGCAGATGACTAATTTTTATAACGTATATGTTTTTAAAAATTAAACTGAATTAAACTTTAAAAATGTGTTATAAATGATAGAAAATAACGACTGTCTTTTCAATGAAAGTGTGACTAAACATGCTATTTTCAATGTAATTAAGAATTACATTAAAATATTCCATGAAAGAAAAATATTAGAAGATTTTAGCAGTTACATGTAATTTTTATATTCTTAAAATTAAATTCGATACATTGATTTCAATTGATAATGGGAAAAAGCATTGTTTAACAATATTCTTCAAGAAGATTTCCTTTCATATGAAGATATTTAGAGATAAATGATTATAAACGAATACGATCATTAAAAGAGGTAAAATACTAATTAATGGTTTCACACAGTGCCATTCAAGATATTTAAAATTTATATTTTACTTAAGTAAAATGTTTTATCGCATCACATTTTTATTTAAGATTTTAGGAATTAAAAAATATGTTCTTAATTTATATAGTTTGAATAAATAAATGTGTGAAATAATATTTCTAAAATTATTTCATATATACATTCTTCAAATTTCTCCATTCTTCTAAGTATTAAAGAAACGAAATTTTTCGGAAAGCTTAACTGTAGTTCCACGTTTTTTTCCAGGTGAGAAAATAACTATTCTTTACATCCATTTCCACCGACAGTCGAAATGGAAACGGGTGGTAAGTCTTTTTGTAAGTAACAGGAGAAAAACAATCCGCGCTTATGAAGAGACGATAAATGCCGAAGATTGAAAAAATGGCGTTAGATTAAATGAATGTTCTTATTTGTTTTTAGTTGGGCATTGCATTAATAAAATAACAAATAACTAAACAAAAAAATAAATGTTACAGTTTAAGCTTTATTTTCATCACGATTTTTGTACTTGCGGAAAAGATTTGTACTTTACTCTTTATAGAAAGGATTAAATAGATAAAATAATTCTTATTTCACATATACGGAATATACAAAGATGAAAGTATGAGAATCGATAAAAAATTCTATCATGGTATTTTAACTGCGAATTTTCATCTAAATATACACTGAAGAGCCAAAAGAAAATGGTATAGGCCCGCACATGCAAATAAAGAGATAGGAACCAACTAGAGTACGGCGCTGCTGTCACTAACGCCTATATAAGATTTCAAGTATCTGGCATAGATATTAGATTAACTACTGCTGCGACAATGGCATGTTAGAAAGATTTAAGAGAGTTTCACCGTTGTATGATATTCTGCACACGCGAGACGGGACATAGCATCTCCGAGGGAGTGATAAAAGGGGGATTTTCCCATACGACCATTTCACGAGTGTACCGAGAATATCGTGAATCCGGTAAAACATCAAATCTCTTACAAAATTATCGACGGAGAAGATCGTGCAAGAACTGGAAAAACGACGACTGCAGAGAATCTTTAAACGTGACAAAAGTACAACCCTTCTTCAAATTGCTGCAGATTTCAATGCTGGGCCATCAACAAGTGTCAAAGTGAGACCCTTTCAACGAAACATCATCGATATGAGATTCGAAGCCGAGGGCTCCCTCGTATACTCTTGATGACTGTACAACACAAAGCTTTAAGCCTCGTAGGGGTACATCAAAACAGATATTGGACTGTTAATTACTTCAAACACGTTGTCTTGTCTTACGAGTCTCATTTCAAATTGCATCGAGCGGATGGCCGAGTACGACCCAACATGTCAACAGGGGTGGAGGCTCTGTGATAGTATGATATGGGACCCTTGATACATCTAGATCTGACAGGTGACTCGTCAGGTAATCATCTGCAAACATTCATGTCCATTGTGCATTCGGGAGGACTTGAGGAATTCCAGCAGGAAAATGGAACACCCCACACTTTCTGAATTTGGCTCTAGGAACACTCCTCTGACTTTAAACATTTTTTATGGCCATCTAAATCCCTAGGCATGAACATTATTTAGCATATCTGGGATATTTTGCAACGTGATATTCAAAATAGATCTTCTTCCCCTTGTAATCTTACCGAATTAAGAACAGCCCTGCATGATTTATGGTGCAAGTTGCAGCAAGGACTACTTCAGAATTATGTTGAGTCCATGCCATGTTGTGTGTGTCGGGGGGGGAGAGGCTACACGATATTAAAGAGATGTACCAGTTTTTTTTAATGTTTAGTGTTGATGAATATTTCAATTATTCCCATTGATTTCTTAGTTATAGCAAATCAAAATATCTGGTATAAGAACAAATACTTCAAAGCTTTAGTGTAACTATATATATAAATCTCTCTATATATATATTTATATATATGTATATCTATCTATCTATCTATCTATCTATCTATCTATCTATCTATCTATCTATCTATCTATCTATCTATCTATCTATCTATCTATCTATCTAT
>JAOUZG010010951.1:5191189-5226130 GCA_026289955.1 Argiope argentata
ATATAGATAGATAGATAGATAGATAGATAGATAGATAGATAGATAGATAGATAGATAGATAGATAACTTTATTAGCGATGTCATAAGTATATTTTAAAATGTAAATGTAAGCGAATTTTAACTTTTAACATAAAATTTCACAAAGTCATTTTCCTTTTCTGTTCCACAAAATAAAAAGAAATTACTAGTTTTGATTGTGGAACTGTAAAAAAATTGAAAATAAAGTCTTATGCTTACGATGGTGATTAGTTCTGTATATCAAACTGATTTACTCTTAGATTTTAAATTTCGCAATGCTGAGTAAGACCGTTGGATGTATTCATTGGTATTTTAAATAATTCGTGATATATTAGATTAAAACTACTAAGCATATTATCTGATATTAAACATGAAAAACTTCGGAAAATGAGATGATTCTTTCAGTATATTTTTTAATAAAATCCCAGATCTGAGAAAAGAAAAATTCTGGATTACATTTCCTAATTACAATTGTGCTTTATCTCCTAAATTAAAAAAAAGACTCTACATATAATCAAAAATTAGAAAAATATAAAATTAAGAAAAGAATTAACTCTAGTGCTTTAAAATCAAACTGCTAAACATTTTTCAATTGTTTAGCTAAAATAAATTACGAATCCTTCCAAAATATTTACTTTAAGTTAAAGCCTTTTATTTAAATTTTTATGTTTTTTAATGAATTCTATTCCTTCAACACTTGTAAAACTCGAATGAGATTCTTTTTAGAAATATTACTGTCATTACAACGCATTATTGAGTTTATTGATCTTTAATTTAATTGCGAAAGATAAAAATAGCATATAAAGAAATAACAAGAGGAAACATTCATCTGTGAAAAATAGGTCCAATTACTTTTATCCAAGGAACAAGAAATATTTCAGAAGAAAGCATTCGGAAATAAATAAGATACTTTCAGTAGTTTGAAATATGGCTTTAGGTAATTGTTCTTATCCAAATAAAAAAATATATTATTTCCTAAATACTAAACTGAACCGTGGCTAATGAAATACAAAAAAAATTATCGAACCAAGAAGAATTACAATTTGTATTGATCGGATGCACGAATCTTGTTTCATTTTGTATTTCAATTGATAAAAAATTAAGTGATCGCGTATTTATTCTTTTATTCTAAGAACTTTTACTTCGTTGACTTCTAAGAACTTTTACTTCGCTTAGATTTCGTATACTTTCTCAAAAAGTATATATTTTTAACAAAGGAAAAGATATAGGAAAAATTAATGAAAGGAAAAGTTGAGCTTATTTTCCTTTAATAATTGATTGCATGACATTTATTATATTTGACCATGTTGATGGTGATATTAAGCAGAAGGCCATTAATAATTAATTAATAAAAATATCAAAAAATAAATATTGATAATAACGAAATTAGGAGATTAATCAGGAGTCCTTTCTTTCCTTCAAGAGTTAAACATATTTTACAAAAAATTAAATTAAAATTGCCATAAAAATACAATTACCAATTACTTCAAGTAAGCAAACAAATTATTGTTATATCTGTTGCATATTTAGTTCTTTGAATCTAAAATTATGGTATGAAAAAATTTAGGCTAAATAAGTTAAATTCTTTAATATTCATTGTCTTGTTTTAATTGGTTAAAAAAACTACTATTTTTAAGTCTTTGATGGGAAATTTTCCTTCGTGTTTATGTATCAGACTGACTGTTGTAAGGAATTTAAACGTTTAATATAAACAGCTCACAACCAAAAGCCAAAATTTAAATGAACCATATAATAGAAAATGAAATAAAGTACATCTCCAGAAACGGAATAAAATTGCCATATTTCACAACGCTATTCTGTCCAAGCAAAAGCTTTCAGAGAGAGAATAGGGTTCATTTTCGAATATCAGTTAGGAAAATATTCTCTATTCCAAAAACAATCTTTTGAATAAAAGAAGTGGTTTTATTCTCGATCTCAGATTTGCCCACACGCGTTACTCATCGAAACATTTATGCGAGCTCTTTACATACTTACATGAAAATATATCGCAACAGATCTCATTTGCTATAAATGTTTTAAATAATATGACGATATGTATGCCATATCCAAAGTGTGGAAATAAAGCTCCTTGTACGTTATTGCTCCGCGATAAAGTTCCGAAAACCTTGCCACATTCTGGCAGGCATTCATGCAGTGGAATTCTCTCCGATATTTTTTTTGTAGTCGTGAATCATTTCAAGTGCATTACAACGCAAACGCAAAGGCTCAGTACGTGCCCTCCAAAAAATCCTCCCAACAGCTTTCCGTTTAAAATGCAAATATAGGATTGGATTTCTCGTTATTTTCATGACTTTTTTCTAAAGCCATTTCTTTTTGCCTTCCTTTTCTTAATAATATCGGACAATGCCTGTTACGTACTAGAAAATCGAGAAGCATTTGTTTTCGAAATCAAGTAATGTTTCAACCAAGTAACGTAACAACTTCGAACATCGCTGACTTTGAAAGATGATGGATGGTTTCGCTTAAAGCGATGAAAGATAGAGATGAAACTGACCCAAATGAATCTTTCGGAAAAAATGTTCACATATTTCAAAGAGAAATGATTTCTTTTTACCCAAATGTGATGCAACATTTCATTGCGTAATCGGTCCTGAAAAATGAAATTTTGTAGGTACATATATAAGGAGTACATATTGAAGTACATATATAAGGAAAAGAAAGCTGGAATCAAAAAGTGATTATCAGAGCTTGCCTTCTTATTATTTTTTTAAAAAATTAAATAAACTAAACGGATCTTATATAGTCATTTATAAACAGCAACATTGTGACAACTCCAAAAAATTACTTATAATAAAAAAATGTCCTGTTGAGAGTTACATTAAAATCATGTTAAATTAAGTAACTGGCGGCCTTCATTATTACTTAAAAAGTTAATGAAAAGGAAAATAAAAAGTAGTTTTCTCTAGGTCCTTGGTATTTCTAAATAAAGGTAGAAATTTTCTTACCGTTCTTAGAGAGCTTCGAAAGTGAGTTTTTATGACTCAAAATTTATGTTCGAATGAGTTTATTCTATATTTGAAGTTAAAATATATGTTTAGATGCTTAATTTATGAAATAAATTTTTCATATTCATTATCAGAAGTATAATGAAGCAAAAATGGAACTTTTGAATGTTTATGGCGTAAGTAATAAAAACACGCTCATTCAGTAACAACATTTCTGTGTGGAGGAAATCAGGTGTTTAAGAATGATTACTTGAGCACCACTAACTTTAATAATTTCAATTTTTTCAAATTTCTTTTCTAAAGAAAATTATCTTATGTTCAGTATTTAAAATTAATGAGTTGTAAACTAAGTAAACTAGAACCTGCTACTAAACACAGAAGCGTCGTTGTCAATTTGCATTACTTAGCAAATATCTTTTATACTGAAATCAGGATTTAGTGTAGGCAATTTAATATCTTTTTTTATCTGAATAATTGTAGTAAGAATCGTTTCAGTCAATCTATTTAATTCAATAGATCAAAGTCAATATATTAAATTCGAATAGATTGAAGCTAATATATTAAATTACAGACAGCATTTAAAAATGTAAATGCTCATTAGATATTTTGATTTTCGAAATTGTGAAAAGGATATTTAAGTATGGGTACTCAGTTGGGGATAACGATAGCATTCCGAGAAAAGTGTTACAACCCCGTTGTAACACTTTCCACTCCTTTGTAACACTCATTAGAAAGTGTATTACCTGTAAAATTCTCTTTCAGTTGAAAATCGAAATTATATTTGAGCTAAATTTTTAAGTCTTTCTGCTATAAATTTATAAAAGCAACCCCGTTAATCAAATCCAGAAAAAGATTTCAAACTTCCGAATGAAATTTAGGTATGAAAAAAGTCTCAACTCATCTTAATACAGCATATACAGAATCGTGCGTATTTGAAGGGTTCTAACAAAGAAATCATTTTTTTTGTGAAAGCTTTGTCTAGAAACAATCACAAATTCATCTACATTTCCTATTGTCATTGATTGGTAAGATGACTAGGCATGCTTTATAAGTGTCGAACTTTCTAATAAAAGATAAATCTTGAAGATTTAAAAAAATCTTTTTGAAAATTTGAACGAAGATTTACAAAACTTACAGAAAATGTTGCTTTTATTAGCACTCGTTATGCATTTAAACGACTAAATATTTTTATTTCTATTGTTTTTATGATAATTATCATTCTTGGTGTTATATGTAAATAAAAATTAATTAATGATGGTAAGTTTCTAAAATTTGTGATTAAAATATTCTAATGGAAAAAAAATTTCAAGATTAGATTAAATCATGATCACCAATAAACTTGCATTTCCTATTATTTAGCTATATAAAAATAAAAATCGTTTTACTTAAAGTATAATATGGATAGACATTTATTTTATTCATTAAATGATTAATATTTTAAATAGAACTATTTTTGAATTGCTAATTTAATATGAAATTACGAATTTAAAAAAAAATGGTTGATGCGATCAGATTTCTGAGCACCCTATTTATAGATAAACGCGTAAATACTCATTTTGCATCGAAATTGACTCGAAGTCATCTCCAAACTGGATATCTAGAGTGCTTTCATATATTAACGAATGAACACTATAACTAATTCTACCAACATAACAACTCTTTCGGAAAGGAAGTATCCTCCCTTTCTTCATTTCCACTGAAAATAAAGAAACTATAGTGTTTTTCAGTGGTATAAGCTCTTAAATCTTGATGTGGATCCCCCTCGACATGTTTGAATTAATTATAATCATATCCCCTTTTTATGTATCAAGAGTGCTATTCTGGAAAGGACTTGCTAATTTTGAACTATATCAAATTGATAAGAACTAGATCCGATTTGATAGTCTCCTCTCTAAAATATTGCTCTACGATATGCACGCTTTTCGTATGCACACGGGATAGTTGACAGAATCTGATATACGACATGTAAATCCCCAGTGCAAAGAACACCTTTGAAGGTAAGTAAATAAGCTGAAAATAATTAATATGATAAATAAGTAAATCCGGAAATAACCTATGTATTAATTACAAATTTCTATTAATTTTTTTGATGAAGAACCTTTATATGTCTAAACAAATATTCATTTCATGAAGATAATTTCAAATGAAGCATGCATTTCCTTAACTTGGAAAATGTTTTAATTCAAATGGTTTTTTTTCTGTAGAAAGAAAATTTGCATGTTTATTTGCTCAAAATATGAAGACGATAAAATAAATAAAACATAAATAATGAATGTTAGACTTTTTCGGTTGGTAATGGAAAATGATTAAGATGTAAAATTATTCATTATTGCAGAAATGTACACCTCGAGTCTGAAATTTTATAGCAAGCTACTCTAATTCAAGGTTGGGTGTCGAATATTTTCCTTCACGCTTTTTATTCTAGATAAAATATATTTTCCATGGAGTTCATTTTTTAAAAATAAAACATATGATTGTAGAAGTTTTCTTTTCAAACATAAATAAATACAATTTTTAACAATGTTTTCTTAATTTGATTAAGAAATTTGGTCACAGATATTTAAAATTTGGGCAGAAGTTTTTAACAAATCCGGAAATATCTGAATATATGTAACACGAATCGATACTTTCTCCTATTTAATTATCATTGAAAATAAATCCTCCAATGTGCAGAAAATATTTCAGTTCAAATTATTCAATGTGTAATGCAAAAATAAATCAATATCTCAATAAAATAAATCAATAACTCACATGCACTCTGATAAATTTGTTATCCCTAGCATAAAAACTATAGATTTTCATCATGGACGGGAATGTCACGAGTGCTGAGATTTTTATTCCCACAAAGGTTCATTTTGTGATTCGTATTAAAACAAAGAAAAAAGTATGCATCTTTGACAATTTTTAGATTGAAAATTTTGCAAAATTAACTAATTAATAATGCATATATTAAAGCCTCTCTAGGTAGTCTTGACTCCCAGATGTGATTAATAATTTGATAGGGTGTATATGTTAACACTATAAAACAAATGTTCTGCATCTAATTCTCTTTTTATATTTATCGCATTCACTAGTTTTCAGACTGACTTACCTCAAGTGAGAGAATTTCATTCTCAACAGCATACTTCGACAAATGTATGTTGCTTTAAATGTACTAATACACCACATACCAATTCTCATTCATCCTGATTAAAGCATTTTTAAATTCACAGATAGGCAGAAATAATTTCGGAAGTGTTTTTTCGAACTCAGTGAAGTTGACAGATGCTTGTAGAAATGTAAAATCCGGGAGTTGGAATTTTTTAACGATTGCTGATTTTTTTTTGTGTACTCAGAATAAAAAGGAAGAATTAAAACCAATTATATGGATAAAAGTTATAGAAATATACTTATCAAATAGCATAGAGAATAGCTATATCACAGTCCATGAATGAAACGCACTGTATTTGTGGTTTTTAAATTTAAATAAGTATGCTGTTTAAAAGGTTATCATCCTTTTCAAAGCCACCTAAGCCACCAATTAATCGATCCAAATGAGAGCTTTGACAACATTTGAATCATTTACACTTGCGATTCCAACTTGCTTGTGATAGTATTCCTCTTGTTTGGGTACTGCTATTATAGGGATTACGTGTCATAGCTTGGTTCACAATTTCATGAATGAGTTACTCTACTAATCGTTCTTCGGCTCTCTGTGGTAAGAGAGCACGTGACAAACAGTATTCAAGAGCTCTCCGAGCACCACTTTTCCTAATTCCTAATGCGTTCTACACAATAGTTCGTCCGCATAGCTACAGGGACTAACTTATTCATGTTCATTTGTAAGGTTGCCACCAACAGAGCGAATGGTAGAATCCCGTCCAAATTCTTGCACAATACTGAGAGCCAAGGTTTCTGAAGAGGGAATTTTAGGAGTAAGTTCGCTTATAATGTTTTATGCGAAGTTTAAAAAAGATTAATGAATCACCAATTGATCTCTTTCGTGAACTGAAATTTTTGTATTGTGATTTACTTTCTCTTAAATAAATATATATATTTTTATTTTTCCGATATGCTGCTGACTGAATTTACAACATACATTTTCATATAGTTTTACCTTCTCGTGCGTGACATATACAAAGTGAAAACACTGTAATTGTGAAAAAATTCGAATTAGAGATTGTTATGAATTCAAAAATTTCAAATATCCCGAAATCTAAAAAATATATCTTTAAAATGTTATAGGTTCCTCTATATTTCTGTGAAAACGATAACTCAAAGGTTACTTTTGAATTAGACAGATAAAATATGGTATATGGTCTCTACACCAAAATTGCAAATTTCTGTCAAATTTTGAATAGAATCTTTTCTGATGAATTATAGTTGCTTGGCTGTCCGAATATATGCTGACACGATCACGATAACAACAAGCCAAGGAGAGCTCGGAAGATAAAATTGGTACACAGATTAAACATTTAAAGTTAAAATATTTCTCAAGTTTTAAACTGAATCCGCCAAGGAGTTGATCGGATGTTGGTCTGCTAGATCTTAACTGTGTGAAATTTAATGTGTGATGTTGTGACAATTATTGTATATTTGTATCAAATTTTAGATCAATTGTCTTTAGAAAATGTGTCCAAAATACAAATACTTGAGTACTGGTACTTGAGTATTTATCCCATCTTTTAATCAACAAAAAAGCTTCAAGATCTCACTTTAATAGACTTTAACAGACGTAACTATTGTTCACCTATTATGGCCTATGATTAATGAATACGTGAGTATATAAATGAAAGAGTATACGAGAAAGTTTCTGAGAGTTTATTCCCGCTGATTATCTTATATTTTTATTTTATGCTCCTTAAAATATTAATTTCGAAACAAATTGAGTTGTATACAGCAATTTCAGAATCGGGAAAATGTTAATTTCGAACGCATAAATATTTGAAGCTTTTAAGAAAAGCAAATCGAGAATAGACTTTTTATTTAAATCATTGTAATGGTTCATGAGTGAAAAAAAGAATAATATAGCTCTTGAAAACATTTAAATTTTAAAAAAATTGAGGAAGCCAGCTTTAAATCACATTAATATTATTTTCTTAAAAGATATCATTCAATAAATGTAATTCATCCCAAATACTGACTCACAAATCAGACTGTGAAGGATATTAGCATATCAATATTTGGTTTATAGAATTTCTTATTCTATGAACCAATATTTCTAATTTTCTAATAATTTCTCTGTTGGAAGTATAAATATTTTTGTTTGGTCATCATATGAGTGTGTATGCCCTTCACAATATCCCATTATTATTTTAAAGATACAATTGTTTTTTATCTTTGAAGTTTCAAAAAAGGACATGGGTATTTAGCTTTTGAGAATAAATTAATAATTTTTCAGTCGCAACAAACTTGTAAATTTCTGTTGCATTTACTGAATCGGTGGTAAGAATTCCTTTTTTTAATTCTGAGGTTAAAACTTTTTGATGTGGCTTCAATGTGAAATTCTAATGTTATCGATGATTTTTTAATATAAAAGAAACCACGAATGCATCTGTAATAACATGGAATTTCAGATATTAAGTACACTGAAAATTTCAGTTTTATTCATTTACGCCTACATCTGTAGAATATTTTTTTATCTAAAAGAAATTCTTACGTGCCAAATAAAATTTGTTGTTTTCTTTAAAACTTTTCTTAAATATGTAATTTAATTTCATAATCTTTAGAAGTAGGAAAGTTGAAATACATTGTAATGACGCTGAAAATTATTATTTTTCCTTTCCATTTTTGAGCATTTTTACAACGACAAAAATAATTCCTGAATATTTTTATCATAAATTCTCTAATTACTTTAAACACTTCTCCCAAAACATTACATTTGGAGTAGCAGTAGAATAAACTTAACATTTTTCTATAATCTTCAAATTGTAAGTCGATCTTTAAGTGTTCTTTGTACATTTATTGTAACATAATGTCTTACAGAGTGATGACGTCAAATATTTCATTTCAATTTCTGTGCTCTTTTATAAATATGGCATTTTAAAATGCTCTCAGTTATTCAAAAATAATTGCTTAAAGAAGTATATGCCTCTGTTCTACTTCCATATACGATGCTAATATCAGAAAAATAATTCTTTTGCATTAAATTCCAATGTCTTAAGATTTGCTACGGAAATGCTACGATTATACGTTGAAGAACGTAAAGAATTTTTATATAATATCGAAGTAAATAAATTTTCTGAACCCACAATTTCAATCCATTATACGAAATTGTTTCCGATGTTACGAAAAAGTGCTTGAAGCACAATTCATATTATGTAAGACCTATAACAAATGCAATTTAGATAAGGATACATGTTTTTTGAATTGCAATTCCAGTGATACTGTAATAAGAAAAGAGAATAGGAAGAAAATAAATATGTATGGGAAATTTAAACGGCTGAAGGATCTGATATCCATATTAAAAATACTCAACCACAGATGATGCCAAATTTTATTCTGAAATAGGAAACAGAATAAGAGTGGTTTAACAGTGGATCATAAATAGAAAACAGAAAATGCACTCGGCTGCCTATTATATCAGTAAAGCTAATCTTCTAAAAATAGAGATAGCAACATCAAATGCGCATCTAAAATATTACCAAGAGTGCACATAGCATAGAGTTTTATATAAATAAACGGATTCTTTACATTTCTTTCAAATATAAAGTAACCGGTAAGTAAAGTTAAATATTAAAAAAAAGCTTGTAAAAAATTATCTTAATATATGGTTAAACAATGAATATAAAACAATGTTTTAATAAAGTAATTAATTTAATTTGTTTAAATTGTAATTTCTGATAATAAATGACAAGAAAGAAGTATCAGATTAATGGTCATTCTTCATCATTATTCTCTAGTAAAATAATCGAATTATATTTGAAAGAAGAATGGGAAAAAAAATAACAAAGATTTAATATAACACGAATATATAGAGTGCGATTATGTAACGCGAATATGTAAAAATTCAG
Source organism: Argiope argentata (assembly GCA_026289955.1). NCBI lineage: Eukaryota > Metazoa > Arthropoda > Arachnida > Araneae > Araneidae > Argiope > Argiope argentata. The sequence continues at coordinate 5,201,166 of JAOUZG010010951.1, forward strand.
GGATTGAATTTTAAGGGATTTGAAATTGTTTTCAAATCGTTTGAAATAAAAATTATTTTCTTTTATTGAGAATTCTGCAACGTTTTATTTTAGTTCTTAAAGACCTGTTTTCAATATTTTATTATTAGTGAAGTATTTTTATAAATATTGTATAAGCCTTTATTCTAAGTATTTTTTACTGAAGTTTCTGCAAGATAAATTTTGTCTTGTTTTGAAATCACGAATAGTTAAAAGTTAATTTTATTTAAATTTAAATAGGATGCAAAACCATGCTATTCGTATGAAACAATTCCATTGTTTAACTGTAGAATTAGGCCTCAACAGAATGTTTTTTGGCAATCTCCAAAACACATAGTTTCAAAGAAAGTAAGTATCCTTTAAAAGAAAGCAAAAGGGATGGACTGAATTTCCTCAGTATCCTTTCATGGAAATACTGAATTATTCCTTCACATCCTAATTTGACTGGTCTTTAACGCTATTTAGAAACTGTAAATGAATTGATAATAGATTCTTGGGCAGTTTTATGGCCATTTAACTGGAACAGTAAATCCCACCCCCTTGCATGGGCCCCACTTAAAACACCACGGCGGTATTCCACCAACATTTGTAATCACTTCATCAGCACACCATTTCCTATTTGATTCGAAAATCATAGGATTCGATTGATTTCTGTGAGGCGTCACTAGAGGCTCTTTCGCTATCGCCACCAGTCACTCCGAAATACTCCTCGGAGAAGGGGCAACCACTCATCCAAAAGAAGAAAAGTGTCCATTAACAGTGGCATGCTGACTCAGTGCAAGGTTTCAAGGCGCCACAGTGGCTTCCACTGACTGCTTGAAATGGTATCTTCTCGCTTTGTTCCGTTGCCCCGAAATTCAGATGAAACAGAGATTGAGATGTTAATAATTCAGAAGAGAGAGGGTTTATGCCTCTGTTATCTATGCCACCCAAATTTTATTTTAAGACCGAATTTTCAAGTAAATGGCAGTTTAATGTGAGAAACTACGTTTTATATCTTTAATCTTTAAATTTATTCAACAAACAACTATAAAAAGATATCGCTGGGCATCAAAAGCTACATCAAGCGGATCTCATTATTCCAAAACGAATTTTCAAATTCAAACCTTTTTTCACAGCAATTATGATTAAATGCTTAAATTTATGAAAAAGCATGGCGATAGTATGCAAAAAATAGAAAAATTTACTATAGATAAAACTGGTAGAAATACATCAATATCCATGCAGTAATAATTTGTAAAAAGAATGTAATATATATAAAAAATACAGTAAATTAAAGTTTCTTGATGTCTATTAGACTTTTAAAATCTTTGCAAAAATTCTTGAAGCTTATGGATGACGTGTAATAAAAGAAAACTAAGATCCTTCTTTGAAAATAACAACTGATGTTTCAAATACTTTTCAATTATTACTGAATTTAAAATTTATGAAGTTAATATCAAAGCAAATCTTAGAGTAAATATGACTGTAGAAAACGCTCTTCTGTGTATGCTGTTCAGTACACCAACGCATTGATTAAAATTTTTTTGTATTAAGTTAAACGGCTAAAATTATGATCCATCCTTTAAAGTAATAAATCTTCAAAACATTAAGCTTTTCAAATAAAAATTCATTTTTTATAAATAAAAAATGCGGCATATTTTTGAATTAATAAAAAAATTTGCTGGTAGAGGGTATATATAGCATTAAATAAAAGAAGTAATTAAACATCAGGTTGCTTCGTTTCGATTTCTCCAATGATCACTTTTTTGTAGCTGTTTTTTTCCAACTAAGAAAGCTAAAAATTCTGTAATATGGTTGAGGTAAGGGGTCTTTATTTAAATAGATGCCTATTTAGTATCCTCTTTCAGAGTTTTTTTTTTTTTGTATTTTGAGACAAAGCTAATTACTAAAATTTATTTTAAACTAAAAAAAAATATGCAATTGATCTCTATGACTCTTTAAAATTTCCTCGGAAAAAGTAATGAGATGTATAACATTTTGCGTAGACAGTCTTCTGTTATTTCATCCTTGTTCTTAAGAAATTTTTTTTGAAGAGAAAATAAGGAATTCATATCAATTAATTCAATAACCAATCATTCAAAACAAGGAAGTAGTATTTATGTTTATGCACTTTTCTTTTTCTATAATTTTTTTAAATTTTATCTGTAATTAAAGCTTTTCATTTAATAGAAAAAGGGTTCTCGCTTATAGATAGATCTCAGTAACCCAACTTTTGGTGAATTTTCTGTCACATAAAATATGAAATTACTAAATAATTTGCTGTTCATGGAAAATAATTTCTTCCTCTTATAAACTTTTAACTGCTGCATTTTAATACAAAATATAAGTTTAAATTTATTAAATTAGTGAAATTATTCAAAATTGGAAGGGATACCCGGAAACATTAGTAAAAATATCGAAGAACGAAATTAAATCGTTTAAAAATAGGTATTATCCAGAAAGGCATTGAATTATAGGAAACAATGATGGAATCTATATAAAAATGTATAATTTATGTTGCAGACACATTTATCTTTATTACTAGTAAATATTATACTTTAGTTCTGCACATTAAGAATATAGAAAAAAGCATGCCTATAACAATATACAGTTGCTTTATACAAATTTTAATTAAATGATTGCTTTTATACTTGAAGCAGTCTAATCAATAGCTGTATATTACCTATAGTACCACTTAAAACGTTTAAACTATTTCGTATCTTGTAAAATACTAAAATACTTTAAGAAAATTTATGAAAATCCATTATATTAACTTTTTTACAAAATTTTTAGAGAACCCATTGCAAATGCTAATAAATTCAATAGCAGTGCATTAAATAACATTTAAGTTGTTAGATATCGGAAAAGGGAAACCACCTCTTGTTAAATCACTGGTTTAATATTCATTATTATATATTCTTTGTCGTAAACGGATATGAATATGTATGCATGAGAATTTGAGCCAATTCAAAGCCTAAGAGACGATAATAAAAACTACTATCATCCAAAAAGCTTAAGAAAAAATAGTCTTATATAATAGTAATTATAAATATAGGGAAATATTATTTTAAAAAATAATTTTTATATATAAATAAAAAGTTAAAAGAATTATAATATCTAAATAGTATCATATGCTTTTTATATACACTTTTTCAATAATTTTTTTTAGATCAAAAACTTTGTTTGTGTATCGAAAATAGTTTAGAAACGCAAACTCATACGAATCAACCGAAATAAATTGGAAATAATGATGATATTTTAACATGACCTTAGAAAATTTGAAATGGAACGTAAGCTAAATTCAGCTAAGTAAAAGGACATTTTTAATAGAGTAAAATAAAACATAAAAAATCAATATCTTTGATTTGTTGAATCTATATTTCTAATTCATATTGTAAGGCTCTCAATCAAGATATCAGTGGATTCGAAGTACATATCATTGAGTTAATTTACATCATTTTGATTTCTCAAATTTTTTCTGCGAAATTTGATATTTCCGATCATGTATTAAAATATTGTATATTGAAAAAAAACTTCTTTTCTGTTATATGAGGATAAAAACGCATCCTTGATGGATATTGATCTCAACGCCCAAACATGTTTAGGTCGAAAACGGGGAGGGGGGAGAGAAAGATATTCTATGGAATTGGACAGCAAAAATGTTTGGCATGTCATGGGGAGCAGTCTTTCAGATAGAAAGAACACCCAAATTGGCAGGATTGTAGCATCGATTGGAGCCTTGATGTCTGCATCTGCCTAAACAGGCCGAGAATGCCACAAATAGCCTGATTTCGTTATTGCAGCAACAATATAATTTTTTGGAGGAATATTTATTCGCATTTCTTTCATTTATGAGCACTGGACAGATCCTTTGAGATATCGTTCAATTTTTCTGCTCTGTAATTGTACGAAATGCATGGCAGTGTGAATTTAAATAGCATCGGGAAACAGAGAGTGGGGACGTTTATACGCATTTGCTACTGAATTGCTCGTCAAGTGCAAAGTTCTTCTATTTTGGCTTCGATTCAACAACTAATGAGGGTGGATTGATTTGTTATGATTCATGTATTATTCAGCATTTGGAAACAACCTGATGAAAATGACCAATGATCCTTGAAATATCTCATATTAGAGATTTGTGTCTGAGATGTGTGGTAACTCTTGGCTGCTAAATTATCCGTATCTCATACAACATTACATTATTATGAAATATAAACGAAGCAGGTTAAAATACCAGGAAAAGAGTAATTGCTTAAATTTCAAGTACCACTTTACAGTCTGGTACTTTGCAAACTACTTTAAACAGCAGTTAACTCATATAAAATAATACTTCTTTAGTCTTCTTTTATATGAATGACAGTTTTGAACTTAAATAAAATATCTCTAAACATTTACGCTTTAACTTTGGCAGAGAAAACTATATACAACTACCATGTTAAGTTTTCTTTTTCTTTGAAATAATGTAAAAAAATGTTTAATTTGTAACTACATCTTTATCAAAATAAAAATTGAATATATTTAATTCGCAACATTTCCCTTATTGGTTTCAAAGAGAAATCCTGAAATTTCACTAATTAAATTAAGACTTAAATTATTCCACTGATTTGTCGAATGCTTTGCCCATAGAATAGAAGTTACTAGAAATAAAATTTTCAATTTGAAAATTAAATGCATACGAATATTTAAACGCATAGATGAATGCTAAAAAATAGCTTCAAAGAATCTTATAAATAAAAGACTCGATTGAAAAATCTCTGAATCCCAAAAAATGAATAAATTCAAGCTTCAAAACTAATTATAGAAATTCCTCTTTACTCTCCTCTTTACGGATTATTTTATTTATTTAATAATTATTTCTGATGACGGTAATATTTTAAAAAATATTGTGCACTTATTCTCATTTAAATTTTTAAATAATTTCATAACTCCGAAAATTATCTATTATTTCATTTTTATTCATAAATATACCATGAATTTTAATTTTGTAAAACATTTAAAATTTAAATTGTTACATCAAAAACATCAATTTTAAACAAAATCATCCTTTTAAAAGGCGTCATTCAATTTCAGAGAAAGTATGTTTTAGCGGTACCCTAACGACCAAACAGAAATTTCTTCTCCCACTTGAAATTCTTTTTTTTAAACAGTTAATAAATTTCCTACTTGTCCTTGTAAAGAAATATAGATCTACAATTTTGCGATACTTGTATCGATAAGTTTAGCTTTTGACTTTTTTGGTAAGCTTCGAAGTGTTAATTTTGATCAGAAAGGTACAATTTGGCAGCTATAAAAATTTAGGAATTAATTTTCAAAATTAAGTAAGAGATATAATTCGCGGTAAGAACATTTAACATTTTGACATTTTTGTTCAGGTATATTCTAAAACAATTTTGCTTCAACGTGCAATCCAAGCACTACTAGCCCATAAACTAATGCAGGCCAGCGGGGAAGAAATAAAACTACTCTTGCTACTTGCTTGCTACAAGTCTCACTCAAGAACTTAACTCATCAATTTAGAAAGGAAGGGACTAAGGCGCTTATAATGCATTAGCATAAGATCGTGAATATGAAGAGAAAATATAAGAGTAGAGAAATAACTGATGTAAGATTTATGAATTTTGATGAATAATTTTAATTTGAGTTAGATGGGGAATCTGTCTTTAAAAGATAGCGAGGTAATGAAGCTAGTTATAATTATATTCACCATGTCTTTTTTAAAAAAATTAAATTAGAGGTGAAAAGGAAAATTTAGCAATTTCAAATTTCAAAAAATTTCATTATTTGGTGTTCATTACCAAATATGTAATAGTTTCTTCTTCTCCTGGTAAGAGATAAGTAATGAATAGAAAAATAATTTATTATTTTATTTATAAACAGAAAGAGTTTGGTGAGTTCTGGGTGCGACAAAAATACTCTAATCTACAAGGATTCGTTGAAGACGTTTCTGGTTTGTTTATAGAAAATTAAAATAACGTGAAATATTGATTAGAACTGAGTTTGAGGACAATCTTGCAACGTTTAGCAAAAAAGTGTTGAATTAAATAAATCAGAAAGGCTAGGGATTCAATTTTTCTGCTATCATTTTAAAATACAGACTTATGCTAATACTTTTTGAGTAATATTGAAATCGATGTTTTGAAAATAGTTACAAGGAGGATATTACGCATTGATATACTTTATTTCTCGTTTAACAGCTCCTCTACAGCCAACCCAAAATTGGAAATATCTAAAAATGAATCAATAATCACTTGTTGAAATTCCAAAATTTTGGATAAACAATATAGGGAATCCTCAAGTAGTCTAGAAATTTCAAACTATATTTTGGAGAATATAAGATTTTTTCTGGAGAAAAAAGTTGAAACTTCATTCTGTGAAGAAAAGAAAGAAGTGCCTAAAGCTGAGCTCTACATTCTGTTCAAACTCTGTGGGGAAGACAGAAACTAAATCCTTTGTCTGGTGTCAGATTCAGAGCGGAGTGTAAAAGAAAGAGAAAAAAATTTCTTTAAAGCAACATATTGTTAAATGTACTTTTTACAATGGTTTTCAGTAAAATCGATTGAATATAAAATATCTAAAATGAGTCGTAAAACCAATGAATGAAAAGTAACACATTACTAGACCTGAATAGAAACAAATTAACAATTATAAGAAACTTTATTATTAAAACTCTTCAGCTTTTTTGTAATTAGAATTTGTCAATCTGTATGAATAATTATAATTACATATGCGGTTAGATAATAATAATCACTTATTATAATTTAGATAAAACTATTACTGAAATTGCAATGGTATATTTTATGGGAAATAAGTATAAAAGCCTTAAACTGATAACACGGATTCTTTCTTAATATTTTACAGGAAAAGCTAAATGCGTTTAAAAGATTTAATTTTCAAAGATGCGTAATATAGTTAGGTAAAGGTTTAATAATTTTGGCTTTATCTTACAAAGCTCAAAAATCTTTAAAAACGCCATTTAGATTTGCATTGCACGCGAATTTGGGTAACTGCACTTAAATAACATCGAAATGCATGAATTTTACTCTTAAATAAAATATGTATTTGAAGTATTTGGTATGAACAAAAAGAAAAGATAGTTATTAAGTTAGTTAAGATAGTTAAACGACGTTATCAATTTTATTGTTATTAAATACCAACGAGCCTAGATTCCCGAAAGTTCTCTCATATATTCTGACATATAGAAGTGTGACACAGCTTCCCGCTCATAAAGCTACGGAACTCGGACAAGGAAGGGGACGCTAAGAGTGAACTTGTTTAGAGTCGCGAGTATGAACACTTTGTGCGACGTCAAAAGCATTGTTTTAGCTAACATTGGCATTTTTGGTATGCTTCTTTTCCACCCCATTTTAAACATTATTATATAAAATATTAAGAACATCAATATGAAAATTGATTTGAAAGTCAATGCTCAAAAGATTAAGAAAAGTAGGAGCCAAAAATTAAAAAAAAGTGCCCCAACGTCATAGACAAAAAGCGTTAGCTACTAATGATAATTCAAATCTGATTATTTAAAGTACTTATTGTGCACATCCAAATAATTTATGAATGCTTTGAAGGATAATATTAGCTATGCGCCGGCAAAAGAAGCTACGAAAGAGCAGCGGCAAATGTCCGAGAAAAGTTTCCGACCATACACGCCCACGTTGTTCTGATTTATTTTGAGCATTTTACAATATATAAAATTCTCTATGCTGCATTTTAAATCGTCTTGTATTTTTGTATCTGTAGAGCAAAATTAAATCAAATTCTGATTTATACAAATTATATCATCTGACGTGTATTTTTATGGCAATATTTATAAGCAATTCAAAAAATTTTACCCATATTACCTCATTTGTTATATTACCACATGTTTAATCTATGAGATAATTTTAATAGGGAAACGTTTTGCAGACGAAAAATTGCAAAAAAGTTTATTTTTTTAAAAATCTTTCCTATATAATAATTTCTTATTATTAGTTCATTTTGAGCATTCATTAAAGATAATAAATTAGCAATAAAGTATTTTGAAGTATTGATTTGTGTCCGGATTTCCTAGAAAAATTTTAGATAAAAAAACCATATATTGACAATTTATTTGCTGATAGAAGTAACTAGCTTAAATCTCTTCCGAAAAATTAGCGTTTTTAATTTCATTTTGCAATTAGTGTAATTAATTAGTTTAAAATCAAAATTTACTTCAGCAAATAAAATAATTCAGGTATTGAAATGTCAAAGATCGCAGCATATTTCTTTAGTTCAAGCTTAAACAATTATAGAAATAAAATATTTCTCTTTCTTTCATCAAAAAAGAAATATTAGTATTTTAAATGAAAAAAATTATGTAGTTTAATAAAGTTTTTTAAGTTTAATAAGGTAATAAGTTTATAAGAAAAGTCAGACTAAAAACAATACCCTGCATTAATTTCTGACCTACTTTCATATGAATCTGATAAATTGAAATCATATTTATTCATGATTGAAATAAGAGGTAAAAAATAGTTTTTACAATTAATTGTTTGTAGTGTTTATATATTTGTATAGTTTTAACACGAGTTTATTTCCTTAACTAGATATACTTCAGAATACGAAATAAAAAATAAACAGCTCATGCTGTAACAAACATGTATAAGAAAGAAAACCTAAATTATATAATATAAACCTAAATTATATAATATAAACCTAAATTATATATAACCTAATTATAAGATGGAATTTGGAGGGCATGTTTAAAAGTAAAACAAATCACCGTATAAGATTATAATGACTTCTGCATAAAAAGAAAAAAATACCTTTTTGAGTGCTGTAGATCTGGTGGCTAGTTATTATTAGGCATTTTTAAACTTAATTTTGATCATTTGCCTTTGATAACATATTTATCAATCTGTTGCATCAATATTATTTGTTGGACTATATTGCTAAATATTGTGATATTCCCTAAATTGTATTATTGTATTTAATTCTCTTTAAAGAAATTTTAGTGATATTAAGATTTCCTATATGTTGTATGTTAAAAACACGTCTACATAGTATTCTTTCAAAATAATTCTAGGGGTTAACGTATATTACTATGCATATTGATTTATATATACGCAATGAACATGGACGATATAAATTAAAAATGCGATAGTAGAAAATACATTAATTCCGAAATGTAAATTATTTTTCTTTAATGTAGAGCCCACTTCAAATGAAGTAAAGCAGAATAAATATATAACCCTTCAATAACATGAAAATATTTTAGTATTTTTCTAACAGAATAAAATAAAAATATTTTAAAGTAATGAAAAATTATAAGCAAAAATATAGAAAAAACTAAGAAGGCAAATAGTTGAGAAAAAGAAATGAATGAACTTATTTTCAAACCAATGATAAATTTCTTTAAAATAATCTGAAAAGTGTATGAAGGACATTCAATATCAAAGAACTAATTATATATAAATTAGGCGCCTTTTCTTTATAAACTTTTATAGCACAGATAATATATTTATAAAAATGATGCACATGTTAGAAATTCATCTTTTCTTTATAAGTTATTTCACTTTTGAATTTTCCTTCTGTTCATCGCAAACTCAATTTTTATGATAATTTGCATTTTAATTAATTATAAATTTAAACTAAATGCCAAAACTTATTATTTTTTATAAAATGTAGGATGCAAAAGTGGCAAATTAATTCTTTGTGTTATTAATCAGCTTTTCAGATTTTTATTTTAATAATTAAATTTTAGTTCAGTGTTCTTAATATATTATAAATAATTTAATTAAATATAATTTAATAAATTAATTTAAAATGAGTTAATAATTTAATTAAATAATGGAATTTAAAATAATTTAGTAATTGAATTTAAAATAATTTTATTAAACTTAAAAATTTTACATTTGTTGTATAACGAATCTTACTAATTCAAAATTAGAATTATTTCTTACCCGAAAACACTAATTCTTGGAGAGAAGTTCATTTATTGCTCTAATTTTAACCTAAGTGACAAGGCGTATAATTAAGGGATATTCTAAGTGAATGAAAGGCGAATTGAAACCTAGCGTTGTTATCTTAATACGGTTTCCTACATGACACGTAATAAATAATGAAAAATGTTTGTTTCAAGTTTCTACCTAATGTGACACTTTTAAATGAATCGATGGAAGCCTAAAGAAAAGTTGTCTCATTTGAAAATCAACAAATAATGCATGAGTAAAAGTCGGGAGCGGCCAATTGCCAGGTGTAGCCGGTACATTAGCGTCATTGAGCATCTTAATGAACAGGTCATTAGAGTAGCCGATCGATCATTTAGTGGGTGGGGACTATGTGCAGTCCAAATTCTATTAGGAACGGGCAGGACACGGCAAGTTGCTTCGGGGCTATCAACATCGCTAAGGGGAAAATTTTTTGGCATGCTTCTTCCTATTTTGAAATAGCATGCCACGTATAAATTTGGAAACCTAGTCAATCTCTTTCAAATCAAAGAAAGAATACATGGAAGAATGTCGTCTAAATTTTCTTGACAATATCATATCTATCATAAAAAACGATATTTTCCCTTTGGTTCTTCACATTTGATACAATTTGGATTAGCGTATTCTATGTATCGTTATTTTTTTTAATAAATTGCAACATTACATCTTGCTATACGGTTTATTTGCTTTTTAAAAGTTAACACAACTCAACTGATACTCTAAGGCGAGTATAACCAATCCACCTTTTAACGTAGAAGATTAAAAATTATGAGACATAGTTATACTTCACAGATTCACAGAAAAACAATTAATGCATTTTTCAAGAATGCAAACTTAATCAACATAAATAGACGCGTTGTGTTATAAAAAATTACGACCAGGAAATTTCCTATATCTTAAAAACTCATATACGTACATTTTACTTAATTCAAAAGCTATGTTTTTATTCCTATTCAGTCTTAATTGGTGGTTTAATTTCAAATACCACAATCCAATAATTTTAGAAACTCAAAGTATTTCAAAACGCTGTGTGCAGCGTCTCATGAATTTTTAAATATTTTCTATTTTAATTATGATTAACTATAATGTAACAAAACAAGTTTTATAAAAGTAAATAAGTACTCAAAAATGTTATTTATTTTGAAAAAGGTTGAATAGACCTTTTATTATTATTATTTTGATTTTTAGAGATCAGAAGCCTAAAGACATAATACTTGAAAATGAAATCTCGAACCAATCTAATGGAAAAGTGGGATGAAAAACAAATCCATTTAAAATAAAATGAAGAAAACAAGAAATATTTTTTCAGAATAACTAAGATCCAAAGGGTCTTCAAGAATCACAATAATTTCTTTACTCCCACCCAATTCAGTTCACCTGCTTCTAGGAATCCTTAATGTTCCCCATCATTGTCTTTCTCTAAGCAAACAAAACTTTACAATAAATTTCATGAATTCATTGTTCCTAATCAAACATATTCTGCATTGCTTATTCTATATCGCATATTCTGATGATATCTCTAATTTGCAATTTGCTTCCACAAATCTTTCAGTGAATACGCATTTAATTTGTAAAAAACCCTAGAGGTTTCAAGTTCTGTGGACTATTGCGGTTAAAAGAAAACAAGGTTGCATGTCCTTGACATAATTGAAAATTTGAAGCTCTGTAATATACACGGTAAAGAAATTAATTTAATCTACGTTTATTTATTTATTTTTCTTTTCAAAAATAATGATTCAGCTATTTTTCTTGTAGGTAAACCAGAGATATTTTCATAAAAATGCTAAATTCTATGATTTTTTTCTGATTACAAAGAACCGACTATTCACTTTCCTAAATATCTAATTAAAATCTGTATTAGACATCTTTGACGTGTTTTGATAAAAAGAACATTTAAACTAATAACATGAAAATATCACATTTATATCAATTTAAATCTGTAATGAATTACCAATAGAAGAAAAGGCTACTTGGATTCAAGTCAAATAGTTATTAAGTAAAATTTAACAAATAAATTATGTTTATAAGACTTTAAGAGCTAAATAAAAAGAATTTAACAGATATATTTGATTATTTCATAATCTGAACTTCCTATATCTTGACATTTAAAATAATATTATTAGTATCCAACTGTTATCAATGAAAATATCTTTCTAGTAGCATAAAATCGTCTCTGAATTCATGCACTTTCTTTCAAATTAAAAGCTCATTCAAAAGTATACCCGTCAGTCCGAAGTCTTTTCCAGTTTCTTAGGTAAAGGGTTTAATGGAAAATTGATCCTTGAAAAAGTTTAAGAACTGCAAATGCAGCGCTTATCCTCTCCTACCGCAGATTTCCTTTGCTTATTCCCAACAGCAAGCTCTGTAAGCTTCTTTATCCCTTTGGAAGAACCGTTGTATTTCTCTTTGCTTTGACTCGCGTATATCTGTTTGAAGCGCCATGGTAAAATAAAAGAACTAGAAAACTCCAAGAGTTAAATTCCGTCTGAGCTTTATTATCTTCGTTATTATATCGTTCTTATGAATTTGGTTAAATCTTTAAAATGAAAAGAAACTTTTTGTTTGTAATTTAACTTCTATTGATTTTTTTTCATTTTATTCTACTATTTTATAGTTTTGCAGTAATTTAGAACAGTTTTACTGTTATTTCTAAAATAAAAATTAATGTTCTTAAATTATTTCTAGTAAAAATTATGGTATAATTCATAAATTATTATTTTTTGCTACAATATTATGAAAATAAAATGCATATTGGATTGAAAATTTCTAGAAATTTATATTAAAAATGAATAAACAAAACTAAAAACAAATTATAAAATTGATGCTCTTCAAACAAGAGAAAAAAATGTTTTTAAACTAGTGACATTTTACTTTGTGTCCAAAATTATTGAATATAAAATTAATATTATTTAAATGAGAAACCATAATTATTTAATTAATCCGTGAACTAAATATTTGTTTTTGTAATAATTCTGGAAAATAATGCAGTCAGAAGAAAAGAAATTGATCCAAGGTCCTCGTAAAACATCTAATTTGAAATAATAACATTTACATTTAAACAGTAAGGTAAAACTATCGGGATACTTGACATAAGCCAGATATATATTTCAATGACATTCCAAAATATTCGCTTTTAAAGTAATTTAAATAAACAATGAATAAGTTAGGAAGATACCATTGCACATAAACCATTTTATAATCATGATCTTTTACAAAGTATTATTATTAACTTCCATCACTTCATCTTTTATTTGTTATTGTTATTTTATTAGTTAGCCACACTATAAGTAACAAGTCGCCACCATTCCATTCATATTTGTCACCTTCTAGAAGACACGCTAGTATCTGTGCCTAGATATTTAAGCTAATGGGTGTCTATTCATCACATCCATTAGAGCACCAAATTTACGATCTCTAGGAAATCTATCAGCAGTCTCGTACAGATTTGTTTTCCGTATCACTCCTGTTCTTCATCCCCATTCATCCTTACGCACCAGGTGTATTTTTGATCAATATAATGATTTTCTAGACGGCAACTTGAATAAGTTTTAAGCAGAGGGGGGACAATTGTGATCTTTATCATCCAAGACATATTCATTCTTCTGAATATTTTTATTACGGAAATATTTAATCTAGTATTATTTATTGAGCCAGAAAAAAGTTTGAGTTATTTCTTGCTAGCTACTAATTATTTAGAAAAGATAATTGAAAATGAGATTAATTTATTTATTTGATAACCACGGCAGAGTAATGGTAATATACTTATTGCCATTTAATTCATATATAATTTATCAAAATTAGAAATTAGTTTTAAAAAAATTCTGCAAAGATATTTGAGGAAGTTGGATTAAGCTAAGAAATGTACTACTGGCTAAAGTAGTATGATTGCTTTATAAGGAGTGTATATAAGATAAGTAAAATTTGTGTTTTATAAGGATAAATAAAACTAAGCTTATTTATTAGATATCTTTAAAAAGTTTCACTGAACCAATTGAATTTTTTAAAAATTATACTAAAGATTAAGAGCTATTTTTTTCTTTATTGAAAAGAGATCACTCAATTTCTGGGAACTGAATTTTTTAATTCCATATTAACCCTACCACATAGAGATGTTTAAGTGCATAACTTGAATTTGAAACATAATGTGTATAAAAACATGATTATTATAAATTCATTCATGCACATTTTACAGCTCGAAACTGACAATTTTGCATTTGCATATTTTATAAATCTTATAAAATTTACAAATACAAACAAGTTCTATACAATGCATTTTAACATTTATTTGAGAAAAAGTACATTCGATTTTTAAATTATGAAGTGAACTGTCAGTGTGGGAACCCACACGAGCTCATTTTTTTCTATGGATCAAGTTTCCTGTTTCTACGGATTTTATAAATTTATGTGAACAAATATTTTCATACGAACTATATTAAATTTAAAATTGGAACTTTAGACAATCAGCTTGTTTGCCCAAATTATTGACTTCTTCGAAATTATTCCAAATGTTTAATATGAAAACCTTTTTTTAAAATGTCATCTTTTTATATAATATGACTGAAAAACATGAATTCAATTAAATAAGTTTATGCTTCAAACTAGAAAATGCAGGTATTACGAAATAAAAACTGGTCTTACAATGCCGTTAAAAGCTCGAGATAAAATGTTTTGATTGGTGAATCTTATTTCCATCATAATAGTTGAAGACCTTATTTAAAATGAATAAGAAATTTAATAAAAAATGTCATTGAAATTAAAGGCAGAAGTGATACGGAAATTAAACTGCTATCATTAAAAAGGCAACTTTACAGTCTAAAGATAGTAAAAAATCTTTTTTGTAAGATAATTATTTTGGAAGGTGTGAACAGCAATTTCCATAGTCAAATAACAACGATTACTCATCTGGTAACCCTATTTTTGTGCTAGATGAATAAATTGCTCCTGACTGAATGTACGTTTTGGTGGCATGAACACTCCAGAACATTTCTTATCTTCCTGTTTCACTAATTAGATAGACGAAGCGTTCATTTAATGCTTCTGTAAAAGTTTTCAGTGATTCAGTCTAGTTTTTCCTGATGTTTTAATTATATTTTACTATTACCATCCACAAATAAGCAATAAGAGTGATTTCTGCAACTCATATATTAGCATTATATATGTACAGATTTAAAAGCCCAATTATTTAACCGAACTTAGAATCTTGTCTTAATTGAAAATGCCTGATTTACAGACTGGACATGCTTTTACCGTTAATATAAAATGTAGGTTTGTTACGTTGAATTTTTGCCTTGTTTTTGAAAGCATTAAATTTAATATTTTGAGTTTTTCTTTAAAAAAATTAATATCTCAAAAATTAATATTCCTATTTCATGCTTGATATGGCTGTTTAACATACGGGAAGAAAGAAGTGACTTGCTATTGCGACTCTTATCTCCATTTTTTAATCTCTATTAATATGTTATATTGCCAAACATTTACATTAAAAATCCATTCCTCATATTTAAATGATTCACAATTCTGACAATTTTTTTTGACTTTCATTTTTGTGACGTATGTGGGTTTTTATTGCCTCGATGTTACTCACAAAGATTTTGCATCATATAGAGGTAGATAAATAAATTATAAGTTTCCTTTGATTCCATTGTGTCGGGAAATTTTGAAGGATTTTTGAAGTGTTAACTATTGCAAAGTAAATTCTTTGAGACAGGCGTTAAGGTATTTTATAGTGTTCACAATTTTTTAATGAATCAAAACTTTTAATAAGCAAGAAACGTGCAAGTTTAAGATTTCTAATAATTTATTACTTTTCTAAATTAATTTATTAACCGAACACTATAAAGTTACTTTTTGAAATTCATGACTGTAACTGAAATATATTAATAAAACGACCTTATAATAATTGTTCTGAATATTTAAATTGACAATATTTAGATATTTAAATTTATTATAACATTTTCTTTAAGGGAATTAAACAGAAGATTATAATTAATAACCAATATTTTTTAAACCTTGATGGCTGAAAAAATATATGGATAGAATAAAATTATAATTACTAGAAAAATTAGCACTTTTGAGAATACCTGTTAATTTAAACTTTTTGAGAATACCTGTTTAAATTCGTATGGATAAAAATAAATCTGAATAAAATATAAGGCTTGATAATGCTGACACATTTCTATCTATGATAGATCTGCCTGGTCACGGTTTATTTTACGTTATTTGGAACGATCAAATTGTATAAGAATCAGCTCCAAAAGAGTTGGTAAGACTTTTGCATTCTGAATTTCCTGTCCTTTGAGGGACTTATTTAGATAGAAACTGAAAAAGCATTTCCTGATTGTTCTTTTGAAGGAATAAAGTGATGGGAACTATTTTTACCCACACTGTGTTTGTTTGCAAAATAACTTCACTTGAATCTAAAAAAAAAGGTAATCCGAACTGTTATTTTCAAAAAAGCAATTCAGATATTTCAAGAGCATGATAACCATATATAGATGGGATTGCAATTAAGGGAACTGGGACGGTCTCGACAGTGAAAACAGTCAGAATTTCAGTTGTAATTAAAGGTGGTTTTATAACAGTAAAAATTATTTCTGAATAAAAAGATGACACATATAGATAAAAGGCACTATTCTCAATTAAATACAATAAAAAATTAGCTATATTTTAAAGTATTTATTTTTCTATAGCAAATCGAAAATGTGTTATGATGCGGCTAGCCACGCATATAGAGGTACACAAAGGTACAATCAGAAAAAAAAATTCTGCTTAACATTATCTCAAACCTAGCATATGTGCATAAAAGTATAATAATTATAGTGAACCAATTTTTGTTCTGTTAGAACCAAAATTTTTTTTAAAAATATTAATTGCCATATTGCCATATAGCTGTAAAGCCTCAAAAAATGTGATATTTTTCATCATAAATATCCTCTTAGAATTATATTACTATCCAAAAATATATAAAAAAGGGTTTAATAGATACAAATTAATTATATATATCACAGTATAAAATCTAACTCTCTATGATGAATAGAATTTTGTATATGTGTACCTAAAATTGAAAAAAAAAAACACGTTTTGAGAAAACTGTAAAAAACTATATATTTACCAATAAAAAGATTTATATAAATTTTTAAAACTTCCATGGGCCATATTCATTTTGATTAGGCACTTCCAGAAGTTCTGATATTTTTTTCATTTGTCTATTAATTGCTCTTGCTTCTTTAGTGGTTTTTTTATGCATGATATCAGCTTCTCGGATACGAAGCAAATCTATATTTTTCAACGCATCATAAGCATTTCTTCCAGGTGTAATACCTAAATTTTTAAGTACCTCAGTTCGACTGAATACTCCATCGTTAAAACAGATTACCGCATCCATGACACCCATTTTTAATGTATTGGGCCCAACAAATGTGTTTTATGGGATTCTTTCCCATACACAATTGTTGAATTGTTGAATCAAAATTGCAACATTTCTTACATTGTTAAAATGTATTTAGGAGTGTTCTTAAGATTATCAAATCAATGATAATATTTGTGGACTTCATATCGCTAGAATAACTAATGTTGTTATGAACGTCCTTATCAGAAAATAAATCAGCACATTCCAATTTTCTTTTGGATGCACTTACTTTCAATTTTTCACTGTCAGCACATTTCTATGTTTGACTCACAGTAGAAAATCGATTCGAGCGAGATTTTCTTTTTCCAAAAAGTTTTTTTCTTGGCATTGTTACGTATTAAGTAATTTCAAAATAACTAAAAACTTTATCAATATAATGTAATAAAAGTTTTGAAACGAGATCACGGTGAGCACTGTAAACAAAAAAGCACGAGGTGAAGAATAACAGTTAAATAAACTTGTAAATATCAATATATTTTTTTATATATTATTTTTTAAGGCAAAAATTGAAAAACCGATTTTTTGATGGTATAGACCGCCTCAGTTCCCTTCAGAAATTTCACTCATTTTTATTTTCTACTATATCGGAAGTATTTTAATCGACGAAGAATCCGAACTCAAGATTTTGAAGAATTTTATACCTTCTTAGTCTTATACCTCCCTAAGGTATCAAAACAATTTTTTGTTATTTTGTATGTCTGTCTATTTGTCTGTGAATGCGATAAATCAAAGCCCTTTGAGTTCGAGATTTAAAATTTAGCATACGGAATTGCGATCAGATTTGTAGATTTTTATCAGTTTTTGAACGAAATCCATTTATATTAAGTCTTTCTGTCTATTCCTTGAATAAAGTGAATTATAAAACTCAAAGCTCTTGGTAAATAAAATTTGTATTGACATTCTAAAATATAGATTTTTTTGAAATTTTCAACTAAATGTGTCAAACGGTTGACCTTCTGTCGGGCTATAATTTTACATTCCTTTAAACCTAATGATTTAAATCAATGAAAATCTGTATGTAATCTTGTAATTGTAACTGCAAATGTAATTTTGTGTTAAAATTTAGTACCAATCGTGCGGCAAAAAAATACTCAAAATACCCATTTTAGGGATATAGCCAGTAAAAATTCCAAATTCAAAGATATATGTATTTCGTATTTGTTTTTCACCAATGACATACTAAATATTTGCAGTGTTACCCAAAGCTACAATTTTATGCGAAGGAGGACGGATGAAATTTTCATTGGACAGTGTGTGAGGAAGTTTCAGAAAGATCACTCCCTTTGGTTCTCTCAATTATTATTTTTACCATTAATTTTTTAAAAATCACTAATTGTATGTTATTTAAATGATAAAAATTACTCTTTAGTTACTAAACACGTTGTCTAAACTTTATAAAACAATAAACAGCGTGATTAAGTGTTTTTCTGTTACTCCAAGAGATACAACGCTTTAAATATTTATCGAAGTATTTGGTTTAGCAAAATTTGAAATCAATACGAACTTTTTGTTAAGAGAGTAATGCAGAATTTATTGTAGTGTGATAGTGGCCAGCACCAAAGAAATGAAATTTTCTACTTAGAAATATTATTCATTTACTGCTTCACTTAGCATATTTTATTACATGCAATTGCGATTCTTGATAATAAGTGATGAATCTGTGTACGCCGATGAGCAATTACTGAATTCGTCTATACAATTTTTGAAGAAAAGGTTTCTGGATCTCATCGTAGAAAGAAGGGGTGAATTTCCACATTACGCACGAGATTGCTGACTATTTGCAGATGGAATCAAAGTAACTTCTGCAAACAGTTTTCAGCATTGAATGTTCAACAATTAACGGTATTTTTCATTCTTGGATAAGCTGTTGAGAATCTCATAAATAGAAGTATGTATTATACGTATGTATCATGATCACAATCCCCGTTTGCATCCATCGCAATGAAGGAAATAGCTAGATATACAAGAACATTTACAAGTAATAAAAGGACTAATTTCTCAGAATAAAAATTTTAGCTCTCTAGTGCTTACTGTTTGTAAACAACAGGAATTCTGAGTTAATTTTCTATATACATTTAAATTTTATTTGGGAAATATGAAAAAATGCTCTCTTTATTGTATCTATACATCTGTGGTTGAAAAAATGTTGTTAAACGGCTCAACAATCTTTCAGTAAATGATTTTATGAAAGGCTGTCATGAAAATAAAAAAGAATCACAGGCCAATCATTTAAAATGATTCCATTCTTAAAAATAGATTAGGTTTTTATAAAAATTATTCTGACTATATGGAAAATACAAAATGATAAACATTGAAGAATTTCAAATAAATCATATAATCGAAACGTAGTAATACTTATTGGAAATACTAAAAAAGGTACTCAAATTAAGTTGGATATTTTAATTGCTTTTTTTAGTAAAACGTTTATCATCAAGGTGTTGAAATATTTGTAACTGGAAACAATATTTTAAATTTATAACGTTATATTTAAATGCACGCATTTTTCTTCTTGTTTTAATTGGTAGTTATAATTAAGAAATTAATATAATTTATAGAGCAAAAAACTATTTATTATCACTGCAGAAACATGTAGTACTTATTTGTACATAAAATTAATTTCTTGACTACTTCTGTTTTTGTTTTAAATCCAAGAAATAACGAGTAAAACAGAGAAAAAAGAACTTATCATATAAAAAATTACTTATGCCTTACAGAACCCAATTTGAAGAAAAAAAATCCCAAAATATAAATCACTGATAAAATGAAATGCTTTCAACTGAAAGTCTTTTGTTCCTCATCTGTTTTAAACATTTATAATGAAATAATTTGCAGTTTTGTAAAATTTCATGTATGGTTATGTTCACGGTTCTTTTTTAATCGATTATTCAGCATTGTTCAAATATTTTGCGAGGGATTGAGATAAATTTCATTCGAACACATTTTATATAAATAATGTGTCGAGTATTTTTAAATAAATGTTTAAGAAAGTTCATGTAATTTCAGCGGAAGTTAGAACAATATTTGAAATAATTTTTTTCTTTCATGAAATGAAATGTTTTTACAAAAAAAGAAAGAAAAAAAGAAATCATGCGTCTTCCGAAAAATTAAAAAAAAATATGATTTTTTAATGTCCATTTTTTTGTCTTTTTAATAAGTTCCGGCTTATATTGATATAATAAATCAAAATCTATTATATGAATAATATATATTACAATTTTAGAGGGTGTCAAGCATTTTATTGAAAATTTGAATGACATCTTTTTCAGAAGTCTTCTTTCATGAATTATTATTCTAAGCTAAATAAATTGATGCCTATAAATAAACGGAAAAAACACTGACGTGTTATTAAAATTTTTCAAAACATTTTTGTGAAATTTGCTACATTTTATGTCATATTTTGTGGATATAAAGTTAGATGTGAGCGTAGATTTGGAAGTAAATGTGGATATAAATTTTAATATTTTATGGAACAAAATAATATCACTGAGAAATAACTACAAATGTAAACTGGAGATATAAAAGTGCAGTTGAATATTGAAAATACAGAGAACATTTTTTTCTACAGTCATCGA
The DNA here is from genome assembly GCA_026289955.1 of Argiope argentata. Classification (NCBI taxonomy): domain Eukaryota; kingdom Metazoa; phylum Arthropoda; class Arachnida; order Araneae; family Araneidae; genus Argiope; species Argiope argentata. The sequence goes on from JAOUZG010010951.1 coordinate 5,222,099, forward strand.
ATTTTCCTTTTCAAGAGTAGTTTGCATCAAAGTTAATATTTCGTATTGCTATAGTATTGTGTTTATTTAGAGTGAAATATTTCTTGATAAAATATTGAATAAAATAAATTTGATTTCCCTTGAGTTTTCAATATATATTTCTGTTTAACTTATGATACTTTGTATATAAAATTTACTGTCACTATAAAATATATTTCAAAAGATAAGATAAATTTTGAAATGAGAGTTCAACTGTTATAATAGGATTATGATATGCAAGTTTACATTTATTGTCACTATATGTTATTCAGTTTGGTCGATGCTTTATCATCGAAATAAATCACATCGGTAATTTATAACACCATAAAATACTAATATATATATATATATTTAAGATTTACTTTAAAGCTTTATACACTTGAACAGTGGTAATTCAACTTAAATTATATTTAAATAGAAAAAAACATATGATTTTTTTGCCACTTTTGATTTTTCTGATAAATAGTACCAGAATGATATTTTTAAATGTTCGATTTATTTAGCTAGTTTATTAGTTAGATTTTGTATATGAATTGTTTTCAGTAATATGCCATTCCTTAAGAAATCTTATTTGTAACATTCTTCGAATTTTCATACCTGCCAATTAATTCAGAGATTAAGTATTAAATAATGATTATTAAATGTTTCGAAAGCGTAGAAATTTATCTAAAGTGTGTATGCTCAATTTGTAAGAAAATACGTGAAGAAACTAGATATTTTTAAAGAAGTTGTTAAGGTTCACAGACTGAGAGGCACAGTTCAATTATGAATTTCTGTGAAGTCAGGATTTCTGGAACGGATTTCTGTGAAGTCTGCAGTCAACGAATTTGGATTGTCATATTTACAAATCAAAGCGTAATAGAAAAATGGCTGGAATGGTGGTCACCATAACAGGTATTCGCATTGAGTTCGTTATGAGAAAATAATTCATTCATATGGCTCGTGAGACGGTTTTGAACTTTCGGCTTGTAGGCATAATACAAGAAAAGATAAAACAATATTTATCATAATAATATTTTCCATGAAAAGTGTATTCAGCTCATAAGTTCATCGTAGTGCTTATGTGGCTGCAATATAGTGAAAATGAAATGCGATTTGCTTAATTTATTTCCTCTGTTCTTCATTTAATTCACTACATGAAATACTTGTAATATTTTTTAAAAATGTATGCTTAGATTTGAAGATCTAAAAATGAAAATTTGATTAAATATAAGATTTACTACTATTATTATTATGTTATTACTTTTTTAGATAAGTGTGAATAATTCTTTAAATCCCCGATTCTTTTTTTATTATTTACAAAATATTGCAGTGTAAATAATCCTTATTATCTATTTTCTTCATTATTATATATACATTTAATACCGAATAGACTTAAAAACATTTCGAACTCGTAAATTGCTGTATTTCAAAGAAATATTTAATATTTATTACGTGTTAATAAAAAAGCATCCATTTTTATATTGTTTGTCTTTTTAGAATAATTCTTTCCTGAAATATCTCTTATCAATTATAAAGTGTGGCATTCGCAGTTACAGGTAATAGCATAATTAGCTTCTCAATTTTCAGTTATTGTTCAGGGAACTAACTCAAAAATATTCATTATTAAATTGGTACTTTAATGGAGCAAATCACCAGAACGTGCTCAGCATAACAATGCTCGATACGACTATTCGGTATTTAAATTAGAGTGCTTAACAGAGAACTGGTTTCGGACGGATCGAGTGGATTCGAATAAATAAAAATAACCTCATTTAAATTTTTTCGTGAATAAGATTCTTAAAAGGGAGAAATCACGCTCCCGTTCCAAATAATTTGAATTATTTACAAGCAAACATGTTAGATACTTTATGTATCCAAAAAAATCTTAAAAAATATTCTTCTGCCCGTGTTCAGATGAAATCAAATAGAAATGTGTTTGACATCAGTGATATAAAGACATTATATTTAAGCAACCTGTGAAAAGGAATTTATTCTTTTCCAATCTAAAATATAAAAAATTATAAAATAAACTTAACATTTTAGGTAGCACATTATAGTAAAATATCTAAATTAAATATTTATAATAAAATATTTGAATTAAAAATATTTAAATGTACTTAAAATATTTAATTTACTTAATATAAAGTCCTTCTCAAGTTGCTGCCCATTTTATTTCCTTCAACTCATCGGAATTTCAATGCCACATATCGTACACATTTAGAAACAACATCAACTCGACAATAAACTCTGAAGTACTTAATCAGTAGTTCTGCGTATAGATGGCGTTTTTTTCTAATTGATGATTTTTTCTGTTGAATGATTCATAATTTTGGTTCTAATTTTCCACATTCAAGCGTAAACCATAGATGATCACATAGCTCCTTTTGTTGCAAAATATTATTTATTTCTGCTTCTCTTTGAAAATATATTGGTGGCAGGGGGATTGAAAAGTTAAGAAATAAATAAAAAATGCATGTATATAAATATTCATGCATGTAAATGATAATTTTTGTTCTATTAAAAATATAATCACAAAATAAAAGGAAAAAAATATCTATCTAAATGTAAAAAAATGGATCTGAAATTTGCAAAAGAATTCATACCTTATTACGTATAAACTGAAGTGACAAAAGTCATGGGATGACTGTTAATATCGTGTCGTTCCTAATTTTGCCCGGTGAATTGCAACAACTCCCCGTGTCATGGAGTCCGCAAGTCGTTGGAAGTCCTCTGCAGGAATATTGAGCCATGCTGTCTGTATAGACGTCCATAATTGTGAAAGTGTGGATGATGCAGGAGTTTGGGCACGAACGGGCCTTTTGATGATGTCCCATAAATGCTCGATGGAATTCATATCGGGCGATCTAGGAGGCCAGATCATGCGCTGGAATTGTCCGAATGTTCTTCAAACCAATCGCGAACAGTTCTGGCCCGGTGACATGGCGCATTGTCATCAATAAAAATCCCATCGTTTTGTGGGTACGTGAAGTGCATGAATGGCTGCAAGTGATCTGCAAGCAGCTGAACATTACCATTTCCAGTCAATGATCGGTTCAGTTGCACCAGATGACCGAGTCCATGCCATGTAAAAACAGCGCACACCATTATGCAGCCACCACCAGCTTGAACAGTGCCTTGCTGACAGTTTGAGTCCATGGCTTCGTGGGATCTGCGCCACACTCGAGCTCTACCACCAGCTCGGAACAACTGAAATCGTGACTCATCTGACCACGCCACGGTTTCCACTGGTCTAGGGACCAATCGATATGCTCACGAGCCCAGGAGAGTCGCTGCTGGCGATGTCGTGCTGTCAGTAAAGGCACTCGAGTCGGTCTTTTGCTGCCATAGCCCAAGGAAGACAAATTTCACCGCACAGTCCTATCGGACACGTCCCTCGTACGTCCCACATTGATTCCTGCAGTTATTTGACGAAGTGTTGCGTGTCTATTAACATTGACCATTCTACACAGACGTCGGTGATCTCGGTCGTTAAGTGCAGGTGGTCGCCCACTGCGCCATCCATGATGGGATGTGATGCCTGAAATTTCATACTCTCGGCACACTCTTGATACTGTGGATCTCGGAATGTTTAATTCACTAACGATATCCACAATGGAAAGACCCATGCGTCTCGCTCCAACTAACATTCCACGTTCAAAGTCTGTTAATTCTCGTCGTGCCGCCATAAATCAAGAAAAACCTGTTCACATGAATAACTTGAACACAAATGAAAGCTCTGGAAAACGAACTGCGCATTTATACTTTTTCGCTGCGATACTACTGCCATCTGTATATTTGCATATTGCTTTCCCATGACTTTTGTCACTTCAGTGTATATCTAAGAAAGACCTAAAAACCAATAAAGAAAAAAGACTTAAATTAAAACCAATAAGATAAGAAATCCGGCCTGAAGACTTTCTCAAGGGTCAACATGAGGCAGGGATTTCAATGAAAGGTGGATTTTTTTTCTGTGAAGGGTAATATTTTTTTGTAAAAATTCATGATCCGATTATATATATATATATATATATA
>JAOUZG010010951.1:5236221-5246664 GCA_026289955.1 Argiope argentata
CATAGGTGTGATAACATTTTTGATTTGATAATGGATTGTGTAGGCAAATTTTTTAATAATGTTTAGGTTAATAGAGAAAAATAAAAACAACTGAAACTAAGGGGAATAAAATATATTCAAAAATGCTTACACAATTTCAAGTTTTAAAGATTTTTTTCCTAAGCTTACAATAAATATGGGTACTTACAACACAATAAATATGGGTACAATAAATATGGGTACAAGCTTACAATAAATATGGGTATTACAATAAATATGGGTATCGTAGTTTAACCCACTTGGCGCATTTTCCCAAAAATCGCTAGCCACGAGCTTGTGCTGTGACTTTCGCAGGAATCCTCTGGCCAATACGAAAATTAGAAAGGTTTGCCCGACTAGAGAAAATGGGAACTGCCACCTTTGGCTTGTTATCGTCAACTTGGCTAAGCTTTATTTAGCTTCATGTCAAAATAAAAAAAATAATTACATAAATTTATTATCATACCGAAGGAAAATAATGTTATTTAGCACCTTTTAAAAATCTGTTTCTTTTGAAAATGTTAACAGAAAGAAAGAAATTATAAGCGAAGAGGAAAAATAACTGCAATAATTTAAGAACACGCGAAACAAAAATCTAGCAGGTAAATCTCTTGAAAAGGTAACACTTGAAGGTAAAATCACTTGAAAAGAAATACACTCAAGAAAAGAAATGACGATAACTCAATTAATGAAATTCCAGCATTTAAATGAAATAGAGAGATTAACAATAAATATTTATTAGTCTTTATGGTCATTTGCATCTAACGCCAATAATGTCACTTGGAACTCTCTGTTTCAGGTAATCCAAATGTACAAACGACCTTCACAAAAAAATCTTTTTTATTCACTATTTAAAATAAACACTATACTATTTACAAATATACTGTAATGAATAATTTAAACTTACCAAGTTTCTTTAAATGATAGCACGCGTTGCTTATTGAATTCTAAAATGCAACTCACGCCAGGTGATTCATTGGAAATTCCTAAAAAAATATTCGCATAGTGTCAAATAGGAAAAGCGAGTTTCCAGATATATGTGCAAATATGTGGTGATTACATTGAAACGACCACTAAGTACCTAAGTTCACTAAGCCACCATAAGAGCACGCCCCAATCAAAATGCGATCTTCAGACACGATCTCAAAAAATCTAATCAGAATCTGACATTGTACCAATGCAAAGCCGATGTTGGCGAAATACTGGCGGGCGACAGCTCATGGAGGCGAGCATTGACCAATGAGTTACAATGACTCTTGCTACCTGCGTAGCAAAGCATCAGGCACATCAACAATCTAAATCTATCACATCCAGATTCTGATTTTTCTATCCACTCAATAACAATGGAGATAGATTACTTTTAAGAAAACTTTTAACAGGGCCAGGGAAATAGTTAAACCTTTAAACAAGTGTATCTAGGTCGAAGAATGAAATAATTTGATTTTAAAGCAAATGGACAATATTTGTTGCTATATACATTACATTTATGAATAAGCTTTATCAAAGCATCCGTTCTTAGAAACTACTAAATACCTTCAATTTATATTGATTTTATATTGCTTTGAATACATTTTCTTCTGTGACGGTATTTAAAAAGAATACCAAATAAATACCTAAAGCTTTTCTTATCTCTAATATCTTCCTGTATCCTTATTTAAAGTTAGGTATGTGGGTCACAGACTTACAGACGCACGATTAAACAGTTAATGTAATATAATCTTTGAGAATCAAAGTCACTTTTTATTTGTCGTAACAAAGGAAGTCTTTACACTAAATATTAAAACATGTGTGATTACTTTGAAGGTCAAACTCCTGCTTTTGTTAAGATTGCAAATCTTTCTTAACTTCTATCTATCAATTGAATTAAAGACAGAAAAAAGTTTCCGAAGAATCTGGAAGAAAATATAAATTGAATTAAATCTTGATTTTCATTTGGCTTAAAGAATAGGCTAAATATCTTTCGTCATTATATCAAAACGAAATGATAATGGATAATACAATAATATTTTTCTTTATTTCTTCTTAATTAAATCTTAGTTATCCAATGTTCTCTTTTTAAATAACAATAAGCTACTATTGTTTGGAATTATGTATTACTATTTATCTTTGATTAACAGCTGAAAGTTCAAATCCGAAGGCAACACGTTGACATTGTAACGAAGCATATGCTTCCATCTGACAAGAATAAAAAAATAAGACTTAGAAATAGTACTTATATCAGATTAATGATTTTAAACATTTTGTCAAGACTTCAGGCTATAAATCTGATAAAGAGTTTCTGGCATGAACCCAATCGAACCCAGTCTCTTTGTAGTTTAACAAAGGTTTCCATTAGGATGGGAAATTTATCACTTTTTAAAGAGAATTTGCAGGAAAGAATTTTAAGAGAATTGGCAGCTTTTATATTGTTGCTCCATTTCATCCTGTATTTTTTCCTCATGGTTAAAATAAAGGACCAAATGGGCCGCTAAAAATAATCGCTGCTAGGCTTTTTTCTTTCATTTTAAAGCTAAGCATATCAGTAGTATTCTGCCAGTAAAGAGCTTCCAAAAGTACTTGTATGATAACAGAACTGATATAATCTAAAATGAACTCTAATTCCAAGTTAGGCAATTTTCTTTAAATTCTAAATGTACCGATTTAGCAAGCTGTTTCCACCAATCTTTAATTTGCATAACTTATGTAGGGTAGTTTGCTATCGCACGAAATGTTAGATACTTGTTTATCATTCAGGAAACCGTTAAACGTCAAGCATTGAAATAAACAGTTACTCCCCCAATTTTTTAGAAGCATTTTTTTTAAAAAGTCATTTACTATGGAACTTTTATATCAATATTTTAGGAAGTAAACTTTTTGACTACAAGAAAATGAAACATTTTTGTTTATATTATATATTATTGCCAACAGTAAACTTCCCAAAATACGGCCACACTTATAATTTTGTTATATTCTCAGTGAATAAATATTTCGGGGAACTTCAAAAATATGATAAACTATCTTTCCTGAAAAAAATATTTGTCATCAATATTTTAGATGTATAATTTTTTAACTGTTGACCATTTTTATTATTCTTTAATATTATCAAAACAGTAAACTGTACTACTATGGAGATAAATTCTTTGGAAGAAACTGGAAAGGACATTTTTTGCTTTCCAAAATTGAAATATCCTTAAAAGCAGTTATTTCGTAGAATCTAAATTGCATAATTTAAATTATTTTTGAGAAAGATATATTTAAACATAATATTTTAGTACAATAATGGTAGAGCCGATATTGCTTTCAGACAATAGTGGCATAATATTCCTCACATTCCTGCATGCGATAAGAGATTAGAGAAATATATATATTTTTTGCAATTCAGTTTAATGTAATGTAGCTTAGGAGCATTTAACAAATGAGCTTAAATTTTATAGTGAATATTTTGGAAGATTTAGCTGCTCATACTCACTCTTATATATATATATATATATATATATATATAGTGTTATTTGTTACGAGGTTTACAAATACAAAAAAAACCGCTTTTAGATAACCTTGGCTGAGCTATAAATCATTTTTCATGCAATAATCTAATTGTTAGTAAATTACTTCAGTTTTACAGTAAAAAACACGCTACCACATAGAGCAAGCGTTTTATTGTAAATATTTAGAGAAACTACAGTTCTGCTCAAGCTCTTTACTAATGCCAGCAATTACTTCTGCGTTATTGACAGGACTCCTCCGTTACAGGAATTTTGCCATCGCTAGAATTCTTAATTCGCTTTCACAGTCGAACCAAATTCGATTGCGGGCGAATTTTCCCTACAGGTTTTATGAAAATTAGACCTAATTTGAATGAAAAGAAAATGAGCATTTCTAAAATGAGCCCTGAAACCGTTGGTTCAGTGCATCGTGACCGTATCTATGGAGCATTAACAGGCAAAAGGAAATCTTTCTGCATTTACAGTGAAAAGGGATTCGCACTTTAAATAGCGTCTTTTACAGCAATTATTGTCACAGTCACAACATATAAAATAAAGAAAAAGTTTTAGAACGATAAATTTAAGTCAGCTGGATAACGAAAATTGTAACATAATTTAAACGAATAGTGTCCCTCAGTTTCCTTCATTTTATCGAAATAATTGAATTCGTTTTTATTTTACAATAATTCTGCAATTTTCATAAAATGATTAATGTGTGAATATCATTTTTCATGACATAATTTAAGATAATGCTTATTGGAATCTCTAAATTCCTTCATTATTTAAGTGTATTTGTAATTATAAATCAATTGAATTGGAATATGGTTAGATCGCATCTGCACGAAATTGCTCAATTATCATTTTTCATATATATTGTTTCAGTACACACTGATTATACAATTCTAGCCTTAGTATTTTAGATAAAAGGGCATTGAAACTACTGTTAAAAGGGAAAAAATAATTTTGGATTTCATATTTGTTGCTAAAATTTCGTCAGATGTCACAACGTTAAAAACTTCATCCTGAGAATATTCATTACATTTATTATTCATATAATTTTTAAATATTCACAGTAATGTGCACGCTTTTATATTTATTAGTTTATAGAAATTCTTTTCAAGATAAAGTACTTCAATTAATATCTTTTTTGTGCAATTTAATTTCACAAAAAAGATGAAACGTTTAAAAAATACATCTCCAAATAAATAATGATTTCCTATTCTGAAAAGTACTTTTTAATCAAAGGAACACACTTATGATAATAATATACGGTCTTTGTGTAAGGGGATCTTTCACAAGCTCTTCAAGAAATTTAGAAATTTGAAACTTATAATCATTTGATAAATATTCAACTGAAATATTGATGGTATGCTGACTTTTTGATCAAGAAATTATTAGTAAATATAAAATTTGTATCGTTTGATGAGAATGCCTTTATCCAGCAGATTAAACTATTTCTCTTTAGAATTATGAGAAAAGATTGTATTCTATATAACCAATGCACATATTTCTTAATAACTTGAGCACCAAAGTCAAAAAATTGCGTTCGAAAATATTTCTCTTTACAATTTTCTCATCGATGAGTGTTAGTCATCCCCAATTCTTAATTTCAATTAAAGCACATGTACACCATCGAAACTCATTGCGTTGTCATTTCGACTTGACGCCTTTTCTGACAATTTAAAGTATGTAATACGAAAATCATGAATTGAACGACTGTCTTTCAAAGATTTAACTTTTGACTTCGTAATTGAATATCGAAATTATGTTCCCCATTCAGTTATATAAAAAAATGATTAAAAACACATTTATCTAGTATGCTTTAGAAACTTCTAATATTTAGGTCTTAATTTCCTTGTTTACAGTAGTTATAAAGGATCCAGCATACTGAAGCGTTTAGCTGAGTAAGTGATTTTCGTTAATGTTCATTGTAAACGAACGACGGTATACTAAAAAGTAGACAAAATTATTTTCCTTCTTTCAATATTTGTGAAATATTGAAAGTAAGTATACTGAAATCTTTAATATGTGCATTTGTATCATTTTTATTGTATTGTTTAATTTATGATAGTTATCTAGTTTATAATCTTATTTACTTTAAAATATTGTTTCAGTGAATATTCGGCATTTTTTCCCTATATCCTTCTTGTATAAATGTTACTTAGTCGAGCAACTGTTACAAATCTATAAATGGGAAATTTTATTAGAAATTTATATATTTTTTGTTTGTATTTAAATACAAAAACACTTTAATATTTTTAAATTGCGCATTCTGCCTTTTATAATATGGTAGGTGGATATGTGTATGCATCATGTTATCGATTAATTACTTATTTAAATCAATTTGTTTGTGTTTTAAGGTTTGGTGTTTTAAGATTTGGTGTTTTAAGGTTTGGTATTTTAAGGTTTGGTATTTTAAGGTTGTGTTTTAAGGTTTATGGTTAACATAATTTTATTTCGACTTTTCTAATAATCTCAATCTATGTACTTTCGAATGATAACAACATACTTTATGAAATTATACTTTATCTCTTTATGATTTTTGCGCTAAATATTTGAAGTAGAAGTGCGTGTAAATATCTGTATATTATCTGTTCTTCAAGAAACAGTTGCGGATCAATGTTATTTAATGAGTGCAAAGCGTTTCCACCAATCTCAATGTATTTTAAGCCGTTATATCTATTTAAATACAACCCAAGTGATCAAGTTATCAAATTTGTCATCTTGAACTTCCTTTAAGTCTTATTGAAAGTCATCGAAGATCTTTAATTAAATCCTTTCTACGGATCTCTAATCCATCTATTCGAGAAATGAGAACTCTATATTTCATTATGTATGTCAAAATTACATGTTTTGTTTTTACTTATCTTTGAGCCAGAAACACCAAGATTATGTGTTCTCGGAGCTTGATATATATTCACGTTTTATTCATGTAATTAGATTAGACTCCTTGAAAGCATTTAGAACTGTTTGCTTCGAGCATCTTCAGTTCAAATAGAATCCCAAACAAATTTCGATCAATAGCACCTTCAGTATTTTCTAAAATGACTCTTTTATTCCAATACATTAGAATTTAGAATTTTCCCTGTTATTTTTCCCTCTCATTTTAGATAACTTGTAAATACATCATATGTTTAGCTTGCCGTATAACAATATTTGAGAAGCTTTTAGGTTCTGAGTTTGAAGCTGAGAAATTTGGATACTCTAATTCATTTTAATTGGCAATGAATGTCGATACTAAAGAATTAAGATTCAATTTGTAATTGAATTCACTGTTTCCAATGCAAGTTAGTTGTGTATACGAACAATAATAATAAGTTTCTATGAGTAATTTAGGATAAAATTAAAAATAATCGAAGTCAATTATCTTTAATAGTTCTAGTCTATATTCTTTTCGAAGTCTATATTTCTTTAATACCAAGAATAAACAATTCAGATAAGTGCCAATTAATAACAATAGTTGAAATCTCCTGCTTTCATATTTATCAACCATTAAATAATGTTATATTGCGACAAAAGTTTTCTCCATATAAAATTTTTGAACTCTTGGCCAAAAATTTTTAACGACTTTTTCATTATACCATTTTGCAACAATGAACCATAAAATTTCAATGAAAGATCAAAAATTAGATAAAAGAAAAGTTAACAATAAAAAATTGACTTACATTATATAAATAATGGTTATTAACTTAATTGTTAACATCATTGAAGGATTATTGAGTGAGGGTTTATTTTTGCCGCATTAAGTTTGATTTCTTTCGAAAAACTTGAGAGATTGATGAGACTTTCATTAGGTAATGTATTCCATTTTTTTATGTTAAGTACCGAGAATATCTAAAATAGCTACAGCTCCAAAAATGTTTGCTTTCTGAAGGATACTTTATAGGTAGGTTCATTTTTCCTCTATTACTTTCTAAAATTTGACATTTTATGCAATAAGTTTCTTTTTAATGAATCGAATTATTAATATTTTGATCTAAATTTACAGGCTGTTGGGCTGGCTTCTTTAAACCAAATGAGGAAGACGATGATCGAAAAACTGATGTCAAAGAAATGCTTATTTCATCGAAAAATTTAAAATGGTTCAAGTTGTTATTTTATGCTTTATTCTTTGATATATGTTCTTAGTTTCTATGTATTTTGAATTTATTTTAAACTAAACACTGTTGATAATTTTAAATAAACTGAAATGTGATTTTAGAAATACTGGAATTTGATTGAATAGTATACATTTTCAATAAAGATTATAATTGGGTTTCCTGACTGGTTTTTAGAAAAAGATCAGTTTAACAATTGTAAATGAAGAATATATATTTTATTTAAAGTATTTATAACGATTGAGTTGATAGAAAATAACTTCCGAGAATTAAAGGCAGTGCTTTAACAAATCAGATATGTGGAAAATCCCATTGGAACGATAGGTTGCAAGCAATTTCTGGGAACCTTTGACTTTTTCTGCATGTAATGCGTAATGAAATTACAACAGCGATTTTTCTACAATAAATGATCTTTGCATTCCTCACCACAGAAAGGGCACATATAAAACAAGTAAAAGAGAGGTTGAAATTGTTTCACAAATGCACGAATACACATTTAATATCTTCACGATGTTAGCTATTTCGGGAAATCTCACTTGCGTCCTGTTGTTTCTATTTCTTTTTCTGAGAGGTTGCCACAAATAAAATGTATATCAGGTAGTTCAAGTTACTAGATTAAACGAACCACTCTCGGATTAGTAAAATCTCTGACTGACAGAAAAAACTTTATTTTGAGTTTCTTCGTATAGCATTAGCTAAAAATTTAAATATCATTTGAGACAGTAAGTTTCAATGCTATTTTAGTTTGTTGATCTAGTAATTGTTATTTCCTTCCAATACTGTTACATTTTTACTTAATTTGTCTTTTCAATGTGCTGGCGTTATTATTTTATATCACCCTACACAAAATAATCATGTTTAATACAATAATATTAACTAGAAATTTCAATGATATGGTATAAAATTATAAACTAAAAATAGAAATGAAATTTAAATTATGAAATTAGTTCTTGACATTTTTATAAAGATCAATTTTATAAATTTATTGACATAGATTTAGAAAGTGAAAAATTATAAAACACTTTGTTATATATTATCAAGCTTGATACATCTTATAAGTAATTATATGAATAAAAAGAAAGTCTAATGATTATAAGAACAATGATTCTGAAATTATTTTAAAAAAGTGTACTTTTACATGCAAATTCATTTATAAGTTTGTTTCGTTTAGTCAGAAAATTAGATTTAAACTAAAAAGGAATATCAATGCTGTATATGAAGAAAAATTCGAATAGATTTTCAAGGAATAAAAATAATATCACACAGCTTTTTAATAAGTTTTAAATATATATCTATAATATTCAGAAAAAGAATTTTATTCAGAAAAAGAAGGGCAATTCAAAATTTTAACAATACTTATGATATCACATTTACTTTCAAATGGTTAGGAGGAATAAATATAAATAGCTCTATAAATTTTATATAGTCTATAATTCTGTAATTCAAGAGACAATACCCTGTAATCTTGGGTTTCCAACGGGATTCAGGATTCTTTATTATATTCATACCATTATATTGATACATCATTTTTCTACGTTTTAGTGGTAACAAAATATTTTGAAAAACAAAAGGCAGGTATGCTTTATTTGAACATTTTATTTTGTTAAGGCTAGATATTATAAAGATGAATTAATACAATTTGTAATATTAAGATGACCCCCTTTTTAAAGGAAAAAAAACATGTGCACTTATAAAAGCTAACACAGTAAAGTTGCTTATATATTTTTGTTTCTTTGTTAAGTCATATGTGAGATCATTACCATTTATTTTTCTAAAGAGCAGTAGGATTTTTGAATCCCTAGAATAATTTTTTTTCACAATTTAAAAAACGAAAACTCTTAAACGTAGAATGTTTAAGCAGCTATCCTAGGAGCAGAGATCCCTGTGGATTCCTGTTTGACTGTTTAGACTAATTAGGCTCTTATAATTAACAGTCACGTTTTATCTGATATGCTAATCATGAACCCATTTAAGAACTTGAGTTTTTATTAAAGAAAGACATATAATCTTCCATATTCTTGTAAATTTTATTCCCCATCTTTCCTTTTCAGTTTCTAGTATTCCAGTTATGCACATTTATATCGAAGAAAATTCCTATTGTTTAGAATTACTTATGTAGGGCAGTACAAATTTCAAGAATATATGAAAATGTTAAATAAAAACATTTTAAATTTTTTTTATTCCTAAACTATTTTTGTTTTTTAGCTGTTTACATATGCGTGCCTTGCTACAAAAACCTTCATATGAAACTACAGCTAAAAAAATTTCAAATAATTAAGTATTTTACTATGTATGTAAGGATCAGGAGCATTTTTTATTGTGAAATTGATGCTAAAAAATTATTTTGAATAATATATTTAAGGAGAATTCTTTTCTGTATATAATAGTTTACAAATAATAATTTTTGCTTTCAATAAGTAAATATTGAAGGTACTCAGTTTATGAGAACTGAATTTTTCTTACCGTCAAAATATTATTTGAAAAAATTAGTTATTTAAAGTACTTGATAATGTATGAATAAGATGTCAATTTTTGCGTTTTTTAAATACATCTTTTTTCATAATTTGGATATTCGCAAATAAAATAAAGATGCTTTTCATTGAAAAGTTCTTTTTAAAAAGTTTGTTTTTTGAATGTAGAGTTATTTTTAAAGTCTCCATAAATATTAAATCCGCTGTGGAAAATTGATTCTAAAAACAATTATTGAAATAGCAAATAATTTCTAGTTTAAGGAATTTTTTTTTAACATGAGTTCCAAATTATTTAACTTATCAGCATTATTTTGTTTATAGGGCATCAAAATATTTGTTTTAGCTATTGCAATCTATTACTCGTTTCTCAAAACTCGAGATAAAGAACGATCATGT
>JAOUZG010010951.1:5257561-5296267 GCA_026289955.1 Argiope argentata
ATATATATATATATATATATATATATATATATATATATATATATATAACTTATTACCGGACTGCAAAAATCAAATAAAAATAAATAATCATACAAATTACAGACAGTATCACAGTATTATTAAATTATTATCATTTTTAAGCTGCATTGAATTCCTAAAAGGGGTAGCTCTGTTGTCAAAAAGCACATTCAGTCTGAGAAAAGAAATTAAAAAAATAGACTTCAAATAGAAAGACCAACAGACAGTAAAAATAGGTCTAACAGTCGCCAAATAAGTAAGCATTCTGACTTTTCTACAAAACTGCATGTCCATATCTTCTGAAACAATTATTTTCCAAAAAAATCTATGTAAGAGGAAACAAATGTACTTCTTTGCTAATATCATTTTCATTTCTGTAAAACTTTTCCCCTTAATTTTAATAACATTTTCAATTCAATTCGATATAATGTTTTTAAATGCTATGATGAAATTCAATTAATCCTTCAAAACATTCAATAGCATCTGTACCAATCATTAGTTCCTTAGAAGAATTTTCAGTTCTTCTAATTTATTTGTCTTTAAACTAGAATTTAAATATTTAATGCATAAATGAAAAATTATGAAGTAAAATTACTTGATAAATTTAGAAAACAAAATAGACTAAAAGGAATGAATGAAGTCTCCGTATTTGCCGATAAACTGTCACATTTAATTTTTATCTTTTTTCAAAATGGGTAAAACAAGTAAATAATTGTTAGAAATAATATTAATTGGTTTTACAGGCTCTCTTGGAGTGATTGTATCTCACATCAGTCTCCTGAGTGAGTCAAATCGCACCGATTATGCTCTGCAAGGCGAACATGCCTCTCTTCACTGCCATTACCAGACAGCTCCTGATGAGACGGTCTCCTCGGTTCGTTGGGAATGGAAACATCGTGGTTCGGAAGAAAGTGTCGAGGTATACGTATGGAGACCTAATAGAAGGCCAGTAGCCAGAGAAATATTCTTCGGACGCACGGATGTCTCCAATACCGACCCCAGTGTCATCATTATAAGACAGGCTCACATGGATATGGAAGGAAAATATCGCTGCGTGGTGCAGACAAATGAAATGTCTGGTTATACTGATTTTCAACTGATAGTCATTGTAGGTTAGTGCCATACTCTTGTCTTATTAATAGAAAAACAGTATCCTATTGACCAAAAATTGAAAACTTAGATAGCTTTCTTTTAGTTTTGGATTAACTTTTTTAACTGTATAATATGAAAATCATGTAAATTAGTGGTACTATAAAATAGAAAGAAAACAATTTGTCATCACCCCAAAGAATTTGCTACCCTGCAAACTTTTATCAATACGGTTTGTACTGAGGGATATTATAATTATTAGATCTTAAAAGATAATGGATATAAGAATTATGAATGACGACATGAGAATATTTTTTCTGAAACATCATTATACCTAAATGCTTAGTAATTATCATGATTTTTATTTAGGCAATTTTATTGTCCACATAAAGTCTTTACTATGAAATTTTTTTAAAAAATTGCTATTTCCACATTTATTGTTTGAAATGATCTTGGAAGAGCTTATGTAATCCTGATACAGACTATGCTAATATTTTCAACAATTTCAAATCAGCTGATATGAAAAGCTTTGATATTACCTTTGTGACACTCTACGACTTTGGCACATACGAAACACTTTGCTCAGACCACTTAATATATTTATCTAGCTAAACAATGCACTAAATCATTGGTTTCTAAAGTAGGTAAAAGATAATGCTACATAACACTGAATTTCTTCATTGCTTAGATTTATAAATTTTAATAACTACTTTTCACCCAAAGATATCACTAACTTAACTAGTTGCTAGTTTCAGAACAGCATGCCAAAATGATTGAAAGGAAACATTTCGCAATTCATTGATAACTTAAGCACATGTTGTCTTACATCTGAGTCTCTTTGCTCAGGCCAATTACGACATCTATGGCAAAGCAATTGGGTTAGATAAAGAACGTCCAAATTTACTTATCTCAGTCCAAAGAGTTGTTTACACTCCACTGTTTCTTTTTCAGAGTTCAGATTAAAGAATTTAAGCGCCATTTGCATGGAAATGAATTCAGTTATTTCATGGAAGAGAAACCGAGAAGTTACTTTTTTACTCATTAACTGGGATGGGTATGTTTTCCGAGTAAATAAATGATATATATTTAATGGGTGATTGAGGAATTTACACTTTATTATTTACAATTATGAAGGCTTTTAATTTTTAATATTATTTTTATAATAACCATATGAATTTGTCAAATGCGCTCGAAATACGTTGCATCAGAATCACAAACATGTCGAATCAAATAAAGAAAAATCTTTAACTTACTGCCTGGATATAAACATAAATTAAACTAAAAAAGCTTCAACTAAACAGGAAAAATAAACATTTAACCCCTGCCTTCTGTTAAATACAGACTATTTTTGACAATCATCGTGTAGTGATGAGGTGTGAAGTTATTTGAATCAAAATTAAAAGAAAATGTCCTTACTGATATAAATTATCGATTTTTATAAAATATAAAATATTTAGCAAAAACTAGTAACTTCTGAAGAAGGTTTTAACATTCAAAGGTTTATTTAAAAAAAATTTACGGAATGAAAAAAATCTCAAGGTGAAAAAAATGAAAAGGATACAACCAAACTGAATGTGCAGAAGAATTAATTTATGGTATTTTAACAATACACTAGAAATTAATCTCTCATTTAGACTATTTTTCAGAGAATTCACTAACTTTCAGCAAAACAAGCAATATATATTAAAAAATGTAAGTCAATTCCTACCAAGTTCAACAAAGAATTTTTTTTTTATTTTAGTTAATTTTTATTTAATAATTACAATTTATAATAGTTGTTCTCGTGTTCAGCTTTACAACGGAAGGAGGGGTGCAGTAGTTTCTGAGGGTATGGAACCCTGAGCACCCAAAAGTAAAATTCTGACTTCTAGCTCACATTCGTCACAAAGCCTTTTTATGGGGTGGAATTCATTTATGCGTTTAATTCATTCATCCCCGGATCGTAATTTAGATACGAAAAAGAGAACAATCACCTCTGACGCAGTACCCCCAGTGGCATTACTCTCCACATGAAAAACTTTGTGACCACGGCAGATTAAACGCCCACCGCACTAGGCCAGTCTTCGGCTGGCAGGTTCAAACTTACAGACCAAGGGATGCTAATTCAACGCATTACCAACCAGGCTATCGCGACCTGACTTACTAATTAATTTAAATAATTGTTTAAAAAAGTATACTAACGTGGAATTTTCAACGCCAGTTGCGGATTTACCGCTAATTGAGACAACGCAAAATGCGAGAATTTTATACCCCAGTTGGGGTGACGCAATACAAATTAGAAATTTTTAGTTTTGTTTATTTTGTATTACTTTAATTCGAAAGTACTTTAAAATGAATCCGAAAAATCGATTAATTAACAATGTTTAATTTTAAATGCATCAAAATTAAGAAAATAAACAGAATCGCTTGAAATATTCGGCCGAAAACATTTGCAGCCTTACTTGATTGGCGTGGGGAAAAACAAACTGAGTTCGTTACTTATTTGGAGATAGGGAAATGAAGATTTTCTGTGATAAAGTTAGTTTCTAATTAATTATTAAAAAATTAATGAATTAATATTAATGAATAAAAAATTAATAAATTAATGAATTGAAAAAACTGTATTAACATCAAATATCATCCACTATATATATATATATATATATATATATATATATATAGAGAGAGAGAGAGAGAGAGAGAGAGAGAGGGAGGGAGGGAGAGAGACAGAGAGAGAGACAGAGAGAGAGAGAGAGAGAGAGAGAGCTAGTAGTAGGAACTGAAAGAAAGATTACATCGATGCATAATAGAGACAAAAAGAAAGTATCAACGCTGTTACAATGACTACAATATAGCTGATTTCTAATGAATTTTGAGTAGATAGAATGATCATAAAAATTCAAAAATAAAAAAAAAGTTTGAAATAAAAATCACAAATATGAAGAAAAAGGACACAAAACACCAGTTTTAACTGCACTTTCATTCATTCATACAAATTTTCATTAATTATCTATTAAGACTACGATGATTCAATCTAAGAATTAAAAAAAATTCACACCACTTATGAAATAATAGAAAAATATATTTTTTTCTTTTTTTATTTGCAAGTTAATTATAGATATTATTTTGTGATTTCCTTAGTATTAACTTCAAAATGAATTTTCATGCGAGAAAGAAAGGCAAGTTATATTTAAGAGCATTATTATTTTTTGATAGAAATTATAATGCTTCTGTTTTTCCCAAGAATATAATAAATCGAAATATAAATAATCGAACACAATCAGAAGAATTTTTCTTGAATTTCAAATACAATTAGATTAGTTTCTTCCTAGTAAATTTTATATTAGAACTAGTATTCGTCTTCTTTGAGTGAGTAGTATTCGTCTTCTTCTAGTGAGTCAAGAAGGTCAAATATATTTAAAAAAGGTATGGTAAAAGAGTAAAAATGCAGTGGATTCAAAGTGGAAAAACTTAATGATTAGAAAATAAAGAATTTATCTTACTACGAAATAAACGAATTGATAAGTTATTGATTAGATTATTATACACATTGTTTTAGGTCATTTGTGAAAATAAGAGTAGCTTTGAATAATATTTTAGATCTAGAATAGTATCACTAAATTAAGATGTCATATCATTCGAAATTCGTTGATATGGCTGAGTGAATCCTAGTTGTGCATCGACGGGTTGATGGACATTAATACAGTTTGGTTTTCTAAATATTTAAGATTGTTTGTCTTAGAACTTTTTTTAGGTACACTATTTACATTTTAGTATATAATACATTATAAAATATTTTGGGGTATTTAGTTTTCATTTCAAAATCTTTTTCTTAAGTTTTTTTACGAAATAAAAGAACGTGGAGTCCTTTTCTTATTTAATAATTTCTTTACTACTTATCTATTTTATCCTCCTGATTCTTATATAATAATGCTTTTTCACTTCTAATTTAATAATGTTTTGCCAAAGCAGGTGACTTTAGAAGAGGGGAAATTTGACGGAAATTAGAAATTGAAATCTTTCGAAATAATTTCAAACGATAGCAAATACCCTGCTCTTAGGTAAAAACTCTTGATGATTGCAAAAACATCAATTTCACAATGAACTTGAATTTTACTTATGTTTTTCTATATTCTCTTTAGCTATATGCTTTCTTCCCTTTTTAAAAATAATTTTAATAACATTTTTGTTCTTCTATAGCCAGATATTTCGTAGTCTGATGATACTATTATTATGTTATCTTAATTTAATATCTATTATTGATGACTTGGGTCTATGCTATATCAAATATTTCATTTGAACGTCAATATCTTGATCTGGCTCCTTAAGTAATGCAACATACACCTTTATTTGAATGTTTTATAGTTGTATGAATACTTTATTAACAAACTGTATTCTTAGATGCCTGCCAAGAAAATGTCTGGACAACTGAATTGGACCCTGATACTTGCACTGACACCATTCGTATGCATTGCGTCGGGCTGTTTCCAAAGCCATCTGCATCGTGTGGAGTTTACAACGAGGACACGAGGACTTACTTGACAAGCGTTCCTTTCGATAGAATTGTGACTCTTCGAAATTCAACATACGAAATAACACTCACTAACCGATATGTTATTCGGGACTGGACAAGCTACACGAACATATGGTTCAAGTGCTTCTTTGTTATTGATGGCACTTCTTGGCGACGCGGAATAACATATAAACTTTTTGGAGGTAAGTTGATCATTAGTATGAAAGTTCTAAGACGTATTTCCTATTTCATTCCAATTCTGTATGAGCATCTCAAAATGTTTCATGTTTTTAGAGATATATAATAATAAAAAAACTAAATAATGTAAATAAATCAAAATATATATCACAACTCATAAAATATTTCATTTTTCCGTTAAAAAAACTAATAAACAAATATTATGTCGGATTTATTTCCTCAAAAGTAAGGATTACAGGAAAACTTTTATGATGAACTAGCTTGAACCATAATTTTGTTCACAATTAGATCAGATCCATGTTGCGTGTTTAATTATATGTCCACCAAGCTTCCAATATGTAATAAAATAACTAAGTAATATTTCATGCATAAATTACTTATCTCATCTTTTATTTCAAATACTAAATCAGTGATACAAACAAATAATAATGAGAAAGTAAAAAGAGCGAAGTTTTAATAAACGCTGAGAAAAAAATCAAGTAAATAAAATCGCTTCGTAATACACTATGTGGCAAAAGTATTCAGATTTCCAGTGGCATGAACTTAGAGCATTCTGAGGCACATATTAATATGATGTTGGTCCTCCCTTTGCATCGATGATAGCCTTAACATGTCTGAGAAGACTTTCCACAAGTTTTTGATATGTGGCTATAGGAATTGATTTCCAGCCGTCCATCAGAGCTGCAGTGAAGGCTTTAAGTGAGGACGGTCGATTTAGTTGGCTATGTAATCTGAGCTCTAAATCGGCTCAAAGGTATTCTATTGGATTTAGATCGGGGCTGTGAGAAGGTCAGTCCAGTTTTTGAATACCCATTTCGTCAAACCACGCCTGTGTAAGCCTCGGTGTATGAATGGAGCAATTATCCTGCTGGTAGATAAAGGAGCCTTCCCCGAAATTTTGCCATAGAATTGAGAGTGCAGAACTGTTCCGAATTTCCACATACATCTCAGGATTCATGTTTCCAATAACAGGAACTAATGAATCCAGGCCAAAACATGTAAAACACCCACACACCATTATGCTTCCACGACCAAACTAAACAGTTGGCACAGTGTAATGACTAAAGAAACGTTTGCCGGGCATCCGACAGACCCAGTTGTGTCCATCCGACTGATAGACTGCAGTTAAAGCGATATTCATTACTCCAAATGGATTGTTTTCCACATGTCCACAGTTCAATGACGGGGAGTTCTGCGCCATTGAAATGTGGAGAAAATTTTGGCTTGTGCGCGGCTGCACGACCTGGAATCCCAAATTTTGTTTTAAAACTCGGCGTCTTGCTGCTCTGCTGCTACCCCTAACATCTGATGAGCTTTGGAAATCCTGAGACATTTCCACCAATGAGAACTTCCGATTTTGTTTTACTACCCTTTTTAGAGTTCTGCTGCTGCGTTTACCAGGTTTTTTCGGTCTACCAGATCGTTTACTTCAGTTTCACTGCCTCGACATTTCCACATAATTACTTCATTCACAGCGGAATGGGGCTTCTGTAGAATATCAGCAATCTCATGAACTGGTTTCCCCAAAGATCGCATCCCATTCAACTGTCACTATCAAATTCATTAAGCTCCGTTGACTTGCCTCATTGCCTTACAAGCGCCTAAATACAATTTGACAACTTCAACTTCAATAGCACGCTTATCGGGGCATCCGTAATCATTAAGGGGATAACTATACCCTTTGTTGGATGTATTTGGAATTTTATTATAATTGTCTTTATTTTTTATTAGTTATTTTTTGTTCTAGTGTTCTTTTTTGTTTTTCTGTATTGTCTCTGTGTTCTTTTATTATCATTTAAATGTATGTTACTGTATCTGGCGACAGATTCAATGTTGAAGTATTATTACTGTGTTTTGGCAACGGCTGTTTTTTGAATTCATTCACTTGAGCCGCACCTAGCTGCAGGCGTTTTGTAAAAGCTCTTTCTAAAATGGAAATTAAACGTGTTTTCACTTTTAGAAGATTTTAATTTGATATGCAACGATCATTTGGTTCCCCAGGTGAGAAATTTAGTGGAAATAGCCTTTAACAGTCATTTTGCGACTTTGGATGCTGCTCTCACAGATAAGAACAGACAACTCATATTTCAAGCTCTTATTTAAAAAATTATAGTAAAGAGTTGATGATATTTAGTTGTTTTTAATTCAGTTTCGTATTGAGTGAAGCAGATATTTGAGTGTATTGAGTGAAGCAGATATTTGGAAGTTCAGAGGGCGAGCTAAAGCAGCTCTGGCCCGTTTACAAAATGGCGTCACTACTGCGTAAAGCCTTACTGATTTAAAGGAGAAAGCTGAGCAAACGTTTAAAGAATTTGATGAATATGATGCAGCTTTACCCGAACAAGATTCGGAAATCGCCGAATTTGAAACAAAATATTTCGAAACGAAAGTGATACATCAATCCGCCATTGAGGCATTGAGTGGAAATGCTCCGAATGTTAATTCCACGCCAATTGGGGCGAACTTCAAATTACCACGTTTAAACATTCCCAGTTTCAGCGGTAAATACATCGATTGGCTCAATTTTAAAGATTTGTATCTTGCGACGGTGCACAGTAATCTTTCTTTGGCTAACATCCAAAAATTTCAATATTTGATAGGACTTTTAAAGGACGAGCCAGCTAATATTATTAAGCATATCCCAATTTCTGAAACAACATATGATGAGGCTTGGAGCAAATTATTATCCCGGTACGATCGAAAAAACCAAATAGTCACATCTCTGGTTAGAACATTCTTAGAACAACCCAGCGTAGTAAATGCGGATTCTGTTAAATTAAGAAAACTAACCGATACATCAGATGAAGTTATTCGCGAATTAAAATCGCTTGGTGAAAAAGCGTCGTTTAAAGATATTTGGTTGATTCATTTATTATTGGAAAAAGTGGACTCTGAAACACGTCATTTATGGTCACAAAAGATCGGAAAAGAAGAATTTCCTACTTTAGAATCTTTTTTGGAGTTCTTAAACTCAAGATGCGTGTCTCTCGAGATACTAAATGATCATAATGTTGAAAAGCGAGTAATTCAAAAAAATCATTGTGCTAAGACTGTTTCACATATTAACAAACATTCATTTCCTAAATGTCATTACTGCAATGGTTGTCCTGCTTTATCGAAATGTTATAAATTTATAAGTGCAGACATTTCAACTAGAAAAAATATCGTCCGCAAGCATTCATTATCTTTCAACTGTTTGGCGTTTCACCATGTAAAATTCTGCCCATCACAATCTTTGTGTCATGTTTGTAAAGGAAAACATCATACTTTATTGCACGAAGAAATTAGAAATAATAATATAATAGTTTCAAATGTAACTCCGTCGGATGAACAAATTGATAACGCTGATGAAGCGGTAAACATTTCTAGCTTTTCTGTGCGGGGTCAAAGTATATCATTTTTACCAACTGCTGTTGTTAAGGTTTTTGATTCATTCGGTCAAGGTCACGAGTGCTGCGTTCTTTTTGATAGCTGATGTGAAGCTTCTTTTATAAGCGAATCATTTGCTCGTCAACTAAATATCCCTAGAAAAAATGCTCGCATGTGCGTAAAGGGACTTGGTGATTCAAAAGCAGCTACGACTCGCGGTTATGTAAATATTAAATTATTTTCCCGATTCTGATTTGGAAAAAAATTGTGTTTTAATACAATTTTATATTCTTGATAAGTTAACTTCGCATTTGCCTACAGAGAAAATTGATGATGAGGACTTAGATTATTTGAAATCAATTAATCTTGCTGACTCCAATTTTAATTCACCTAAAGAAATTAATATAATAATCGGTGCTGATTATTTCTTTTCTCTGCTTCGACCTGGTCAGATTGTTGGCTCTAAAAATGTAGTTGCACAAAATTCCATTTTTGGTTGGGTAGTTTCAGGCAGAATTAAATCAGAAAGTAGTACACCGCATTCCATTTTGTGTCAATCGCATTAGTTTATGAACAGAGGATAGCATTGATACTATACTGAAGAGGTTTTGCGAATTAGAGGAAATAACAATTAAAAACCAAAATTTAACTATTGAAGAAGAGTTTTGAGAGAAGTATTTCAAGGAGAATTATCGATTAAATGGTGACGGGAAATTTTTTGTTCGATTGCCTATTTTCAACAGAGCCGAAGAGTTAGGTGACTCCAAACCTTTGGCGATTTCACGTATGTTATCCATGGAGCAAAAATTTAATTTCGATAAAGAGCTCGGTAGACAATATAAAGATTTCATGCCGGAATATGAAACTTTAAATCATATGGTTCCAGTTGATGCTGAGAAAAATGACCAGGTATATTATCTACCGCATCATGTTGTTATAAAATCAAGCAGCACTACCACTAAACTGCCTGTGGTATTTGACGGTTCTTCTAAACCAAAAAAAAATCAGTTTCCTTGAACTCTGTTTTAGGTGTAGGTACAACGCTACAGCGAGACATTTTTTCAATATTGCTTAATTTTTGAGTACACAAAATAGCTATTTCTGCAGATATAGAGAAAATGTATCGCCAGATTCTTGTAGATTATGAAGATAAAAATTTGAAAAGATTTGTTAGGAGATATTGAGTTGATTCGAGGATGCAATCATATAAATTATGCACAATTACATATGGTACTGCCTCTGCACCATTCTTGGCAATACGCTGTTTGTGGCAAATTACATTGGATGCAGAGAAAAGGCATCCTGGTGTATCTTCGATTCTTAAGAATGATTTTTACGTAGATTATTGATTATCTGGCTCGAGTTATTTACCTGAAGCTATTGATATCTGTTCTAAACTGTCACAGTTGTTGGCAGAACATGGATTCTATTTGAGGAAATGGAGGTCCAACTGTTCTAAGCTTCTCGAAAATCTATCTATTGATCACAGAGAAGCAAGTGACTTAGAAATCCATTCAGATGATTGTGCTAAAACGTTGGCGCATCTTTGGAACTCTACAGAGGACATATTTTTATTTAATATATTCATGAATTTTCGAACTAAAATTACCAAGATAATTTTCATCTCACAATTTTCTAAAATTTTTGACCCACTTGGCTTGCTATCTCCATGTACAGTCATGCTGAAAATGTTTTATCAGCGTTTGTGGCTGCTGAAACTTGAATGGGATGCTCCACTTCCCAACGAATGGATAGACAAATTGCTACGATTTCAAGAACATAAGACTCTCAGGTGGCTCCGTGTAATTGAGAAAAGTATTTGTCTTCGAGGTTTTTGTGACGCCTCGGAATCTGCTTATGCTGCCGTCATCTACTGTATTCAACCCATATCTCCTGATAGAAATGAAGTGAACTTAGTGGTTGTTAAAACTGAGGTAGCTCCCATTAGGCAAGTGTCTTAACCCATACTGGAACTCCTAGGTGCATTACTACTTGCTAGACTTTTCAAGACTGTGAAGGATGTTTTTTACAGTTATGAACTTTCTTTCCAGGCCTGGTCTGACTCCAAAGTAGTTCTAAGTTGGCTATCAGATCACCCTAGAAGATGGAAACTGTTAGTAGCAAACAGAACTTCTGACATTCTAGACGTTATACCTTAACAGCAATGGAGTTATATTACATCAAAAGAGAATCCTGCAGACATCCTTTCTAGAGGTATTGATCCGAAACTTCTAAAGAACTCCTCTCTTTGGTGGCATCGGCCATCATTCTTGAAGTTAAACAGTTCAAATTGGCCTCTAAAATCTTCTAACGATGATGAGACTGGTGATTATGCTACTATATTTGCTGAACAAAAGACAAAATCTATATTTTGTACTGTAATTCATTTAACTAATGACACTGTGGACAATTTATTTGAGACCTGTTCTTCTTTATCTAAAATAGTAAAGGTAAACTCTTTGTGTTTAGCGATTTATTTCTAGGTGCAAAAAAAAGAATGTCTACTCTGTTGATGAAAAGATGTTGCGAAGTCCATCATTTGTTCCTTCATCAACAAGTGAACGGCAGGCAGCTATGAAATTAATTATGAAATGGATTCAGTTTGTGCGTTTTCAGGATGATTTGAACTTGATTAGGAACAGTGTATCTTTAAACCCTAAAAGTGTTTTAATTTCACTCTCTCCTTTTTTGAATAATGATGGTATTTTACGGGTGGGAGGTCGGTTGCAAAATTCTGATTTGGCTTTTAATGTTAAGCCTCCTATAATTAAACCAGGTGAACATAAATTTACCTTTTTACTTGTTAAGCAATATCATATAACTTATATGCATGCCGGTCCTAGTTTATTGGCTAATATTTCAAAACAAAATTATTGGATAGTAAAGGGTAAAAAACTTATTCATTCTTTTATCAATAAGTGTATAGTCTGTCACATACATAAATTGTCAGCGAATAGTCAACTAATGGGAAATCTGCCAAAACAAAGGGTAACCCTTGAAAGACCATTTCTTAGTACAGGCATTGATTATGCTGGACCCGTAATTTTAGAATGTTACAAAGGTCGTTGCGTGAGGACTACAAAGGGTTACATAGCTCTTTTGTATGTCTAGCAACCAAAGCTTATCATATTGAAGCAGTTAGTGATTTAACGGCTGATTCCTTTATTGCAACTCTCAGGCGATTTTTATCCAGGCGACTTACGCCTAAAAATTTATTCTCGGATAATGGCATCAATATTATGGGTGCTAAAAGGTGCTATCTGAATTACATAATATTTTATTTTCACTTTATGGTAATAAAATTATTGCAAATTATTTGGCTCAAACCGCAATGGAGTGGAAAACGATTCCTCCTGCTTCTCCCCACTTCGGTGATTTGTGGAAATCTGGGATTAAATCTTTAAAATTTCACCTGAAAAGAAGGATCGGCTAAACTAAATTAACTTTTGAAGAGTTAACTACTCTCTTGACTCAAATTGAGGCTGTTTTAAATTCTCGACCTTTGTGTAAAATTAATCATTCTCATGTATCTAATTTAGATGCCTTGACGCCGTCTCATTTCTTAACTGGAGATGTCATTACTGGTTTTCCTGAAGATAGTTCAATTAATAAGGTTAAATCCCCTATTTTGAAACGATAAGCATTGTTACAACAAATGAAGCAGGGTTTTTGGAAGATGTACTATAAGGAATATTTAAATTCTTTACAACAGAGATATAAATGGAAAGAAAGAGTTTTAAATTTGTCTATAGTTGATCTTGTATTAGTCAAGGAGGACAACATGCCTCCTAATGTTTGGCCATTAGGTCGCATTTCTGAGATTCACCCCGGCACTCTAACGGTAACGTTAGAGTGGCAACAGTGATGACTGTTAATGGGTATTTCAGAAGACCTATTGTAAAACTGTCACATTTGCCATTGTGTCAAGAATAAACCCTTCTTGACAGGGTGGGAGTATGTTGGATGTATTTGGAATTTTATTTTAATTGTCTTTATTTTTTATTAGTTATTTTTTGTTCTAGTGTTCTTTCTTTGTTTTTCTGTATTGTCTCTGTGTTCTTTTATTATCATTTAAATGTATGTTACTGTATTTGGTAACATATTTAATGTTCAAGTATTATTACTGTGTTTTGGCAACGGCTGTTTTATGTATTCATTCACTTGAGCCGCACCTAGCTGCAGGCGTTTTGTAAAAGCTCTTTCTAAAATGGAAATTAAACGTGTTTTCACGTTTAGAAGATTTTAATTTGATATGCAATGATCATTTGGTTCCCCAGGTGAGAAATTTAGTGGAAATTGCCTTTAACAATCATTTTGCGACTTTGGATTTGAGCTTAATTAGGTGCTTAATTAATGCTAGATGGCCCAATGAGTGTTGTCTATTTACCTTTTTCTTAGACAAGTATAGGGGAGGGGTTAGGTAGGTTAGTGAACGAGTTATGGTACTACAGTAGAATGTTTTTGTTCCTTTTAATATTAGGATTGAGATCATATTTTGGGATTAGTTCAATTGTTTCAATATCATTGTTTTCAAGATTATAATAGAAGTTAGAGGCTAATTTTTCAATGAATTTTTTCAGTGAGCTTTTGGGATTTTGTATATGTTTTTAATAATTTGATTTTTGTTGTCCGATTAGTTTAAGGTTACTTTTGGCACTAGGCATTCATATGGGAGTTCTGGGCGCAAATAAGTAATTTTTTCCCTGCTTATTTTAGAGTTCCTTGATATTAGGGAGGAAATTTTTCTAGCTTGATCTTTAAATTTAATTTTGATGCATATAAAATCGGGTTTCCATTTCATTTTTCTACCTAATATTACGCCAAGATATTTTGAATTCTGAGACCACGCAATTATTTTGTCATTAAATTGAAATTGAGAGTATGCTTTTAAAACAGATAATTTATGAAATATTATTGTTTCTGTTTTTTCAACGTTGATAGTTATTTTCCCAAACCGCTACTAACGCTTTTATATCTTTCGATTACGCATCAAATTGCGTAACAAGCCAGCACCACTTTTTTAAGCGGTGTCCGGATAATTTTGGCCAGATAATGTATAATATAACAACAAACAAAAGAAATTACGATGCCTGATATCCTTTTTTGCACCGGAAAATTTCTTCACGTATATCAATTTATATTGATGTATGCCTTTAAAATTAGTTACACACAATTGAAAATAACTGCGCATTTGAAGTATCTGAAGGATATTTTTTGGTGTTGGAATGGATTTTAAAATGAACTTCTCCTCTACTTCTAATCCCAAAAATATCTCAGTAGAATGATTGAATTCAGCGTGAAAAAGTAGATTCGACAATAACCTACCACTCCATTATGTACCAATTCTATCTGTTTTCAAGGATAGTAAAATCATAATTTTAGGATTCGTTGGTTTATTTCTGCTTTACATAAGCTTACATATTTGGTTATTCTGGAATAAAATATAGGAGTTTTCAATTAGCATTCCTATATAAATTTTTTCAGTATTTGAAAATATTACCGGTTGAATGAAAGTAATTTTTAGAAACATGTTAAGTCAAGCAACAAATTTCGTATCCCACAAAATTGAGTCTTAATTAAAGCAATTAAACATTCAGTCGCCTTGTCAACTTTATGGTTCATCAGAATAAAAACATATTAAATAAAAAGAAAGGATTTTGTAGCATTTGATTTAATCTTAAAAATAACTACATAAAATTAACTTTTATTTAATTATTATTTTTTATTAAAAAATTTTCAGATTTTTTTCACTTGAAATAATGTTTCAAATTTTATTGTAGGCAATAAAAGGGATTGATAGTTATTCTTTTTGCCGAAAAGAAGTGAAATTTAAAGAAAGTTACAGAAATGCGACTATTATCTTAAATAATTCTGCTTTTAACATAAAAGAGAGCACATTAATGACAGAATGGAACTTCTCGTATTCGAAGTAACGTTTGAACTTAATTTTTTTATTCACACAAGATTCGATGAATCATATATATATATATTTATCAAACTTTATCTACTCTTAAGTTTTTTAAAAGTCGCACCTCTGAGACTTACTTCTAATTCTACGTTACTCCAACTCCGCGATTAGTTGTAAGAGGATTCTTCCACAGCTTAAATTTCGCTCAATGCGAATGACATTCGCCCTTCCTTATCGGTTACGAAAAGCAAATAAATAAAAAAAAAACATCACGTACGTACTCTCAGAAAAATGTTATTTTATGGAATCAGAACCGTCCAATGGAAATAAGAGCGAGATAGTTGAAAGAAATTACAAAAGGGAGCAGCATCTTTTCAAATAAAAGATTCACTTTTTTTTCATGCGCTTCAGATCTTTCTACTCTCCGAGTATTATGAAGATACAAGGAATTACTCTATTTCCGGCTCTATTTTTAATGACCGAAGTGAAACGAACAAAACATGCATCACTTCGTTTTTCATCTGTGGAGGAATGGACAAATCCTTGTTTCTCCAAAAGCTATTGTTTCCTTTGTCTGTAATCTTTTGCATGCTATTATTCTTTTTACACAAGTATTTATTTTCCATCTCCAGTGTTCTGAGAGCATCATAATTGTTACAAGTGTCTGTTATTATAAGGTCAACGAGAGAGTAGAGCCCAGATTGGAGCTTTTGGCGTTTATTGAAGACAAAGGGCAGCAAAAACAATAGGAACGGATAGTTATTATCTTGATTATTATATTACCTTTTTCAAAGCATAAACTTATTGTGGTAGTGATTAAAAATCTGTGTGGAATTAATACTCAAAAAGGAATTAACATACGAAAAACTCAAAAGTGCTACAAGTGTTTACCTTTTTTCAGTTAGCTATTCATTATTTTTTCCTTAAACAAAGAAAATTTCAGTTTGTTGTCTTCAAAATGAAATTCATATAAAAATAGAAATTGAGCAGAACAGTTTATTCTAGAATTTGTTTAAGGCTAGGAACATCGAGTTTTCTTTTATATTTAAATTAGAAATAACAACAAAGCTCTACTTTATCTTCTCTAAAATATTGTAATTGACTTTGAATTTCTTCTATAAAAGAAATATAAAACTGAGAAATTCATATGATTGAAATTTTAAATAAAAAACTTCAGCTCCTCAATGAGAAGGCATCAGAAATAAGTTTTCATTCAATTTTCTTGTGATAGTTTTGCGATTCACTATTTCTAAATAAATAAAAAAAGAAATATTTTTGTCAGATAGTTATATGAAATTTTTTTTATAAATATCTTATTCCTAGAATTCAATATACAAAATTCTTGTATTTATTACTTCAAAATAGCCTTCCAGCAGCCATCGTTCTGGCATATATTAACTTCCTCAATGAGTATTTCTAAAAAAAAAATAGTATTTTTTCCTACGCATTATCGGAGTTTTTTTTTAAAAAAGAAATATTTTTTTAAAAATTTCTTGCATGGAATATTTTTCTTAATTTTCTTATTTGTTGATTTAAGTCGTGTTGCTATGGTAATTCGCCACTGTCTACAGTTTTCTTCTAAATTTGGTGGTATTTCTTATTAAATAATACACCAATGAAATAAAAAGAAAATTTTATTCTGATTAAAAATTAACATATAAAATATTTAACAGCATACTTCAATTTTTCTGATAACTATTTAAACTTCTTCTGGGTCATACTTTCAGTGCAATTTTTGAATCTACGTATCCAATATCCATATGAATAGGATGCTTGCAGTAGTTTGTTATCATAGTAAAATATGATATTCCTTAGTAACGTCTTTTCGTATCCATTTAATTTTGGCGAGATCTTTATTTTGCATCCTCATTAAACACTCCTAGGTTTTCGGAAAATACTCTTTGAGAAAATGTGGAAAATAAGTTTTCCAGCTCCTCTCACTTATTTACTTCTTGTTGGCACTTCCAAAATTCTATGCAAAGTCATCTTGATAAGTCACATGCTTCCTTATAGTTTCATGGAGTTTCTCTACAGATAATTTTAGAAGTATGGTAAAGAAATATTTGAAGCATCCTACATTTCTTCAAAAAGACTTTTGAGTTTGGCTTATACGCCTTTTTCTATGCTTCATGGTGAAAACCGACCCTTAATGTGATGGACCAAACATTATCAACAGTTTTCCTTTTAACACGGTTTAATCTATAGTCAGGAGGCCAAACAATTGTATTCCATTGGGTTGGTATTCAACTGCTCCGCATGCAATGAAGAAAATGTAATTTTGTATAAGATGAGAGCAAGTGTGAAAGCATGTATCAAATTTTGAAATACCTATGAATAATCATTATTGGTGTTCATTATACTTAATTTTCTTCAGAATTAGATACATCTTTAGAGAAGAACTATTTACTAGTGTTCAGTAAGATAAGCTTTATGCTTATTTTTAACTTGTATTCAATTCTGAAAGGCCCAAAAACTCATCATCATAATAATCAAAATCACTTCTTCGTAAAAAATAAGCAAGAACTTTCATGACGTTTGTGGCATGAAAATGATTTTAAAGTTAATAAAATTTTGTTTTAACTTAAAAATGCAAATTTTCTATTAAAAACAAACTAATTAAATCTCTCGAAAATTTAATTATCGTTATGAAAAAGGAAATTTTCATATATTTGCACCATAAGAATTTTAGATTTGATACCTTCAATTTTTTGTCTTATGATATATCCAATCTTTTTATTTTTAAATTTGTGCCAATAAGTAAGCCAATAAGTGATTCCTTCCGTTGGAATTCGGAATAATGATGAACTCATTTGTTTTCCTTCGAAAACACTGATATTGACTGGGGGATTTGCCTTTTCTCACTATAACTTCAGAAGCTATATGTTAGTACTGAAAATTTAAAATTATTTCAGATTTCCTAAAGATCCTTATATAAGAAGAAGTCTTTTAGTGATTGTGTCCTTCAAATTTCGACAGCATCAGCAAAATAAGAACACAAAAATTGAGTGTAATATCTGAATCGAATAAAAGAGATTTATAAATAAGCATATCTCAAGAAAATATTAATTTCAATATCATGTAAAACGATAAGGATCAGAAAAATACCGTAATTTCGAAGGTGATAGTTCTAGTCGAAGAGATCGAACCACTTGAAAAGAAAATGAAGAAAAAAACTGTTAAAAAAGGAAAGGAAGAATACATATTAATAACAAATTGAACCTTAAAGTTACTCTTTCTTACCATCATGAGATGCACTTTGTTAAAGAAAAAATGAAACAATTTGCTCTACATTTATAAGATGTATCAAAAATATAAAATGTATCGAATTATCCTTAAATGGAGTAAAGGTTTGCAAAATAGCATGCGGTCATGCCTAAACTTGGATAATAACAATAAAATTGTAATATCATTTACGATTAAAATTTGGAGATGTAAGGCATGATTTCTGAACTGTGGTATTGGTATAAAATTATCATAAATATTTTAGATATACAATTGTTATAACGCAGAATCGAAATTAAAAGAAAATTACATGATGAATAATGTATACTATTACCAAAAGATACAAAGGTGAAAAACCAACCTATTTAGGAATAATTAGAAGTATAACTGCGGAAACGAGAAACAAAAGCAGAAAGAAAGATTGAGGGGAAATTTGTTTAGTAAGGTGACAAAATACAATCCAAATGAACTTTTTCTGTAAATTATTGGATTTGCTTATAGAAACCATTAAAATCATAGTAAACAATCCATATAAAACAAAAAATAATGGTAAAAAACACTGCTATCTTCAACAGTTTGCATTGTTATACACCCACAGTAATACCCACAGCATACTGATTTTAAATTTTAATCTTTCATACGCTTATTATAGAGTGAAGGTTGAAAGAAAATAAATGATACCAACAATCTCCTAATTAATGTTTATAAATAGACTTTTAGAATATAATACACAAGAATTGATGTATAAAAAAGGGGGGGACTTGATCTCAATTTCGCAGAATACTGGAATAGAAGTGCGTCGAAGAATGATTAAAAGCACAATGAACCATTCATGCATTAATAGCATATAACATTAATTAAATATGATATAAATACACAGACTAAATGAAAGTATTAAAACGATATGTTGGAAAATACATCGAAGTGTTTTAGATTAATCAATAAAAATATATGAAAGCAGGTTTGATGTTTTAAAGGATATATTCTTATGAAATTATGATTATTCGGAAGTAAAATTAAAAATCAACAAAAGGTCAAAGA
This sequence comes from Argiope argentata, assembly GCA_026289955.1. NCBI lineage: Eukaryota > Metazoa > Arthropoda > Arachnida > Araneae > Araneidae > Argiope > Argiope argentata. The sequence goes on from JAOUZG010010951.1 coordinate 5,276,899, forward strand.
ATTAGAATGACCAGGAAAATAAATCTGACGATATAATTGAATGCGCATTATATTTGCATACTATATATAAAACTAATCGTTGCAGTGTAGTTTTAATTATTAGGATGAAATCTTTTATAAGGATTAAAGACTAAATAAATAGTAGAAAAGAAATTGGAAAATTAGTTATAACTAAAATACAAGCAATTAAATGTTGAAATTATATTTCAAATATGTTTAAAAAACATTATTATAAACGAAATCCCAAAACAAGCATAGCGCTGCAAAATGTTATAGAATAAATAAAACGAGTAATAAAGATATATGTGGAAGGATTGTTGTATTATGATGCAAATAATTAGGGCATTAAATAAATGAATTTGAAATCTATTATTATTTTTTATACGGATAATAAAGTGTATTGGTTATCTCAAATTATGTTATTACCGATCCAAGAAGTAAAGAAATTTTCATTTATATTTAAATAATAGAAATGGAGTTATAGTATTAAAGTTATAGTAATAGTATTAAAATTTTTTTTAGAGATTTTATAAAATTGGATATAAATAGTTTGTTTTAGAAATGCATTCAATATAATAAAATGTACGAAATCCAAATAACCCAATGAAAAAACATATATAACCACTTCATGTGGCTGTAAGCATCAGTATCATTACAATGTCCATAATGTTGCGCACGTATGTAAATATAAATACTGCATTTTGAAATGTTACACTATATTGAAGCATAATTTTTTTGATTCACTTAAAGTTTTGAATTTAGACGAAAGATAGGGTTCAGAAACTTTTGAGGCATAACCAGATGAAGAGGAAGACAGATGGACAGTCAATTTTTTTTCTGAAGAATTGTTTGTTACGCAAAGAATCATACTATTCACGGATGAGTTATATTTATAGAGCTACAAGAAAATTTCGCTCTTCAGTGGAATCTAGATCCGTCATGAACAAAAAGAATCTTCAATGGAATCTGAAAATATGATTCTGCATTCACTATCACTACCTACTACTAAGTTAAAACATTACCCATATTAACTGAAGATTTGTAACATTCGCTATTTTGTGGTGTAAAAAGTCTTTTTATCAAATAAAAGGTTGAATTTCACGAATTTATTTCTACTAAAGGAACAATAAACCTAAATTTTCCTTTAGTAATAATCTTTCATGACCGAAAATGAATTTAATTTTGCTACAATGGAATTATAATAGCAGGTTTGTAGAAAATGCTATCATATAGAATGACTACTCTAATAAAAAAATTACTTTGAAAAGTCCAGATACTTATGAATATTGTTGTACTGAAATGTATTTTACACATGTTTTAACGCAGGAAAATAAAAAATAAAAATATTAAAATTCGAATCAATAAAATAAAAATTCAAAAATTAACTTTATTTTCGTTATTTATAATAATTATATGTATAAAAAGTAGATAAAAGTAGATAAATTTGTTTTCTATGTGTTGAGTTTTTGTGAAGACAAAATTTTAAAATGTAATAAAAACAATAGACTTTTTCAGCTGTTTACGTTTTATGATTCAGCAATTCTTTCGGATTTTCTTTCTGTGTCATTATTTCACTAATTCAATGTTTCTTCGGAATTTCAGAATTATTTTTCGTCACATTTTCTTCCGAAATGGAGGGCAAAACATAAAAATTATTAATAATTATATATTATTTGAGTTCTTCTGCCAAATTGAAAGTTTGCCCAATTATTTCTTTCTTTCTTTTTTTGTCAAAAGTATTGTGATTATTATTGTGTTACTTAACCAATTCCTTAATTCTATCAGAGACATATATTTTTCCAGCAATATACTTTATTTATTTCTTCAAAGGAAAGGGAAACAAAACGATAAATTAAGATAAGAGAACAAATTTTACAACAGGTCTCTGAAATATCAAATGAATTTTCAGCTCTGTAAACTTGTCGAAATTCAACTTCCTTAATTTAGTAGTCATCTCCCAGACTTAGCGTATTTAATAATGAAATGAGATTTGAAAGAAACCTTTTAGAACTTAATTGGACATTTATCAAAAAGCATTTTAAGTAAAGAATTTGAACCTCTGCATGTTCTATAATGTTTATGAAATGTCCTCTCTACGGCATCATTTTAGAACCCTTTGCAAGTAGAAAATACTGCGTTCGGCTAGTTATAATGCCTACTGAACATTATAATGGAAATTAGAACATTCTCTTCTTGTATAACCATTTTCTGGACGAAATAATATCGATACAGCTACTATATCAGAAATGGTAGCATGTTTTTACGCTGTTTTCTGTGAATGGTTCAGTAAGAAAAACTCATAAAAATGAAAGCCGCATAATAATATTTGCATACTATACTGTAAATTTTACAGTATTAAAAGATACTTAAAAGATTTTTCAACGTTTAATAATATTCAAATGCAATAAATAAGTACTTATAACCACCATTCAGGTAAAAGATGGTGTCACCCTCCCGTAGAATAATCCACATTAAAGCAGCACTTGCATAAGGAGTTTTGATATTCTAGTCGCATAAAGAGAGAACAACATGGCGTTGCTTGCCATCTGATTGAGGAAGATTTTTTTTGTAGTATGCGAAAAAAATTTCTCTTTGAACGCACAATTTGGGGATTTTGTAACCATATTTTTCATGTAGGTGGGACATATAGGTTTTTATTCCTGATGGTCTAAAATTCTAAAATATGTAATTTTTTGCATATTTTTCAAAAAAAAAAAAATCATATAGAATTCGATGTGTAGTTCGTCATCGGGGGACGCTCTTCTGCTTTCAAAATATTACATAAGCAGATTTCTAATCGTTTTTGAAGAAGAATTTGACTTTATTTGTTTTTATGACCAGTTTAGAGACTGCCTTCTTTTTTTTCTTAATTCGTCATTTGCTTTGGGTGATTGTTTGAAATTAATTTTAGTTTTTGAAAATCGTGGTGGGATGACATTGCAGCGCTCCATATTAAATGTTATTTGTGACATTTTTTAAAATCAATCTCAATCATATGATCTAAAGTTTTTGCCCTACTTTAATGATCATTATGAGTTAAATTACTTTCCACAGACATACTAATATGTTAGGGAAATTTAATTTTGATAGTCCCAGCAAGAAAAAAATTAGCAGTTTCTTTGAAATGACAAATACCCTCCATCTAATAAAGTATATTAACATATTTCAAAGTAACAATATACTCATTCTCTTTTGGCGTAGAAGGAATCAGCGGTTAACGCAGATTAATTATACTAAACACAGATATTTTCCCCAATTTTTTTATGTGTTATTAAAAGACCTCGGTGTTTCTTGCATAAGAAATCTAAAAATCTAAGTACAAGATATTCATAAAATCTCTGTTTTTCGAAATTCCTGTTTTTGAAAATAAGTGTTTTATTTTTGTCATATGTTTATGAAATATGTTGATATTATCTCCTTATTTTCTCATATATGTTAATTATGTAGACGCGGAAAGATGCTTGAAAAGAGAATTCTGATAGGTGCTTAAAATGAGATGAGATGCAAATAAGTTGCCTATATGATCTCTATTTTATTTTTGAAGAAAAAATTGTCTGGGTTGGAAATTATATTAATTTTTTCACAAAGAGAGAAGATCAATTTTTTTTCATTTAGATACCAAAATAATGCAAAATATTAAAGAAAATTAAGGCTTTCAAAGATTAAATACAAGCAAGGAGCCTCCATTGAAAAGCAATTTAAGTTTTCATTAACCATAATTTCGAAGTTTCTTTAATATGTTATACTTTTATTACATTTGTAGGACAATATATTTTAAAAATCATCATTTCTGTTTCATTAAAATTGTTTTTATCAAGTTAATACTGTTTCAATGCTGATAGATTAAAGAAAAATTAAAAAGGATTAAGTCTGTGAATGAATAATACACTGGTGTGCATAGCTTAAGCAACAGGGGTTTTTTTTGCTCTAACTCAACGAGAAATCATCTGGGAGACATGAAATTCAGAAATGAAAGACAGCATTTTGTACTTAAAGGATGCCGAATGCATAGTTGCGTAAAAATGAATACAATACATACATTAATGAAATAAATTAAAAGGATTTTTTGAACTCATAGTATCGTTACACATGATTATCTGTCCAGGTGGAAGAACAACAAGCAGATGTTCCTTAGTATGCGATATGCCCTCCTCTTACTGCACTGGTTGCTTTCCACCGTCTCCCCATAGTCAGCACTAAATTGTCCACCAGTTCTTGAGGTAAAAGTACCCCTGGGATTTAAATCAGAGGAGCACGCTGGTCAATCCATTCAAGTGATATCTTCACTTTCCAGTAGCTGCTGAATAGCTGGAGTTCGATGTGACATTATCATCCATAAAAACGAAATCTGCTCCAATGGCACCTCGGAATAGACGCACATCGGGAAGGATCACCGCCTTACAATAGCGATCTCCGGTTACAAAACCTCCGTCGAAGACGTGGAGCTCAGTTCTCCCGTTCAGCATAATGCCTCTCCATACCACCGTAACGGTCTCTTTCCGTGATGTTACTGGGATGAAACTGTGTCCCAACCTCTCTCCAAATAAATTGGCATCGAGAATCACTTGTAGCACTAAAAGACTGCCATCCGTAAAGAGGACACGACTCCATTGAGGAGATGTCCAGTTTTTACGCTCCTTAACCCATGCTAAATGGTGCCGCCGATTCAAAACGATACAGCGTTCAGAATGGCGAGCAAATAGGCCCCCTTTGTGAAGGCGTCTGGACACAGTAAACCTCGACACTTGTCGCCCCTTTGCTGTACAGAATTGCTGAGCAATTGTAATTGATGACTAATTTCGGGCTCTTTCTGCCTGCAGTACGATATATCGGTCATCCACTCCAGTTGTTTTCCTGGGGCGGCCACCACCAATACTTTTAACATCTGTACATGTGGTTTGGAAGGCCTTCTCAACGCGCGAAACGACGCTTTTGTGTATTCCGAACTCTTCAGCCCCACTTGTCACACTATACCACTCCTCCGACTTTCCGATCATTCTTCCACTTGTGAAATCGTCCAGGTGGTTTTTTAGCCTTATTTTACGAAAGAACTCCCTAGTATTTACAGCGAATGTGTTTAATTGCGTCTCCGTCCTTCCTTTTATTGTAGTCTTGAACTGTGCGTGCCAGTCGCATGTGTTTTGCGTAGGCTCACGTCACCTGAGACGTTTCGTTCCTGATATTTGCATGCGCATGACCTTTCTCCTGAATTTTGTGTTCATTGTAGTGATCGCAAGAACTCCTTTTCTCCAGTTTCATGACTATATGCTTAAAATGTACATTGTTGCTTATGAGTAGATTAACAATTACTTTTATTGCAAGGGTTTTTAATTTATTACTTTTGCACAATGCTCTATAAATTATTCTCATTGCCCATCACCCTTTTCGTCACAAACATATCAGGTATATTACCATTCAAATGGTTCTACAAAATTACTAGATTAAAAAAAACTATTATTAATATACTTATAAATACATAGTACTGTGCTTGCTCTGGGTATTATTTTTTTTTACTTAACTGAGCATCAAGTCTTTAATTTCAAGCAAAATTAATATTTTAAATTAAATCAAAACGCCAATTAAAACAGTGAGATAATCCACTATCGTTTAATGATTTCAAATATAGTATAACCAACATTCACGTTTTAGAATTTTCTTTATTTTGAAAGTTTTTGATTGTAAACTACAAAAAAATAAAGAAAGGAGGCAACTGAACCAATAATTTCCGAATTTATTCTGATAAGCAACTTCCAATCTATAAAATAAATAATAAGAAAGTGCTGTATACAAGTCATGTTATTATGTTTAATCTATAAATTTCAGCAAAAAATAAAGATAAATTATTTGTATTGAAACTATTCTCGTAAAATCCCCTACTCCTAAGCTTACGAGTTATTCAGATTCACGCTTGAGAAATTTCTGATTTCTTTACACATCGATGAAGAAAATAAAATATTGCCTTTCAACTATTTTGAAGACTAAATACTTTATTCAAATATTTCACGGGCGAATTAATAATGATGTAGTTCTCAACTGATATGAAATGGTGATGAGAGCAACTTACTTTCGAACTTAAAAGAATTAAATATAGATGGGGATTAGGAAAGTGTTTCAAGTTAGGAACAAGGAAATGCAACCCTGAGCTTATTTAGCTTCTCTTGAATTCTCTAAAACTGAAACAGATTGAAACACATAAACTAAAAAATCGAATTTAGCATGCAAAAGGTGCTTACGCATTAGAAAATTTTGTAAATTCTTATACCACAGTAATTTTTTTTTAAATACGCTTAAATTATCAAGTGCAAAACATAATGTCGGGAATTTCGGAAATTTTGTCTAAATATAGTAAACTGTTTTTCATGACAAATATTATAATATTTAAATGCCTTTGCTTTGTAAACAGTTTGTAGGATCTATGTGAAATTTGAAATTATTTTAATGTTTGCATTAAATATAATCCATGCATTGTGTGGTTTATCATAAATACAAAAGAATGCTTCAAAAATAATATTTTATGGCAGAGAATAGAATAAAAAATTCTGTTAGTCATACGGTCTGAACCAATTTTATGTTAAAACCTTTGGAAACTATATTTTTGAAACGTCCATCTCACACTGTAGTGATTCCGCTCCTATACCTCCATCTGAAGTGATTCTAAATGAGCAGGAGTTGTTGCATTGTACTTTATTACTGACCAACAAAAGGCGTCCGGTTAAAAAGGAATAGTGACGTTCATGCAATCTGAGTGTACAAAGTTTTAGAAAAATTTCAAACTTATTATTAACCTTAAATATTTAACTTTTGAAAGATAGGAAAATATATTAACTAAGTTTACTAATAATTTTAATGTAATTCCACTATCAAACTTATAGGAATTTTTTTATTTTATATAGAACTGTTATTCTCCTTATGGGAACTCTCATTCATATATTCCATGTATAGGAATATATTCCAAACATATATGAAGAAGATAAAAGTGCATAAAAGTACTATTAATCATATTGTACAAGTACTGAAAGTTACATCTAGAATTAAACTCTTATATAATCAGAGTTTTGAAATGTTCACTTTCGGTGTAGTAGAATGTAGAACATTAATATAAAAAGATAATTGATTGATATGCGAACATTTTTCATTGCATTATAAACCATACATAAGTTTTTTTATCAATACCCTTTATTTATTAATCAGATAACAAATATATACATGATCATATAATTGAGCATTTAAAAGTTGATGAATCGATACTGATTTAAATGGAAAAAGACCTCTATGAAAAATCACAAAATTTCCTCTTTATATGCATTACATTGATCTGCTGATTTTAGGTTTAAAAAAATCTTACGAAATTACTATTCGATAGAAAAAGGCTTTGTTTAATTCTTGGAGAAGGTGTCTGTACCTAAAAATAGTGTTACAAAAAGTAATAATACGATTTCCAATTGACTTATTCTTAAGAGACATTTCATCCTTTGCTGCTAGTAAAGGTTTCTAGGAGAACCTCGCAGGAACCTGAAAGTTTTGGGAACAACAAGAAATTCTTTTTTCTTTGTTTCCATGAGCTAAGACTTCTTTTAATAACGGGATTTACTAGAGCATAGTCTTGTGTCAACAAAAAATGAATCTCGACAAATCTTTACCACGATGAATCTCTTTCTCTATTGTTTCTAACAAAAGGGGTATTAAATTACAGCAACGCTCCCGTAAACAATATCCCTCTTATCCTTTTTAAAGAAGGATGGAAACGTGATTTTTCGAAAGTTATCTTGACTCTCGTTAAAAAGGGTTTGACAAATTATGGTATACGAAGAAAAAGTTTCACATCGTTGGAATAAAGGAGCATGAAAAATGTCAAGTAGTTCTTTATGCTTATGAGTCTTTGTCACCAATTGCGGCAAAGATATTAAGGTATCACCCTAGCGTGTTCCCATTTGGAGCCGAAGTGGCTTTCATACTGCGGAAGATTAAACTCTTGCTTTGTATTGCTAGGAAACTTTTTCTTTCATTTTTTTAGTTAAATAAATCAGAGCCTTTAAAAGATTTTAAAGGCTTGTTTCAGCATTAGATTCCTTGGATTTCTCAGTATTGTTTAAGGACAATCGCAGTGGGGTTAATTTGACTATTATTACGATCTTTTTCCTCACGCTAATAGAAAAAAAAACTTGAAACTCCATTTACAAAGATATTGAATCTCTTGAGTGGTCATAATAATCAGAAATGTGGATAAAGTACTTTCGTCTTAGAAATTTATTCAGTCTCACATTAGGTTTGACGCCAAAAGTCTATTTTTTCACTTCAAATAACGCGTTTTAAACTTGTCACATAAATGAGTTGTATCACTTACTATTATTAAGTAAATATACATACTGAATCGATATTTACAAAAAAGAAGAGAATGCAAAAGAATTTCTTTATTTTTTAAAAAAAATGTTGCTTTCTTTTTCACATCCTTATTGCAAGTTATGACTAAACAAAATTTTCATTTAAATTTGAAAACAATTTACCTGCGTTCGTTAATATAACGACAATTTTCAAAATAATTTTTGTATTAGATTAGTGTGATCTTTTTCTTTGATTATTTAATACTTTATCGTCTTATGTTCCTTTACGAATTATCTCCGAAACATAGACGTCTCTGAATTATATGAAGATAGAATTTAAAAAATTGTACAGCACTCTTTTATAAACTGTTCTAATTTTATTTGGAGAAGAGTTGTTCCATTCAGTTTCCAGACTGTTTTAAGACAATTGTCTAGTTTAGCCCTCTTAAAAAGGATTTTTTTTATTTTAAATCTCAAAAGATAGAGAACTATTCACGATAATAGAACTTTCTAATTAATAGGAATCTTTACGACAAAAATATTCAGCCTCTTGCTTATTTCTCAAGTTTCTGTATGCAGATATATGACTAAACTTATTTTCACTCTACTGGTATAAAATTTCATACTATGATTTGATTAAACATTATGTATCTGTTAAACGTACTTTTATTTATTCCTGAGGAATGATAGAATATTAACAGGATATTTATGATTTGAAATATTTTGTATTTTTGATATCCCCAAGTTAGATGCTATTCGTAATGTTTTTTAAATATTTATTTTAAAAATATTTTATATGATTACTCAGCTTATTACCATATGTTATGAAGATTTTGTTGTAATAGTTTTTCCTAAAATTAGCGATTACTCGTTACGTTGTGAAATATATATTGCACAATATATTTGCAATATAAACAAATAATATTAAACTCATTTGTTTCTGAAAGTACTTTATTTTTCCAATATGTACTAAATTTAAAAGCGATTATAGTTTTAACTTGGAAAAAAATTCAATTATTTACAAATAAAGTTTCAATGCTAAATGTAGTTGAAAAGGTCCCAAATGTACTAAATATTTTGATGCGACATGCTCGCAGTGCCACTCGGTGATGTCAAAGCAAGAACTACGATGCATCAATCAGGGTGGTGATACTATAATCTTTTAGGCCTAGGGACGATAAGTTTGCATTTTGGGAATGCAACAGATAGTAATTAACTAAAAAGAGTTATCTGATGTCATAGTTCTTTTTAAATACTTATTTTAGAAAAAGCGAAGAAATTAGTAATTACGCTTAAGAAAACCATCTAATTATCATTATTATTAGTATTTACTCTATTTTTGCATTGAAATTTTAATACAATTTATCAGCATTTTACTTGGATTAACTTTGTAATAAGAATTGGAAAATATTTATCCTAAACTCGTGAACTTCAGAGGTGGAGCAATAATGGGTTTGGGAGTAATTATTCTTTACCCTAACAATATTTATTCCTAAACTATAACACAATTTTCTTTCATTAGTTTTTACGACTGGTAAAATAATTCTATTTTAGATAATTTACTTCATTCAATGAAAGATAATTGGAGAAAAATTAGATATCATTTAATAGATAAATGGTTTCCGTATAAATATTTTTTGTCTAAATAAATTTATTGTATCAAAATAAATTTTGAATTGGGAAAAAACATGTATTGGGATAGAATTGGGCTCTAATTTAAATTAAAGAATATTTATGCGGTAATCAAAGTGAGCTTTCTTTTTCTAACAACAAAAGTTACACAAACAGGAATATTCAAATTTTTCTTTTGAATTCTTAAAATATAGTTTATGAAGTTCAAACATTTATTTGCTTAAAATTGTGAACATCGATTACTTGATTTATTTAGAATTGGGAAAATCGATTACTTGATTTATTTAAAGTTCTGAAAATCGATTACTTGATTTATTTAAAATTGTGAAAATTGATTACTGTTAAAAACAAGGAACAAATTAAAAGTAAGGAATTATGAAATTAAAAAAAGGACAAAATTTGTAGAATTCACTGGATCTTTCAACGATATTTCACAAAAAATAAGGAAATATTTCTGAGAAATTTTCCAAAAATCAGGGAATATCTAAATACAGATAAACTCAGTTTGTTTACTATAACAAGTTTGATCTGGACAGAATGCCTCAATTTTTCACTAGTTTGAATATCTCTCAATAAAGGAAGGATAATACCTTCAAACCTTAAGCAACGTCTTTTTTATTCAGTACTTGTACTAATCCTTTTTGAGGATCAATTTTGGCTCACCTTTAAATTAAAAAATATATATATTTGCGCATTTAAAATTATAATATACTCATAATACTTCATGTTCTTCCGGAACCTTAATTTCTTGAAATTTTCTCGCCACAAGTAATTTTTTTTATATGAAAGCCAGGTCTCTTTCAGAGAAAATCCTTGGTTTCAATCAATACTTGCAAAATGAGATTGCTAAGAACTCATAGAAATATTCATATTTATTCCCTCTTATTAAAGTAGACTTTGTAGTAGACTTTTTTCCTTCAAAATTAATATAATTTTCTCGTTTGGATAACTTCGTTCTCATTTTAGATGTAGTAGCCTTCTGTGATCTAATATAAATAAATATTTTTCTAAGACTTTGAATTAGAATTTTGTTTCAAAATTATTTTACTTGTGTTATTTACATTATCTTGAATTTTTTTGGGAAAAAGCAATAAAAAAAATTAATCCCGAAATTGGTTATTCAACTTTTAACATTAATGCAGGATCTCTGAAAGTTAGAGAGCTATGCATTATTGTTCACCTATCTTTTTTTCAAGTTTTGATCTACTGATTGCTATCGAAATGAAACTGCTGACAGAGTTCAGCATTGAAAAAGAATGAGAATACTTTACTGTTTATTTTTCTTTCAAATATGATGAGTTGATGAATGTGTCGATAACACTGTTTTTCGCTTTTCTTCTTGTTCATGATTAATGATCATAGACTCTATTGATTTTTTTCATCTTAAAAGAAAAACTTCAAATGAATGAAAAGTACTTAATACCGCAGGAATTTTTCTTTTTTGTATGCTATATTAGTTGTGCTTGGAAACATTTTCTTAAATGATTACATTGTGACAGTTGGAATTAATATTTTGAGAATAATATTTGCAATTAACATTTTACTGCAAAAAATGCCTACAGTCTTTTAAGTTTCTTTCTTAACAAATTAATTGAATTAGTACTTATAATTATGGCTGATTTTATTTTTATTTATAATATATCAGGAAAAAGCGTTTTATACCAATAGGATTTTTTTTTCTTGAGCGATATATAAGTTAGGTTTGGGAAGACTTTCTGAAATAGTTTGTTGTACGGAATTAATAGTTTGAAACGATGTAAAGTAACTATATTACTATGTAGAAAAATTATACTTTAATTTATTTAAGTATTTTTTTCAATTTTGAATTAATTGAACTCATCCTTGACATTTAATCGTTAGTTATCGCATCAATGTGTGGAATGCAGTTGTTTGATTTTGTCTTTTCAGCAGACAAATTATCTTTGACTAAAAGGAAAACGAGTTACATTTACATTTTAAGAGTTCAATGTGCGTATGTCTAACATTTAATCGTTGAAGATAGCATCGCGTGACGCTATAGGTTAATTTTACTATTTCAGTAGACAAATTATCGTTAACCAAAAAGAATGTGTGTCTCATTTTAGTTTTAGAATTTTCTGTGCATAATGAGAGAAAAAAATGACGTAACGTAAAGAGAAAGAGAAGAGAATTAAGGTGTGCCGTAAGAATTTAAATTAAATATATAATATTTGCACAAATTTCCAATAAATGATTTTCTCAGGACAAATGTTGCAAAGAATGAATTTTCGTATGTAGTTCTGACACAACGTAGGCTGAGATTGCTATTGAAGATATTTTCAAAATTTTTGATTACTGCACTTCAATACTATATAATACGAATAAAATTATTCATTAAAAGTAGTATCATAGCACCTATTTAGTATGGTATTGAACACAATATTCTTACTAGTAAGAAATAAGTTTCCAACTTCAGGTCTCCAGAATGCTCAAAATTGACCCAAATGAGGTAAAATATGAACTACAAACGATATGCTTGAAGCTTATTAAATACAAAAAGTATAAAATCCGCTTATATGCGAGCTGTAATCATACACATAAAGCACTTAATATGCTTTATAAATTTTAAATAAATATATATATTTAAAAGCATCCTTAAAACGGTCGCTATTAGATCTGGTAGAACAGTTTCACCAGTAGAGGTTTATCTTGTTACGAGGTATGACGCACAAATATTTAATCCCCATTCAGAACTCCGCTTCTTTTTATCCAAAGAAAAAGCCTACCAGGCATGCTCTTTAACGCGAATGATGCTTCACATTTTCAATGCATGCAAATAAATCATATTTCTGTTATATCATCACTTATTGTTGAAGTTTGGTACTAAAAGTTTTGATTTAATGTAAATCAAGCACGCCAAATAAATTACCAACAATTCAAATTTGTCTCATTTGTCATCTGAAGTGGTAAACTTGTTTTTGTCTATCCTTGCATTTTATTTTATTGAGAAACCCACTTAAATGAAATATCTAATTAAAAAAAAACTAGTGATGACTTGCTATATAAAATTGTCTTGAAAACTTAGTTGTTGAACTGGCATTAACGATGTGTAAAAACCTTGTTTTACAAAAAGAATTATTGGATAACTTCATATTTATGTTTTGTGTGATATTTTCTTACATAAATGTTTTATTAAAGATATCCATAACAACGAATCGTTCTTGCATTATGTTTCAAACAATTGCATCTTAATACTTTTTCTAAGAGCTTATTGAACGAATTCCGTCAGTAAATCGACTGCAACGACTACTGTGATGCGGTCGGCGGTTTCCTCTGAAATCCTTTTGCTTGGGAAAAAAGACAACGCATTCACTTTATGCAGTAATTTAACTTACTTCGATGCCATTAAAAGAATTTTTTGAAACTATAAATGAATATTTGGTTTCTGCATCAAGAAGCTTTAGGAAAACTGCCGCTGATTTAATGATGCGAAATCCCCGAATATCAAAAAAAAAAAAAACCTTGAATAATTTTTATTTAAACGATTAATTGTTTGGGTAGGTAAGTAATAATTTATGAAAATTTATTGCACTTTTATGCTGTTGGCTTTGCTCGATTTTGTAAAAAAAAATATTCCAGTCTGTCCCTTTTTCTCTAAATTCTTTTGCTGCATTTTCTTTTTTTTAAACCAATTTAAAATTTACAATGTAGCTCAGAAAAATAGATTTTAAAGAAGTGATAAAACCTGAAAAAAATGCCTGCACAAAAAATTATCTTGGTCCTGGACATTGGAAAATTATTTTGCAAAATTAATGATGTGGATTAATAACATAATGATGGTTGAATGACATCTGCAAGCATGCAGAATATCTACAATAGAAACGCTATTTATAATTTTTTTAAAAAAATAAATATTAAATTCCCCTTCTTACTTTATTAACTTTATGTTATGCATTCGTGTGAAATGAAAGAAAATTCTAAAGAAAATAATTAATGATAATCATAAATATTTTCTGGACAAGCTAACAATCAGTTTTTGAATACAATTAAATATCTCTAGAATAGCTTTGTCTACTTTGATTTTTGTCTGACTTGATAAAAGCTTAACCTCTTTTTTCTGAATATACGATTAAGTTAAAAGAAGTGATTTTCGCTTTGTTTGCAAGATACTTTTCATCTAATATTCTTTAAAAGACCAGTTTTAAATACAGCAACAAATTATCATGGATGATTGATTAATATTTTAGAATAGAGATGAATACAATTTTAAATCATGATTAACCAAGACCAGAGTCAATCGGGCAAACCGTGAAGTTCGCAAGCTTTTGCATTCCCTCGAGTCCCGCGAAGGAACATTAGATATTATAATGAAGAAAATAGAGTACCTAACTGAAGTGTTTTTGAGTTTATCAAATGGATTAAAATGTTATGGAAAACCATGATTTTTTAAAAGATCACATATACAACTTTAATTAAGGTGTTGCATTTTAAAAGTAAGCGTATTAACGAGCATGAGAATATACAGATTGACAGGTGGTTAACCCGGTGAAAGATTTGATTCAAATTTTGATATAAATCTACATAATATATGTTTAGATTGCGTGTTAAATCTATACTTCTGTTATAAATGTGAACGTTTGGATGGATGGATGGATAGATGATGTTAGTCAATCACGCAAGAACGGCTGAACGAAATTGGATGAAATTTGGCACAGAGATAGAGTATAGTCAAGAATAGGACACATGCTACAATTAATTCCAATTAATTGAGTGATTAATTTTTTATTAACTAAAAACTAACTTTCTGGCCAAAAATATTCATCTCTCCACAGCGAAATGAGTAAAGATTAACATGTTTCGAAGCGGTTATTTCAAAAGATTTTGTTTCTTTTAGTGTTTAATGCTTTTAAAATTAAAGATTGTTAATTAATAGATCATTTTGATCCATTATGAAGTACTTTTGAATTAAAATAAAGATTCTTTTCCGTTAGCTTACCGTAAGCGAAAAACCACCAAAGAAATTTAGATGACGATTTTTCGCTTGCCCCTAGTTAACAGAAAAGTACCAAAATGAAACAAAATAAAAGAAATTAAAAATTTCTCATCCGTATTACGTGAACTGGTGTAGAAAATTAACTACTAATTGGCGTTGAATTGGCATACGCAGTGTGTTCTTGGTTTTGTTTTGTTTTCAGCAGACGGATCAGCAAAACGAAGTTCAATAATTGGTTTCCTGCTTTACTTTATTTGAGGTACATACTGTAAATAAATTGTTTATAGGTTAGTTGTATGGGCTATGTTTTGATATACATTTGGTGTATTGCGAGGTTGGTAATTTTTCGGCAGCAGCTGTTGGTGTGGATGCTTTCCTGTTGTACGTATTCCATAGGCCTACTTTCATTATTTTTAATTAAAAATTGTTGCGTGCATTCAATTTTTGTATTTATTGATTTTTTTCTATGTTTCCGTTAATTTGTTGCAGCGTTCATCGAAACCTTACCACTGGAAACGCTATTGATGCCGTTCGCGCTACATTCGAACATTTCGCTAAAATTGGGTGACAAACTATTTTTTCGGCAAAAATTATTTTTAACAGTACCATGACATTACATTGTGATCAGATAGCCAGTTCTTTTGCATACATATCAAAATTTTCACGCGTACGAAGTTGCGGGTAAAAACTAGTAGTATATATATTAGTTTTTTTAAGTTACTCAACAGAGAAACTTCCTTTGAATGGATTTCATTCAATACTTAATTAAAATCTAAATCTACATATTTGGTATGATACCCAAATTCCAAATTTCATCCTTAAACTTAATTGTAAAATTAGACTTCGTGAAATAATGTCAGAAGTAGGGAAATCCGTCTGAATTCTAAAGTTAAAAAGTGTGCCACTTCCAATACTCCCTCTTTGCGTAATTCGCATTTGGAAAGCAAAAAGGGAGGACGCACAAAAATATTCTCTATATGCCTCAACACGAAAAATTCAAATGCACACACAACTGTTTTACTGTAATTTCTTTTTGGGATGACAAAGGCGTTATAAAAAGCCTTTTCTATAATATATGAGAATAAAAAATATTAAACACCAACATCAGTCATCACAATATTGTTCAGAGACAGTTTTTGATTTTGACACTTGTGACCAGAAGTGATGGCACCACACCTCAATAAAGAGAAAGAGAACACGGCTTCAGTTATTGATTTTTAGAAGGAATTATAAAGATCTTCATTTCTTTTAAAAATTCGATAAACTTCGCCCCCTGCTTATTCCTCCCCGCGTTTTACATCGATACAGACGAATCACTTTTAAAGGAAATAAAATCGATATCACGAAAACTGTATGCCATCGCCAGTGTAAGGGTATGTTTTATAGCTTCAGTGTATCATATACGTATAACATTTCTATTTTGTTTAAAAAAAATACTTTTTTTCTTACTATTTGAAACTTAGTTCATGCTGTTTCCTTGTTTTGAGATTTCAATGATATTTTTATTCAAGAATGAAATGTAAATATTTTGAGAAGAATAAAAATACATAATATCATTCAAATGAGGTGACGGTCATATTCAAATATGCACGCTAAATTATGCTTGTATTTTTTCTTCATACTCTACAAATAAATTTTTATTCCAGAAAACTATATTAATATCAAAATAAATATGTAACTTAGAAAAACAATATCAAAACAGCACATACGACATTTCATTTTGCTTTATAAATGTAGAATATCTATAACCAGAATTTTTTCTCTAATTTTATTATTTCACCCTTAAAGTTATATGCTTCTTGAACATTTTTATACTTTCAATGACGTTATTCATGAAATATTTTTATTCCGGGAATCTTCATCACATCGAACATCATAAAAAGTTTAAGAAAAGCCTCAAACATTTAAAGAAGTAAATTTTTTAAAATATTTAGTATTCAGAATTTTAACATTCAGAATAATGATAAAACTGTCGAAAAAAATTGTATTTAGTCATTTTTATTAAATTGCATTTGTTTCCTTTTCATAAAGATGGAATTTTGTAAAGGATTTTTTAATTATCTTTTTCATACGTTAACATTTTATAATGAATTAATTATAATTATAGTTGGTGCTGTATATATGATGCCATCTGATTTCGAGAAAGTGGCTCCTTGATATTTGTAATAATAATTTATGAGTTATGTTTACAAACTAAAATATAAAAAAATAACGAAACGAATTAAGATACACCTGAAATGAGCTAATGAGCAGAAAATAATTTTTGCATTAGGAATTACTCGGCGAGCATACAATCCTAACGGTGCGAGATCAGAAAAGCTGACCGATTTTTCATTGAATATGAAAGAACGTACTGAGCTATTTCTTTACTAAAATATACTATGATTCCATTAACAACACTTAAAGCTGTGATGCACAGTTTTGGCTTGTGATATTTTTAAATCTTACACCTTGTAATGTTAGGGATTGGGTACAAAAAGTTCCTTAAAAAAGGAGCCATTTTTCTATAAATAACTTTTTTTTTTCAATTACATGTATAAATTTCATTCAGATATCTTTATCTGACAATAAATTTAAATCATTTCCTTATTGTGCCATATGAAGATTATTAAAATAAAAGGTGATATATACTTTTAAAAGTTTCGATTTAAGGTACATAGAATTCTCTTATCAAACATTTATTTATTATGTAATTAATGTTTACATCTTTTACTAATAAATACATTCTTTTTGAAAAACATGCCGTTTTCTAAGCAGGCTTATTTATTATTTGGATGAAATTTACAAAGAATTAATAAGAAAATATCCTACTAACATAAATGCATTCGAAAAAATGTACGATATATTTATTTTTTCTCAGCAAGTATTTTTTAAAAAATATCCTGTTTATTTAAATTTATATGTGCCTTCTTTCTCTGATATAGTACCACTACATTATCAGCAACTATAAATTTCTTAATTTGACATTAAGATAATATTTTCACATTTCATCATAGTTATATCAAAACGTTGTATTTTTAAAAACTAAACATAGCAAAAAATACGAAATTTGGTTGTAACATCTATAAACAAATTAAGCTGAGTACACAAAGGGAAAAGAATAACATATTATAGGAATTTAAAAGCCGATGTACATAACAGGACTTTTTGCCACCACTTGTATTAATTCTTTCAAGGACCATAGGAAGTGTACTTCCCAACAAATTCACCAATCTTTAAATGAAGTAATGTAGATTGACGTAAATGCTTCATTTCTTTATCTCACACAAAATTAAGGCCTTGATTTGCTATTTAAATATAAATTGACCAAATTAATTAATAAATTAAATAAAATTTATTTATGAGTTAAATAAATGACTTTTTGATGCAGTCTCAATCATAAAAAAAAATTATGTACCATGATTAGAAAAAAATTGCCTTTGAAAAAAAGGGTCAATGTAATTATTTTGTACTTATTAAATGTTCAGGCGAATTTTATATATTACATTTTTATATAACAGAGGAAATATTACTTTTCAAGTGGCATTTAAATTGGCGTAATAATATATTAGTGTTCGTCTTCTCATTTTTCTAGATTACGGCTGTGATCCCAATCCGCCCCATCCAGGTTCCGGGACTTATAATATGACGGAAGAAAAGTCTTGCTGGAACAGACCCAGAGAAGGTGCTATGGTTCAGTACAGCTGCAACAGTTCGAAACTGTTGCGTGGACCGGAAATTCTTGTTTGCAGAAATGGTTCGTGGCTACCCGAATCTCCCGACTGGAACGGCAGTCCAGAACCATACTGCAGTCAGTTTTGATGTTACTTTTAAAACCTTTTATAAAGACATGCTATTGCTATTGAACAAATGCACACAACCTTAGAAAATTAGATATCAAAATATCTTGTCAAAATACCATCAATTGAAAATTGACTCTTCAAATTTAAATTTAAGTTTATATAGTTCATTAACCAATCAATATTTTTGCATAAATTTTCAACTTAAAATTTATAAATCAATCGTCCCATACAGAATATATGAGCATTACTAATTTTTATCATGTGATATTTATATCAACTTGTTTGTCAATACTTAAAATGTATAATTTTTAAAATCTGAAGAATTCTACTCCACCAAAGGATTACCTTCTATGCAATCTGACGCTCAATAAATCCGTCATGCTGAAACGGTGCGGAAATTTCCAGAGGGGATTTTAGATCTGATGTAGCCCTTATCATTCATCTTTCAAAATAGGCCTCAATATTGCTTCAAAAATGAAAGTAAATATAATTAAATTAAAATAAACCGAGTATGAGGAATACTTGAACATCTGTTTCGCAGATTTTGAAAAATCAAATCCAATAAAATTCAAGAATTCCGAATGAACAAGCATTTCTGCTTTCTGTTCCAAGATTTCTAACAATTTTTGGTTTTTAATAATTCAGAGGTTAAAAATGGCCCAGGCGGACAATCTTATATATAT
>JAOUZG010010951.1:5296667-5348415 GCA_026289955.1 Argiope argentata
TATATATATATATATTGCAGTAATTAATGGAAGTCGCATTTTTTAGAGAAAAATTTTTACTTATTCTGCAGATTTCAATATGCCTAGTTTTATAAAACTGAAGAAATGAACCAATATACATCTTTACACTTATAAACAAATGCAATGCATTTTTTCCTTCGCTACTTTATTCTTGTGCTTTGATCTTTAAGTAAGAACAGAACTCTAAAAATTGTTAAACTTCAAATAATCATTTACTGAGAAAAGGCGTCCTTTTTTAGGCATTTCCAAATCCTTCTTGTTTTTCAAAATATATATTTGCTTTAAAGAAACAAAATTGAAGGAAACCTTTCGAATAATGGATGCTGAAATCGTATCTTCTAAATTCTGTGTATTCTTTCAATCCCTTAGTTTTCTTACTTTTTTACTACAATTAAAAAGTCTGAATAGTAAACCTAAATAGTTTCCCTTTTTATTTTCAGATACAGCTCCCTGTATGAAACTGTGTTTTTTAGTCACATGGATCAGTCTGGCTATTGTGATAGGCACTCACTTTTTTTGAAGCTTTAGGGAACAATAGAAATTTTCCTGGGTGATCAAACACTGCGGAAAAGGCTTTCACTTGATGTGAGAAATGAGAGCATTTCGGTCTGAAACAACTTTCAATGGACTTCTAGCTTAGTACTTAATTAGAGTTCGCATTGGTAAAAAATGAGTGCATGTATGAAGAAAGAAACCTTATGGACCAAGTGTTTTTACTGCATCTTTTCTGTTAATCACTTCACTCTCACAAGGGGCTGTACTTTAAAAGCTCTTATTTCAAAAGATATCCGCAATATTTTATTATTTGCCAAAATTGTATTTTTTATGTATTAACAGAATCTCATGTTATTGCTGATTGTATTTATATGTTTTGTTGAATTTTTCTTTTGATTTATTACAATTCTTATGCAGACAAATTTGAAATAAAATGTGAGTGAAAATGTACCCTTCTAAGAATATTATCTTGCATAAAGTGAAAGCAATGGTGAAATTGCAAACTTCTTTGCATAAAAATACTGTTATTCTTTTGTATATTGCCTGATTGATCTAATGAAAATATATAACAATTATTTGCGATTATTTACGACAACCAGAATTAAAATAACTGAGCAATTTGCAAACTAATAATCTGCATCTTGGATAAAAACAATTCGTTGAAATCTTATTTTTAATCATGTGTATTTTTTTTATCTATTGATGACAGATAACCGAAAGTAAATTAATGATTAAGAAGTTTTTACGTGTGCTAAAAATAATTTTTTCACCAGATTAAAAGTGATTATATTTTTAAATTAAATTGCTTATTTGTATATAAATTAACTAATATAGATTATAACTGCATTCAAATACATAAATATTCTTTTATATTGATCAAAAAATATTCTTCAAGTAACTTCTGAAGAGTTGTTAACAGCATTATTTTTTATTTTTTAAAGAGCCGTATGATTTAATCGATTTCTGATATATGAATATTAGCGCTTTTTAAATTTTCTCACTAAGATATATTTAATTTTTTGCTTCAAGAATGGAGTTAATAATAATTCTTTAAAAATGATCAATTAATATAATCGTATCATGAATATGTATTATAGCTATAATAATGAGGATTTTTTACTATAATAATG
This sequence comes from Argiope argentata, assembly GCA_026289955.1. Classification (NCBI taxonomy): domain Eukaryota; kingdom Metazoa; phylum Arthropoda; class Arachnida; order Araneae; family Araneidae; genus Argiope; species Argiope argentata. Next base: position 5,298,314 of record JAOUZG010010951.1, read on the forward strand.
AGGAGTTTTGAATTTAGTTTCGTAGTTATATTCGATTCTAATTAGTAGTAAAATATTTGTACTGACAATATGCTTTGTCCAATGATCTTCTCAGGCCCTTTTTCATCTTTAATCCTCATTCCTTAGTTTATATAAACTTTTTAAAATAAATTATATCTGCTAAATATATGAATACAAGCAACTTTAATTATATTATAAATACAAGTCTGTAAGTGATGTAAAATGAGCGCAAAAAGAATATTAACAATCAATCCACACTTTAATCGGTTGAGCAAACATATAATTGGCAAGTACACTTATATTCGTATTTCTCATTTTATATATATTACTTTATCATCCTTTAAATAAAACAATACGGAATTATTTAGTGTGTAAGCACCTGACACATAATTATTATATAATTAAAGAAAAGCAGATTATTAATTGAAAAATCCTTGCAAATAAATAGATTGTTTTTCTTTTCATATTTAATAAAATTTCCGATTGTGTTCTAAGAAAATTCTACAATATAGGATTAAATTTGACTTTTTAAAGATGATTAACCGAACATAATTAAGATAGTCGTTAGCAAGTGGACGCATCCATCATTGGATTGGAGATTCGATTACGAATTGGAATTCAATTCGTAATTATTCACAAATAGCATAGTATTAGCTATATTTTGGAAAAATTCATTCTATCGTTCTAGTCGAATAAAGACCAACATTTTTCATTTCCTCCACAATCTAGAGTTTTATGTTATTTAAAGGGTCATGTATACTAGAAACGTTTTCACTCTTACATATTTTCAAAGATGTTTGCAAAGTACGAATATTATTCATTTATTCGCTCCATAAGATTTGAGGAGCTTCAATTGGAAATATAAACTGTATAATTATTAATTGCAAATCATCAAGATTTCAAAAAACATGAGGCATAAACTTTTAAATTATATAATCATGGAAATCATTCAAAATGTGGAAATAAATTTTGAATTTTTTTTCTAATTTTTTTTTTAAATTTTATTCATTGGCCCAGTGGAATAAATCAAAACAAAAATCCAGTTTGTTTAGAAAGGAAATAAATGTTTTTCTATTTTAGAATTCACTTGTGTTACTGTATTATTAGGTGATTTACACCTGCAAAATTACTCTATGCTCAAATGTCATCATTATATAATTACGTAAAGAGCTTTATATATTATCCATATTGTTACTTCCAATTTTCTATCTTTCTATTATAATGATTATCTGTTTATCAGCATAATCTTAAAATATTCAATTATCGCAAATAATAAAAATTAAAATTTCTATTGGACTTCAACATTATATAATCTATCCTTATAACTCGGATATTTTAGGGAATTGATGTTCATTTTGAACTGAGCAGCAGATTTCAATTAAAAAATTCCCAAGAAATATTAGATGCTACGATAGTACCGCAGTCTCCTTGCTCAAATTAAGGTTTAATGATAGCAAGATCTTGATGTTTTCTAATGGGTAGCTAATATTTATTCTAAATGGTAAATATTGTTAAAAGAAAGCTTTCGAGACATTCTTTTGTCTCAGCATTCGTTGTTTTGACCCTTAGAAAAAGAAAGGCCTACTATACTAAAAAATTAAATTCCCCTGCTTTCCTCCATTTTGTAAAAAATTAAAATAAAAGAATACTTGAATTAAAATAAAGTTTCTTTTAGTTATTTCTTCATACATCAAAGAGAAATAAACTTAGATAATAGACGTCGTGGACCATTCAATTTGCTTATCGGAACTACAATCATTGACAATCTTTACTTAAATCAATGCGTTTTTTCCGTTCTACTGCAATAAGTATACTACTAAAAATCCTCAGTTTTGCTTTTGAATAACAGGAAGTTGAGACTTTCAAGATATTAGGTCTTGGCGAAGAAAAGGTTGTTTTCTGGTGAGTCCATTACTTTCAATAGAAAATGTGTGTGATATATAATACTTTTTTGTCATGATATTCTTTAGTAGATTGGCAATCTCAGCAAACAAAAGTAGTGTTATAAAAAAGAAACTAATGTAAAGAAGCTCAAATGCATAGTTGTGTAATATATATGATTATTGTACAAGAATATTATTCAATAATACAACTTTGTAAGCATTTCTTTTTTCTATATGACAAATGCACGGCTTAAGCATTCACTTTCTAATAAATTATACGTTTGAAGAATGTATTTATGATATAAGATCACTTCTAAAAAATTACAATATATGAAAAAAGAATTTCAATGAAATTAGATATTTTATTTCATTTGATTGTTGTAAAATGTATAAATTATTTACTGAAGTTATATACTGATCCAGAAAATTAAAAAAATATTTGAAATATTTAAATTTATAATATCTAAAAATGATTTTAATTAATTACATTTGCTGTATTTTTTAAATGTGATTTCCTAGAAAATGTTGATTAAATATTCAGTCTTTAAATTTTTTAATAATTTATGTACTGTGCTTATGATGGTTATTATTAAAACTTTTAGATTGAAAACTTATAAAGCTTGAAAGAAATGGAATTGCTTGAAATAATTATTCCTGTTAACTCAATCTTATTTTGATGTTTATTTGCACTCCTCAAAATAAATGGGAAGCAAATACAGTATTCATAATAAAATGTTTTTGAATTACTCAGCACTAAATTGCCTTCTTTTAATGAAAATACACAAATGAAGAAAATTTGAAACAGCTGTAATAGTAATAATGAATAATATTAAAACGAAGGTTTATCTATTAAAAGACATTAAGGCAAAGCCTGGCCGAAGCCATTCGAATGTAACGATGGGCCTGCGCGAAGCAATCCTCACCCATCGCGGAGGAGCAAATTAAACGTCTTGGTAACCATAAGGTAAAGTCAAAGTTTTACTGACCATTCCACCAATTTAATTACAAATTAAATACCTACAATTTGTCACCGTGTCTCATAATAAATCATTCTGAAGGCTTGATTTTTCAAAAAAAATTAATTTCAAAATTAATTACTAAAAGTAAATAATTACAGTTATTTCGTTTATAAGAAAATATAAAAAATCTATATACATAGTAAAAACTTAGTTACATTAACTCATATAAATGTTGAAAGACTAACCAGAATGTAACGACTTATATATATTAAATGCTTATATACACCAATTAAGTCATACTCCTCCATTCCCAGCAGAAAAAGATTGTAGATAATTTGAGAAGAGCCGTCTCTAAAGAATGAGAATTTTACAAGTGATTCAATGCTCTTGTGTTCCTAGTCCATTTGCCATGATGAGTAAAAATTATTTCATATTTCACATCCATATGTTGAATAGTCTCAATTTATTTCCCACACTTGCATCTAACAGATTTACCAAACAATCTAGCTATATGTATGTTAAAGATCCCAAGTCCAGATATAATTTGATTAATAAAAAAGTCACCGTATAGTCTATTAGTGTTGACAGTCTGTATGAATTGTTTATTCCATATCCCCTTATTAGATTCTTCCCATCTCTTCTGCCAGTTTCCAAATATCTTATTTTATTTTTGCTTATGTTCTTAATTGTGTTGCGGTTGAATTAAAAAAGTAATTTATTGCCTCTTTTTTTGTAGCTTCTTTAGCATAGAAATCCGATCTTTCATTTCCCTCAGTCCTTCTGTGTGCTTTGACTCCTATTAAATTAATGTTAAGTTTTGATTTCACAATCAAAATTTTTAGTTCTTGTATATTTTTTATACTTATTTGGATTTTGAAGTGTCTGTAATGCTGATCTTGAATCTGAAATTATATCAGTATTATCTATTAGCTATTTAACAGCCAAAAACATGGGTAGAAGTTCTGCTGTATATACTGTTGTTGAGTCATTAAATCTGTACATTTTATAATCTCTTTCAATTCCATCTTTAAATAACACAAAAACACAACCCACATACTCATTTATTTTCGAATAATCCGTAAAGATTTGGTTTCCAAATGATGCTTCAGTGAAAAATCGCTGATCAATTTTTTCGTATTCCCATGGGACCACGATTTTGATGCACTCTGTGTTAATTTGCTCATCAAAATTTTCTGTTGTTTTTGGTTGATTGAGACTTTCAGAGACAAGGACCATATGTCGGATTTTTTAATATTGGGGAGGACACTTATTGAAAACTTGCAAAGCTTCATTGAAAACTGTTGTGTAATCTTTTGTGACAGCTATCAAAGATTGCCTCTGAATAGTGATTAGCTTGTTATTATTTTTTACCAAATCTTTATACCAAATATCGCTTCCAAAAGAAATGATTTTTTCTATAGCGTCTAAAAAAATTTGTTTCATTATCTTTGGTTTAAAACCTCATGTTGATCTGGTTATTCTCTTTAGTTTCTCTTATATTTTTGTAACTTTTTCTGCACCATGCTGAGATGAGACAGAAAAGAAAGAGCCGGATCAAAAGTAACTCCTAAGTGTGATATATTTAAAATATGATAATCTCTGATTATATAGATTGATTCCAGGAAAATGAGTGACGTATTTTCTTTTTTTAATTATGGTATAGACCGATTTATGTCTATTAAATTTTTGACTAAACCTATCCACCCACTTCTCCAATTTTTCAATAATAGAGGTTCCTCAAATGGAGAACAAATACGATGCAGAAGCTTACATAAGTATAACTATGCCATCAGCATAAGCCTGTACTAAGGTTTCTGAGTCCTCACTAAATTTCAAAAGAAGTTCATTTATAATTGGCAGCCAAAGCAAAGGGCCAAATTTCAATTCATCAGATTTAGCATTCGAAACAGAAGCATTTTAAATGGAATTGCAAGGATGGCAAAGACGGAAAATTCATTATATGCAAATTTTAACTTTCATAACAACCATTTCAGATTATTTAAAAGAAAAAATATTTTAAAAGTTATAATGTTATTGAAACTTAAATTTAAATGAAATTGATGAAGTAAAATATCTATGACGCAAAACGAAGAACTACGAAAGCGTAATTCGCTGTGTGTTAGAAAAGGTTTAACATTGAATGATATTAACCACTACAACTTTTTCTCTATATTGAATGGTGTCAATTCATGACTCAGTTATCTAATTTAATTCTGAACCCCAATGGGAACTGCGTATTTTCCGAAAGAAAAGGAATAAGAGAGAAAACCCAAGTTCTTCAAGCGTCTGTGGTACCATTTGGATTACAAGGTTTTAATAATTTAACATTCCGCTCATTCCGCATGTTAGGACCCCATTCGCTTTCTACTGCATTCCACTATTTTTATGGAATAATATATTCTTCTGTATGTTACAAACAAATGGTATAATCCTGATTTACAGCTTAATAAACTTTATTTATTTACTATCCTACATGCAACAACTCACAAAAATGCACTTTTTTAGCATTGCATAATCAGGATTTCTCAATCTACCATTCATGCCCTATAGTCTGAAATGTAGCATGAAGCATCATTGTCACTGAATCTTGCTGGAAATATGTATCATTGCAACTTTTTGCAACCTCAAATTTTCTAATCAAATTTTAAGGAACTGTTCGGAGCTTATTTTCATTCAACGATAACGTTTTTAAAAAAAGATAATATAGGATTCAAAGAATAACGACACATTATGTTACTGTAAATACATGGTTTAAGAAAGACAATTACCAAAAATTGGATAAATAAATAAAATATGAAAAAACTATGTTTTACTACAAAAAGAAAGAAGCGTCAGTAAGCCTTATTGAAAAAAACCTTTTAATAAAAAATCATATGGTTAAACTGACCTTAGAATTATTTGAACTCTGTAAAAGCATCGATTATGAACTAATTGTGCTATTTAATTGCTAAACTCGATTTACAAACTGAGTAGACATTACTGGAAGAAAAGGTTAAATGTCAGTTATTTACACATTTTAATGTTAACATCATAAAAGATATATGTTTCATAATAATATAACCCTTCATGTACAAAATACAAATTATGAAGGGAAAAGCAATTATAATTTATGATGTCTTTGGTTAATTTTTGTTTCGTTATTTCATTTTATTTCGTCATTACAAGAAATTTTTATCCTTTTATCGGCTAAGATTATTCGGCTAAAAATTATTCGAATAAAGAAAATTTTAAATAAAAATTAAATGATTTCGTACAAATGCAATTTAATAGATGAAAATGTTTATTAAATTTTTTTAACGAAATAGCATTGTAATTTTTAAACACTATAGGAGTAATTTAATACTTAGACTCTTTTTGAATAACAGTAAGAACAAGGTGTAAAATCAAAGCTCATTAAGCGATAATTACTAAATTAAACTTTTAACTTTAACAGCCCACATTTCATCCCTTTAGAAAAATTAATTTATGTACAAGGTGTGTTTAACATTTGATTTTGAAAGTTGAAAAGTTTTAGTCATTTAAATAAATAAATGCTTATCATCAAAAATTAAGAAATAATTTTTTCAAGTGTCAAGATAATCAATTTTAAAATATAATTATTCTTCTTAAGATTTTATGTTAAATCATAAAATTGTTTGTAGTAAACATTTCCGGTAAATATCATCGCTCCTTTAAAAATTTAGCACCAAATAAAAAAAATGAATTAAAAATCAACGTTTTGATTCACTGTCAGTTTCTAAACTTGATTGTAAAACGAAAGAATACTTCGCAGAGGATATAATTAGTTTTCCACTTGGATCAAGTAATTGAATACCGAAGACATTTTCATTCGAAACAGCTGTATTTAAAAGAGAAATTCCATCTGCAACTGGCGCTTTCATTAACATTCGTAAAAGTTCCCGACTCTGATTCGGTTTCTAATTAGTTATCATCCTAGACCTATTTGGATGAAGAACGACGATTCGGTTCTTATTGCTAGAGCTCGTAAACCAAAAGAATTTGATTTTATTTAACACAATAAATTGTTTCATTTATGATTCTGCGTAGTAATATGCAAGCAGAGAAATATTTTCATTCTTTAATCTCAATCCATGGTCATTAATTTTATAAGAAGAAGCCACTCACGTAGCTTATCATTAAAATACGTTGAGATGCATTTGACATTTTCATCAAACATTACTATTTTGTTTTTAAATTATTCTAACATATTTATTCCGAAATGTAAATCATGATGATGCTTTGTGTCATTATTAAATATTGCTAATTTATAATCGTGCTAAAATTCGATGATATGATCATGACTTTACAACCGCTGTTTGAGTAATTTCAAGCGGAATAACGACACAATTGTGAAATTATTCCCAGTGGCCTGATTTTCAAAATGAATTTGGATATTATTTTTCCTTAAATGCGGAGATTTTTTGCCTTTTTTAATAGCACGTAATTTAAAACAATCACATCTTTTAAAGTTTCAAATAATTTAAAATTCTCCTTTATTCCTACAAAAAAGTAGATACATTTTTGAAATGAACAAAGTAGCATTTTCTTCTTATTTTTTTAATGACTTTTTCTGAATGTTTTAAATTTTCCAACAGACATTCATTTTTCTTTCAGGAAATGGCCTCGTTAACTAGCTCATTGTCTGCAAAATACGTTTGAAATTATGTATTGAGTCAATTATCGTGTAAGATAATTTTCCTAAAGAATTTTGATAGAAATTCAATATGCATGTTGTAAGGATTTGAGAAATATTTTTTTATGAAAATAATTCTCTCTAACCATCTTTGCTTTATATTTTAAGAAATATTTATTTATGCATACACATTTATAGAAAAAGAAAAGAATAAAAAAGTTATATGAAAATGCGCCTTGATAATATTTCTGCTCTTATACGACTATTAAATTACGTAGAATATTGATAAGCTTTCTCTGGAATTTTCTAAAAAGTAAGAAAGCAAGCAATTTAGCTGAAGTATGCCTAAGATCATTCATTTGTACTCTTATTTACCAGAAACTTAATAAAAGGGACTGAACATTTAATAATAATATGAATTTTTACTAGATAAACATATTTGAAATATATACAATTAGGAAACTTTGCTTTTTTATCTAATTAAACGAAGTCTTAAAAAATCTGCTCAATTGTAGATCTTGAAGTATTGATGCTTAATTGATACGATTCTGTTTATAAAATTTGAACATTTTGAATTATAAAAAAGAATTATCTACTTATGATATAGTTCAAGTTATAAATTTCACATAAGGATAAATATAATTTTTCATTTAAATTTATAAATACTGTTTTCCACACATATTTTTGGGAGTTTCAACTCTTGCGTTTTGTGCATTGATTATTTTTAATCTACTTTTTTATTTTAATATTTCGTATATACATTTTTATTCTTAAATTTCTTTTTAGATAGGTTTTTATATATTATAGCACAGTCATAAATAACATTATATGGTTCATTATCGTTAAAATGAAACATTTATTTCTATAAACTTCAAATTAATGGTGTAAACTCAAATCTTTTTTTTACGTTTGCATGTGACCATAAAATTTTAAACCCTTCATTAATGTGATTTTATTAATTTTTTTTCGATTTCTGTTAAACATATTCATTTTTACATCGTTTCCAGTTCAATAATACTACATCATCAAATGACTTCCATATAGCACGTTAGACCATTTTTAAAATATTTGAAAAATATGATTAAAAAAGTATTTTTATTTTCTGTTAAAATTTAAGGAACATTATATGAATTTTCGATTAAAACGTTCAGGTGAAATCAAGTTTCATGACAAAGTACTGTTTATTTAAAAATTAATATCAGGTAGATAGTTTTAATTTCTTCAAAAATATATTCAAATATTACAGTATTCAACTGAAAATCAGACAAAAGAATATAAAACAAAGACTAGATTATTAATGAATTCTATCAAAATTATAGTTGCTTTATTGCGAAAAAATGTAAACTAAAAGTAAGCCATGGGTACCAAAAGTTTCTTTTTCACGTTTAATTGTAAAATGAGCAATGGACTTTAATATGATTAATGTGTAAATTGATCAGTATATCTTTATGTAATTCAAAAGAGTGTACAAATTGGTCCGCCAACCTGATGTCTAAACGAACTGATCAAGTCTTTCTGTTCGGGTATGGATAGATTTCTCCACTTTAAATGTTCAGTGCTTCAAGAAAACTACGCTACGGAATTTTTAACAAGGAATAAGAGTATATTATAAATAAGAAAAAGAAAAAAAGATTAATAGAAGTCTTTATCGAGTTGAAAAAGAAATACTCAATACTTGTCGTCAAGATTGCATAGTGGGTAATGATATAACGATACCCACAGTACTCCTCTTTATACTCAGGATGAGTATTTGGAAGGACGCCATCCGGATCAAGGTTTTCATTTAATATGTAAGCAGGCTTGGGACTGTTTACAGGAACAGTATGTTTTTGTACATGGATGTACAATGTGAAAACTTTTCCCGTTTTCAATAAGACCTTGTAGGGCCCATCGTAGGATTGTTCAAGGGGATGACGAATTGAGTCACGTGGGACAAAAACGTGAGTCGTTGAAGCCAAAACTTTGAGTAAAAATACTTTGTGTTTCGCGTGATTTGATGTAGGAACTGGTTACAAATTCTGGATGTTAGTCCTTAACTGACGGATGAGTTCTGGAATAGCAGGACTAGTTTTACAGGAGCAGAAAAATTCACCAGGAAAACAATACGGTTCACCGTAAAGTAGTTCTGCTGAGGAAACAATTAAGTCTTCTTTCGGGTCAGCTCAAATACCCAATATACCCATTGACAGGATACTCGCCCAACGTGGTGTAGAAAGGCAGGAGTAGCTAACAGCATTTTTCAACTGCCAATGAAATCTTTCCACCATGCCACTTGAATCAGAATGATAACTTGTTAAAATCCTCTGAGAACCTAAAAATTGCGTAAATGTCCGAAATAGTTCAGATTTAAATAATGAACCACGATCTGTAGTTATGATTTCAGGTATACAAATCTTGCAATCCAGTCTTTGAGAAATGTTTCAACACAAGTTTCGGCTTTCATATCAGGCGCAGGAAAGACTTCAAGCCACCTTGAAAACCTGTCGACGAATGTGAGGCAATAAGAATGACCATCATATGGTGGTAATAACCATAATGTCTAGATGAATATGGCTGAATCATGCTGAAACCAAAAGAAATTGATCAACTGGAGACTTGGAATCTCTCCATATTTTACTTTTTTGGCATTCGATAGAGTTTCTAGAAAATCTGATTCAAGCTTCCTGTATAGAAAGCTCGATAAATGTGCTTTATTAACTTAGCCGTGGTTTTGCCACCAAGATGAGATAGGCAATGGATGCTATCGAAAGCAACTTTCCTGAAAGTTTCTGGAATGTAAGGGCATATAGTGCTTTTTGAAACATCACACACCAACCTTGATCCACACGCAAGCTCAATAGGTTTCAATTTCAATCTTGAACCACTTTCTTTTAAAGACTTAAGGCTATTATCGCCTGTTCCCTAACCATACTTTCATAATTCATTTTTGATGACAAAATAATTTGAACTACACGAGAAATTGTGTCAGCTACTGTATCGTAATCACTTGACACATATTTAATATCAATCGAAATTCAAACCCAAAATTTTAATTGTCTAATTCGACGAGTAGAAAATGTATCTGTGTTTTGGCAGAAGACAAACTTTAGTGGTTTGTGATCACAGTAAATTGTTAACAGTCTACCTTCAAAAACATTTTGAAAATGGAGAACATCACAATAGATTGAAAGTAATTCTCTGTCTTAGACACTATAATTTTTTTTAGTAGGATTTAATTTAAGTGAGAAAAATGCAAGTCGTTGTGGCTTGTGATCGACATGTTGGTTTAGAACCGCACCTTTAGGAAAATCTGATGAGACAATCGTAATTTGGGTGTGAAAGTAAAACACTATTACTTTTAACTAAGTTATAAAGCGAAGCTTGTACATGTACAGTTCGAGAATGAAAACGACGATAAAAACTAATCATTGCTAGAAAACGACAATAAAAATCAATCATTGCTAGAAAACGATGCAAATCATTATCAGTCTTTGTCAATGGGAGCTCGGGAACAGATTTAACTTTTTCTGGCAAAGGAAATATACCTTCGTTTCTAACTAAATATCCGAGAAAGAGTAACTCTGACCTAAAATATTTATCAGATATTGTAACGGCATTTAATCTGTGGAAATCACCGAAGATGCGCCAAGTGCCGTCTTTTTTCTTATTAAGATGTATCGGACTATCTCATGGGCCTTTAGAAGAATGTATGATACCTTGGTCAAGTGACGACTCGAATTCGATATTAAGTACTTTTAATTTCTCTGGTGTGAGTCTTCTCGGTTGAATGGACAAGGGCTGTCCTTTAGTAAATATGCAATAATTAGTAGAAGGATTTACTTTTATAAAATCGAGAGCAGGCTTCATTATGTTGGGAAATTCAGAAAGTAATTGATGGCAAGACGAATTATACAAAATTGTTGTTAAGACATGATGGATCATTACATGTGTTACCAGCCATTTTAGGGGAAGATAACCAGTCAATTAGCCTACGATTTTTGATATCAATTAGTTATTCAAATCTTTCTAAAAAATCTGCACACAGTATAGGCCTAGAGACGTTTGCAATTACAAAATTCCAGGAAAATAAACGCCGTAAGCCAAGATCCAGTGTTAAATGTTTAGTGCCATAAGTTCGAATAATTGAAGAATTTGCAGCATACAAAATCCAATTCATGTCTTGTACACGTTCAGTTAAATTCGCATATGAAATTAGAAAAACAGAACAAGCCGCGCCTCTATCTATTAAAAATTAAGTTAACCGGTCGTGAACAAACAAGCAGTTTAATTCACTGCAATCGTCAAAAGCGAATGGGAGCATGGCTCCCTGCATTTTGTAGCTTTATAGCCATAGCGCTTATGATACCAACATTTTCTAGCATTAGTAACAGAATGTGATCGTGAAGAAAATTTAAACGATCTATTTCTGTTAATAATGCGAAATTAACGTGTAGACATTTGTTGAATTTGCTTTGACAAGTCCTCTCTTTTTGTTTCTAGCGACTTTAAAGAAAGATTTGTTCATAATGCACAAACCATTGCAATAATTAGTAATTTTTTTTGAATTTCGCCACTAATATATGCTAATTTTTCTAAATCCTCATCACAAACAGACAATATTTGTTGCAATGTGACAGGTAAAAGTTTCAAGAAAAATGTTTTTAAAACATCATCGTTAGTGCGATCGTTATTTAATTCTTGTATTTACATTAAAGTTTCTGCAGAGGTTTTATCTCTCAATTAAAGATCTTTCAAAAAAAGTTTGAGTTTTTACATTTTCGAAATCAGCATAATGTTTAGTTATTTTATCTTTCAGAATTGTGTAGGGAGTGTCGGAAGGAGGGGAACGAATGAAATTATCTACATAATCAAAAACGTCGAAAACCAATGCAGAATTTACACAATGAAATTTATTGTTTTCAGAAATAATTTCCTATGTGGTAAATTGCTATTCGAATTTCAAAAACAACAATTCGAGATTACTTTTCCAAAGAGGGAGAGCAACACTTTGAGCACTAGAAAACAGAAATGCGATCTAGTGCGAAAGTCAGAAATGATTCAGAAAAAAAACATGCCTTTCATTTGAAATTGATTTTTTTCATTTACACTGGTGAAGCTGAATGGTATTAATGTCATGGTCACAATGCATGGTCACCACTGTGCAGAGATTCAAGAAAACGGCGCTACGGCATTTTAAACTAGAAATAAGACTTGTTATATATTTTATATAACAAGAAAAAAATATTAACAGAAATATTTGAAGTATCTCTCTCAAGTTGAGAAAGAAGTACTCAGTTTTTGCAGGGCAGATTTCATTATGGGTACTGATATACTGATACCCAAATTTCTTTGATATTTCTCATAATTATCATTTATGGAATTTCTAGCTTTTATATTTTAAGTCTTCAAATCATGCTTGAGATAATAATCAATATTAGAAAAATAGTCCGAATTCTAATTTTAAACTTTCGAAAAATCTATAAGAATAATTTTAAATATAGATTGAGTCCTTTTAGAATTATGTTGAACAGCTTAAATTTATATCTCTCTATATAAAATCTATCTGAATCAACGAAAGTATTGGGATTGTTAAAGAATTCGAAATTGAAATTTTAATAAATCTCCAAATGGCCTATCCGCTCAACCAATCGAATTTTTTTTTAGATATGGTTGTTTGAAGGTTGGAGATTGCGATGATTCTAAACAGAACTCTCTGTGTTGTCATTAGTCCTTTATGATGCTCTTCTTTGCAAACGGCAATTCTCGTCACACGCGAATCATTCTAACGCCATTTGTGGTATTTTAATACGATGATCAATTTGCGTAAGGAAAAAGGGGGTGCTCTCTCACTGTAATCGTAACCGTGAGCTCTGCGTTGTTTACAAGTTAAAATTAAATTTGTAATTAAATCGATTTAATGGATGTTAGTCTGCCCTTTTTGAGCGTAAATTGACTTGAGAACCATAAAACGAATATTTCTGTATAAAAATTTCTAAATTTTATACTCAGTTTTAACATTTAACGTATTGACTTAAATATCTTTTTTTCTTCTTTAACAAATATTTATTATTTCATATGTTTTAAGAGATAAACCAATAACTTAATAACAAATAAAGGATATTGACATAAATGTTTTACCATTAAAAAATTAAATATAAATGGTGAGAGATAGCAGAAAAGTATTCAACATCATTAAAGCAGCTTATGATAATAGATCATTTTATAAGTAATCTGATAAAGCACTTCTAAGTTCAGTAAAGTGTAAAGAAGTAAGCAAACGAAAAAGCAGACATGAGCATATCAAGCGCTAAGATCAATCTAGGATTTATCGTCAGATAGAATAATTTCTGTCAAAATTAAATTGAGGCAAGTTTTCAGTAATGCTTCTTGCAATAAAAGTTATTTATATCTTAACAAAATGCATTATAGAGCATATTTTACAATTACTAAGAATTTGTTTAAATAACAATTTTCGAATCGTAAATATCATTTTTTAGTAAAAAGAAGGTAATTCTTATCTCGTATAATAAAGTAGAGAACATAGTGAAAGACATGAAAAATTCATTATTGATGAAATATATTCTCAACCATATTGACATTAGATTAATTCTATGTCAAAAGCAAAATCGAACGGAAAGACAAATAAAATGAATATTCGATTAATTTCTTTCTACGTTATTGCCTATTTCATACTAATCGGAAAAAAAGTAAGCAGAAAATTTAATTTTAAATGGTACAGTTTCAAAATTAAATTTGATTAACAATTTTGATATAAAGATAATACGATATCATTCTCATTTGAATTATAACTTTTATATAATTAATGGCAAGCTGACAGCCGTCACTTTTGCAACAAGTTTTCCACAATTAGCTGCAGTTCAGCAATTTTTCCTAACAGACCGCATATCAATCTGTCCTCTCTTAGTTTGATAAAATGTTGACTTCTCGAGCTCATCTATGTGCAGTCGGGCAGACACCATAGGATTTAGCACTGAGTGCCGGCAGCTCGTTCACACAACAATACTGTGCCAAATAGAGAGACGAAAATCAACCATTAGACCAAGCGCTTGTCGCTCATATTTTGGGAGCGCCCCCTGACGTTTAAATACAATCGCTTGACAAAACTATATCACTTTATGTTAACTAGCCACCTTCGGGAACCAGGATTCTGTCCTCGACATTATCAGTATTAATTTAATCGTATGAACCAAATTTAAGAGCTACATCTAACCACAAAAACGTTCTGTTTTAAAATGCATATTCAAGTCGTTTTTGGTTACTGTGACTGTAAACGGGTGAAATCGATCCCGTATTTGAAGCTAAAAACGCTCTGTAAAAGATTTATTTGAAATATCTCTCAAAGATGGAAAACTGAAGTTGGCAGATGATTATTGACCGAAAATCATGACTTTTCTTTATCTATTTGTCATGACTTTCCGTACAGAATATAACTTGGGAAAAAAATGGAATTGATGATCGTAGCAGGAAAATTTGGTCATCATCCCCCCTCCCCTTCACGCAGAGTATATATTTGGATTTATCAGAAAAAACTTTTATTTTAACTTTTATTTTTTTAGTTTAACTTTTATTTAAACTTTTATTTATGCCTTCCACTGAACTTAGAGGTCAGTGGAAGGCATGTGATCATTCATGACTTATCGAAAGGTAATTACTTTTTTACTTACACTTGTGGATAAATTCCAAATCTGGAATCAACTGACCTATGTATAAACCATCAAACTACTAAGAACTTTTTTTCAAAGAAAGAATAAATCTCGATAGTGGGCATAAAAACAATTTTATTTCTATCAGAATAATAATAAAAAGAACAAAATATTTTTATAAAAAAACATAAAGTTATATTATACTTTAACTCTTATAGGCAGAAGTTTTGGGATTTTCTTTCATTTCAAAGTGGCTTTAGAACCTTTTATAAGTTCTTTTTGTGTCTCAAAAATTTTTGTTTTAGCCTCCACAATTTTGATAAAAATAACTAGTTTTCAATTTTAATAAAATATTAAAAGATTACTTAACCTTTAATTTTTTTTTCAATTTCAAAGACTTTTAGGATATTCTTCGTGGTTTAAGACAAAACATGAATTTTCAGCTGAAAATAGGACCATACAGCAAATTGGTACATCAGTACATACAAATTTTATACTAGCATATGTATTCTAAATATTCATATAAAATTACCTTTAAATAAAATTCTAGATGTCTAATATTAGATATTCTAATTTTATATATTTAATATTCTACAGAATAACAAATGTTCTTGCTCATATTTGTAATATTCAAATTTTTAGAATAAATTTTTTAATTCGTATCGTTTTATAAAACTCTCAGATCCTTAATAAAAATACTTTTTAATCAAAAATATGGGCGATAAAATAAATCTTCGTAGGCATTATTTGCATGTAAAAGTCACATTTTTAATACAGTTTAAATTTCAATGAATATCGAAGAATTTATTTCTTATAATTAAGCTACGTCTTAATTACTTTATAACATGGTTTGATTTTCAATTAAAAAATAATGTTTTCAACATTTTTATTACACTAATAGGATGAAGTTAATATGTCTTTATTTTTTTGTTTTTTTTTTCAAATTTTAATGCCTTTTATAATTTATAATCATAAAAATTATAGAATCAAAAAATGTAATATTTCTGAAATTTTTTTTTATAGATGATGCCATTTTTGAGAGATTTTTATTTAAGTTAATATTAATTCACAACTAAAAGCTCTAAAATTGTTATAACATTCTGCTGTTAATGGCAATAAGTAACTGTAGAAAATTCTTAAACTTTTGCGCACAAAGAAATATGTGAAAAAAAACTATTACAAAGTTTCTTTTGCAAGGAGATACATGCAAAAACAGGGATGCATTTAAAGGTGTTTAAAATGCAAAATAATTTCATTTTAAAGAAACAAATTTGTAATTACAGGATAAATTATTTTTCATACAAATCAACATTAAAAGAAATAAAATTATCAGCGTACTATACCTTGAAATTTTGTGTCAAACTTTTTTCACATATAAATTCATAAATTATTAAATATCAAAAATTCTAGAATAGATTCATCGTGTAATAGTGCATAGTGAGGTAACTTCATGTAATACACGAACGAAGTTCTCTGTGATCTTCCAGTGTTATATAATTTTATAAATGGATATTATAAGCATATCATAATTGGAAGCTGAAACTTACGACATAACCTAGATAGACAGATTGAGAAAATGCTAAAAGCTTTCTCCTCTATTTAGAAAGTATTTGCAATTAATTATGCAAACATCTATTTTTACTTCTTTTATTTTGCGATTTAGGAGAAACGCCTATAAACTCCTTTCTTAAATTCCTGTTACAACTTATAATTTATGATTTCTCAGAAAAATTACCAGATCTACAGTTAAACATGTCTATATAAGATTTTATGAAGACTCTTTTCATCCAGTTGTTTTTCAGAATATTGATACATATATCATGCTTTGATGCAATAACACATATCGTGCCATGTGAAGACATGGTCTCACAATGTTTTTAGGCATGTGCAGCAAGACTAAGTGTTGTTTTATTTGAGCTCACAGACAAAAATATCAAAAACATCCACTTGTTTAAATAAAGATTTAAATTTAAATGATTTCTTTTATTTCCTTGAGCTACCATTTTTTCTTTCTGCTTATATACAGTTATATTTTTAAAAAAACATATAGCGCGTATATAGCTATGATAATTTTCTTATATTTTTAAAATTCTAATTTAAAAAGAAATATGCATATAAATTGAAAAGAGAGAGAAAAATTTGCAAAAGAAAGTTTTCGTAAAATAAAAACGACTTTTCAAAAAAAAAAAATATTCTGTTTAAATTTTAAGTCTTGCATTGGAAATCACTCATGGAACTAAACTTAATGCATATTTATGATATTAAAGGACTTTCTTGTATTAATGGTAATTTTAAGATGCTTTAGAAATGAAGTATTCATTTACAGATTGAACAATAAACTTCTGCAGCTCCATTTGCAATATCCCATTAAATGTTGCATGAATACACATTACATTCACGAATAGTAGATTTCTCGTTGGCTTAGAACCAAGGAATTCGGAACATTTGGACTAATACTCTGCATTTCACTGACAGATATTCTGAACGCATGCGCAAGTCATTCAGAGCAGGATACTACATTACAATTTCATATGTTTGTTTCCTTTTCTGTTATTGCTTTGAAAGCGCTACTTTTGTTCTGAAACTGTGATTACTAAAGTATCATGAAAAATGTGGGTTTACTAACAAAAATTTATTTAGAAATTAATGGAATGTAGATAGAATGAGCAATTGATATGGTGACCCGGTACGCATTTGGAATTAATCTTCCGTATGTTTTAAATTCCTATTGAATAAATGGTTTAAAATGTTTTATTATACAACAAACAATGTAAAAGGACAATGCAGAGATAAATAATGTATAAGTTAATCCAAAATATTTTTAGAATATTCTTTGAAGTACATATTTTTCATAAAAGTCATACAAAACAAAAACAAAAGTAAATTTCAGTTAAAAAGAAACTATTTTGTTGACTTAACGTTGTATAGAAACATATGTTTTTTTTAAATACGATTTCACACTAGTTTTCAACGTCTATAATTTGTTTGTGGCTTAGGCAATGTTCAAAAGAAGGAGACATGAATTCATTGATGATGATGATGTCGTGTCCGCTTTTTACCGCGGAAAGAGGGGTGCAGTAGCTTCTGAGGGTATGAACCCCTGAGCACCCGAGGGCAGAAGTCTGACTTCTAGCTCAAATGAAGATGAAACACACACACATACGCTTGCACAGCCCCTTTTTACAGGGGGGCACATTCACACATCTCACAGATAGCACACAGAACAACCATGCCCGAACCGGGACCTCCAGAACACGAGGCAGACGCGCTACCTCTGTGCCAGCAAGCCGGCACAAGAATTCATTTCTAAATATAAGAGAAATTTGAATTTCAATCAGCTTCTTTCCGTACTTGTATTGCACAAGTGCCAAGTAAAGTCCTTTCTTATACTTTTGTTTTCAGACACCAACAGTCATATTCATGAAGTTATGTCCAAATATATTAATCTGCTTAAATTTTACTAAATCATTCTATTGAAGACTTCAGAAAAGCATTATAAAAGACAGAAATTAGGGTTCATGTTTATAAAGCTATTTATTCAACTAGAAACTCTTAAGCAGCAAAATATTAGTGGAGTACAAACAAAATTCTAAGGTACATCTTCCATATATGTACAGGAGGAAGAAAACTTGCGTAACTCTGTGCTGTATAAAGGATGTAGAGGTGTTTTTCTTTTACTTTTTAAATTTTAAAAGATGCCAGTATTAGTTAAAGTTGCGTCTCCATATAGTAAACTTACAGTTTATCCACTGCTTGCAGTGTCGGCTATAGTCAAACGCAGAATGTAAAGTACTATTCTGGAAGCCCATGCAAAATAAAGTCAGAGTTGTTAATTAGATGGAAAATCAGAAGCGTTGATTTTGTAGAAAAAGGTGCGTTTTACAAAGGGAAATAAAGAATATAAAGTATGCCACTTCATTGTAAAGAATCTTAATTTCATATAGAATCTGAAAGTATGAGGAATGAGCACGCAGTCTGACAAACATCCATACCAATGAACAGTAAGTCCATAGGGAATGATTCACTACCGGATTGTTTCGACTACATCTAATTTTATATTTTCTTGCGCAACAAGAGCTCGGTCATTTAAGAATCAAACAATACAAAAGTCATATAAATAACCATATATTTTTGTAGTACATACTATAATAAACATTTATTTAGCGTATCTTCGTAAAATCTTTGTATGATTAAACGCTCCGATTAAGGTTTTACCATAACAAATAAAGTCATCTGCAACTGGTACCGAACTGACAAATCATGTAATAGATTTTTCAGAAGCCACTTATAAATGCTTTGAAATTAATGATGTTATTAATGTGAAAACATGCTTCCTAATCTCGTCTAATTCCAAAAGAGGACACATTTGATTTTTTATGATGAATAGACGTCAATGTAAGATATCTGAGAAAACTTTTTTAGATATCTCGTGAAGTTAACGTGGCAAGTTAAACGTGCCGAAAAAGATGTTATTCCGTGTATAAAATCTGTCCAGCCTCGTATTACCTTCTGAAAAATTATCAATTTCCAGAGCATCCACAAGTTATTTTTCTTTGATTTGAATGCACTGAAAGGAATTTTCTTTGCAGGAACAGATAAAAACCATTCCAAAACAGCCTCATTTATGTTAACATATTTTTTGTCTTATCCGTTTGACACCATGAAATTTAAATTCGTATACATTCACAATTTAATATTTTTCTTTAATGATTTGAGATTTTTCGTAGTTAAATAATTCAACTAATTTCCTTGCCTATTTTCTGTTCTCATATTGACGCATAACTTGAATGCTTTGCTCGAAATTTTTAAAAGATTCCCTTCGATATCATTGCAACTCATACCAATGGACAACTAATGAAAGACACTTTTGTTTCAAAAAATTATATGAATTCATGAATTATCAATAGGAAGGAACAAATTACCATTCTTAACTTGATTTTGAACTATTCTGCTTATAGTTAGAGAAACAGGAACGTCACATTCCTGAAAAAGGAGATGGGTGAAACATCGAGGCCGTACAGAGAGGGTTGAGTGGCCGTTGCTAGGGTTATTATTTATACCGGTCACAAAAAATCGGGCGTTAAGAGGAGTGACCACTATATATTGATGGCCATTCGAAGAGGTGTATCTGTATAAATATTAATATAAATAAGGAATAGAATGCAGATAAAAGAAAACACACTCACGCAATTGTGGAGAAGGTTATCAATCACAGAGAAAAAAAGGTAACTGTTCTAAGTATAATCAGTGTTTTCAGCGTTTAAAGTGAACTTCAGAACTTAGTGTGTTAAGAAGCATCAAGTATAAGTTGCTGAGAAGCGAATTTCAATTTTCTCATGATAAATATAAAAATGTAAATAATTTCAAATAACAATTCTTACCTCTCTCTCTCTCTCTCTCTCTCTCTCTCTCTCACACACACACACACACACACACACACACACACACACGTGTGTGTGTATATATATATGTAATGATATTTTTAAACTCTTAATTTGAATCCTAATTAATTTCCAAAGCCCTATCTTAATTTAGCCCATAGTAATATCATTCTAAAATATTCTCTTATTTCATGATCCATTTCACTCGCTCTAGTTAATTAATTCAAGAGAAGCTGTGTAAGATTGCTGAAACAGCTAAACACTTGTTACTTTCTCACACTCCGTGGGAGAGATGAAAATTGCTGACCTAAACAAAATACTTTTAAAAAGATCCCTGCGTTTCCCTTACCTCTTATATGTGAGTATTGGAAATCCCCACTGAAATCCAAGTTTATAAGCTGTACAAAAAATATTTATCCATATCAAAGTCTTGGTATTTAAGACCAGAGATAATGATTTCCCGCCCCTTTTGTACACTTAGCTTTTCTGTCAGTTCTGTGTTGTGCTCGTCGCTTTCGCTTGTATATAATGCCTTCTCCCGTGATGGAATAAAAAGAACTAAAAATTCAACCTGTATTCTCCATCATGATTTCGGCCACGACTCTACTATTTATTCTCCTCAAATTATTTAAATGTCTTTTTCATTATGTATATATATATATATATATATATATATATATATATATATAATGAGAGAGAGAAGCTAAACACACGCCGCAGTAGAAGAAACCATTGTTTCACAAAGTGTGATTTCTAGGATCTGGAAGAGACTTTAATTGCAAGTAGAAGATCAGGGCAAGGCGCAGATGTGCAAAAATGCCCAAAGAAGACCGTTGTTTAAGGCTAACGGCTTGGAGACACCGAAATTGGAATGTTACCCGTCACCTTCGCTCGGTTACGTGCACCACAGTTTCTATTCAAACCATCCAAAATAACCTTCATTCTGTAGATTTGTATACTCGCCGCCTGATGGTGTGTGTCACGTTAACAGAAGACAGCGTCGCACCAGCAGTGAGTAGGTAACAGAAACAATGACGCAATATTCTTTTCTCTAACGAGTCTCTTTTTCTGTATATACTGATAATAGTTATATTTTCATCTGGAGGAAACGTGGCTCTAATAATAATCATGAGCTGCGACACGAAACTGTAAAATTTAGTGGTGAGAGAGTGATGGTTTGTGCTTGCATCTTCATTGACATTTGTACTTATGCTCATATCATTCGAAATGAAGCTCCGGCCGTTTACCGATAAACGGTTGATATCCTCATTTAATATAGATCTATTGTAGTCCTTTACACTGCGGCAATTGAATATGACTTCATGTTAATGGCTGACAATTGCAGGCCACATCTTGCTAATTTGGTTAATGATATCCTTTTGGAAGAAGGAATTATACGAATGGATTGGACAAGAATTTCTTCGGACATGAATTCAATCTAGCATGTTTGGAATGTTCTATGTAGACGAATTTCTAGTCGACGACCATCCCCACAAATTTAGACGAACTGGAAAGAACTCTTCTGGAGGAGTGGAACAGAATACTCCAGTCCCGCATCATTATCATCCGTGATTCGATGCCTCAAGGGAGTTCAAAGTAGTTGGTCGTGTGGAGAAGCAATATCACGTACTGAAAACGATTTTCTTTTAAGATCACAACTTTTTTATTTGCTTTTCTCATATGCACAAATTGTATTTTTTTCTCTCTTGTATCCAAATGCTCAGTAAAACATTCTTTCTGCCAAACAAATGCCATTTTTATCTCATAAAACGTTCGCAATTTGTCTATAATGTATCAATCTTTCAAGCAATTCTCCAGGTGTAAGATTAACCAAACACCTCAATATCCTTTAATTATTTTGAGCGGTGTATATATAAAACAGTGTCCCATTTTAAGGAATACTAGTTGTTTGTTTTGTTGTGAATAAAATTATTTCGAATTACAGTCATAAGATGATAACGAAATCGGAGTACTTGTCTTTCCAAACTTTAATGATACACCACTGGGAAAATGTTTAGCATTGATGAATTATTCCTGACCCAGTATAAATATACCATAAAATCAAAATATTGATTTTATGGTAGAATTGAGATTCTAATTTGGATTCCTTGGTTCCCGATACCTCTCACCTATACTGTCAAGATAGAAATAATTTGTGATTTCTTTTTAGAAGAAATTAACTGAAGACATATTTTATACCAACTATCGTTTTGCCTGAATGCTCGTTTTTTAACATTTCAGCAATTAAGTTAGTTTAAAGGCAGATATTGTGTTTAAAACACCAAGGTTCAGAAGACAGTAAACCTAAATTTCATTTCTGTCCTTAGAATCTGGGATTATTGTTATCCTAGATACATAAGAACATTTTCGTACTTTTTCATCAACGATAATTTTATAAACGTCTCCTTCATCCGTATTTTTAGATTTAAATTGACACACGCTTATAGAAAAATTTTATATCTATAAATCTATAAAATTTTAGTCTTTAGTACCAAATGTTTGGGTAGCATTTCAATTTAATTCTAATAAACAAGAGATGAGGATTCTAAACATGTGAGACAGCTTCTAAAAAGAGAGTAGATCCTAAATGTTAAACAGAGCTTTGGAGAACAACCCCGTTTTTATTTGCTATTTACAGACATTTCATTAAAAAGATCGACTCATCGATTGAAACCTCTTTCGTTTGTAATGATTCGTATTTAACAGCAACTACAACTTTTTTCCCTTCTCTTCGTTTCGTGAAAAATTTAAAGGTAATTAAGAAATGCACTTTCCCTTGCCAAAGATTTAATTATTTGCTTCAATGGATTGCAAGTAAGTTGAAATTACTTCATCAATAACAAGTTTCCAACATTTTTACTTGCTTCGGATTTCCTTTTTCTTCATTTTTTATGGCCTCTATTTTTTATCCATTTATGAAACGTTATTGACAGAATTTTATTTCATTAAATATCTAGTAATTAGATGGAGTTAAAAATGCAGTCTTTCAATTAAATACGCATCCCTTCAGGAAACAGATTTCACATTTCTCCACCACCACCCCTCCTCCTTCCGAATAAAAATAAATGAATGAAATCATTATTTTGACACCAAAAAATGCTCAATTAAATAGATTAACGGAGAGAAGGTCAGTTATTCAATGAAAGTTTTGCTATAAGTGAGTATTTAATTAGCAACTACAGGATTTGGTTAGAAGGATTTTCAATTCAAAATATGGATCAAATAAAAATTAGAGAAATGTTTTTTGAATTTGAATGTATTATTTCTGCTAATGGGAATACCTTCTTAACACACTAAGAAAATTGTTTGAATCAAATACTTGTAAAGATCTCAGCAAACTCTGAGATTAAAACGAAAGTTAAAGACTGAAAAAATTATCTATGCTACGAAATCGGGTAAAGAAAGCTATTGTTTAATATTTTAACATGGATCTTCCCAAAAATTAAACGGGCATATTTATATGTATAAAAATATGTTGAATATCAAAAAATATTAAGGAATAATTGACAATAGTTAAACGAAAACGAAATAAATTGCTTAACATTATAAAATGTTTTATTTTTATAAATATGATTAGAAATAGGACATTATATTTTAGAAGCGTTAAGTATGTAAAAAAACCTTTCTGAGCTCCAAGTGTGGGGTTATTTAAATCCTGATTTGTTATTTTCAATATCCACTTTATAATAAGATTTTAACAATATGCTGGTAAAAATCACACTTTTATAGTTAATGTGAATACACTGATTTACACCCAAAAAACGCCATTGTTTTATGCAAAAAATTCGAAAAAATGAAAAAGTTTTATTTTAAATATTTCTTTTCTTGTTTTTATAAGAGGTTTAGTATTCATTAATTACTTTAAGCAAAATCGCATAAGCAAGGGGAACTTTAAAAAAATCTATGTTGGCTTTATTGAAATTGAAATAACATAATAATATGTAGAAAATTATAAAGTTGATGGAAAATAAATTACTCTGATTTAAATATTAATCATGTTTTGAGTTGGTTTATATTGGCAATAGCAATTTCAGATCAAATAATCTGCATGTATTTCTGAATAAATATATATCTTGATATTCAGAACCAAATTAGAAACAGAAATTAAATTTAAAGCAAAAATCAAAAGAAAACTATATGATGAATTCCGGCTGAAGACTTTGTCAAGGGTCAACCTCTGTCAGGACCAAAAAATCTGGAATCCTCGAAGCAAATCCAAAAGTGAAAACCCTAATTTATTTTTAAAGTTTGAATAAAGTAGAAAAGCGCGAATGCAGCTTAATTCCAGCCAAATTTCCTGAGAATTGTCGGTCTCGAGGAATCCTTTTTTGGACGAAAGAAAGACACCTCACAGAAAAAATTCCTGGTTGGAATATCTGCCTGACAGTGACCCTTGAAAAAGTCATCAGGCCATATTCATCATATATTTTCCTTTTGATTTTCACTTTAAACTTAATATTTATTGCTAATTTGGTTTATTTCCTTTGTGTTTTAGTTGTAGCAGCATTAGCACTCTCTAAATGCAATGTATGTTTTAGTATTTTGGTTCAGGAAATATGTTTAGGTATATTCCATGTTGTTTATCTTTAATATGGCAGTTACTTCTTGATATTCAGAGTGACAATAATGCATAATACTACTTTACAAACGTAAGGAGAAGTTCCGTTTTAATATTCTGAATTATCTCAAAATTAGTAAGAAATTTGACATTCGTTCCAAGTAAAAAAAATTCTTGCCAATGTCTTACCCCTACAACATACATAAAGTATAATTCAACGAAAAAAAATTACACAATTTTCAAAAAAAATCTAAGCGAAAGAAAAAATTTTTTGTGACAATCAGAAGTATAATGCAAATTTATCTCTTTCAAATTATTTATAAATTCTGTTTCTACTTTTAATAAGATTTTTATCACATGTATTTTATCAATCTATATATTAAGCTAAACTATCCACTCTGGCCCAGCGTATCATTTTAGAGGGATCCAATACCCAAACACATCACCCCAAAACAGTAAATTGAAATCCATCAACTAGAAAAATATATTGAATCTCAAGTGGAACCATAATACGATATTTATAACATACTAAATAATGTACCCCGGATGTACTGGGATTATAATCACTTCTTATATAATGTGTTTACCTTAGAAACTACTTTCGTGTAATATATTTGAATACTTAAAACCTTTTGCGAAACATTGTATTCAAATGAAGGATAAAATTTAAAAAAAAATTGTTAGTATAAAAATTCAGAGATTTAAAGTTGCTCAGTACACACACACACACACACACACACACACACACACACACACACACACATATATATATATATATATATATATATATATACATACATATATATATATATATATATATAAATTTCAAAATCTTTCAAAAGATTTTGAAATTAATCATCACTTTTCTAAAGAAGAGTTAACAATTCAAAGAAAAACTGAGCAAAATTGAAATTAATATATTTGAATGGTTATCATTTTTTATTTTAAGATAGCGTTTTGAAATAAATTCCTGTGAATTTTCTATATAAAAAATACAAAACATTATCTAATTAAAAGAGATCTGAATCTGCTGCTGTCTTCGAAAACTGCTTCATCTATTTCGCTTTAGTGTTCTAGTTTCCGCTTGCGTGATTCACTTATAATTGCTTCCAGACATTATCAGATTGAAACAAACGAAAACAGGATATATATATATATATATATATATATATATATATATATATATATATATATATATAAAGTACAGTGGTAGATTAAATCACAATCAACATTAATTTTATTAAGTTTTATTTTCTTAAAAATATTCAATAACATTTGATGGGAATAATGTACAGAAATGAAAATATTATCGCTTTATATTTTTAGATAGCTTATAAATATTTATTTAAAAATAATTTGCTATCAAGTTTCAGTGGTGAAAAGGTGATTGTGGTTAATTTCTATTTAATTGAAAATTTAAAAAAATTTGGAACTTTGAAACGTTTTCATATTTTTTAATCTTTAATAAATAAGTACTCAAAATTTTAATGAATTCCAGCCATTAGTTTAGGAGCAGATGTAGAACTTATTTACAAAGTAAAATACCACTTTAAATTTTATTTACATTTAGATACGGCCCATTAAATTAATTCATTATTTCTTAAACGTTGTTTTCATCGTAGCATAATTGCAAGGAGAAGCAGTGAGATAGAGTGTTTTGCTGCAACGTCTCTATCATACTTGAGGCAATTAAGTTGAATTTTCAACTGGTCAATCCATGAGTTGAAGTATTTTTGCTGAAGATACTTCATAAAACTAGCTTTAAGTATTTTAATTTAGTTTCAGGTTTATTCTAAACTCTACCTTATCCCTCATATTGTAAATTTTATTTTTGGTTAGTTCACAAAACGATAAAGACAAACTATTCATTTAGTTACTCTATCAGAGGTAGCCAAATCTTTACCTGCTGAATTGAATTTTCAGGAACCTCTTGGATTCCTTCAATTTTAACTGAAAATAGAAGTATAATTAATTTTATTTTTACTCTAAAATTGTTAATGCATTCTAATTTGTGAAAACTGATTTTTTTTCAGTTCTTAAACCTCGTTTAGGAAATTTTTAAAATAGGAATTTTTTATTTAGCTCTTTGGTGTTTACATACGATACTTACAAACTTTTGCAGTTTGCTGAAAAAAATGAATAGCCTTCTTTTACCTATAATTGCCGGCTGTTCATTCCTGTAAGTATTATTTTGAAAAATGTTAGAAAAGATTGGCCTGGTCACAGCTGAAGCCATATATGATGAAACCAGGTAAACTAATACTTTAATTTGATTATAAGACTTTTTTGAACAACTTCATGAATGGCTTGTACTGACTCTAACAATCACATAAAGGTTGAAGTTAGTAAAATATATTACAAAAAATATCAGTTCTACATATGTACTAATTTTTGCTATGAAAAGTATTTGTCTAAATGTTTCTATCCGGGCTGCAAACGTCTATCTCAAAAATTAAGGAAATAGAAATAAAATGCTGCCAAGATTATGCTATTAATTTATTCAAATATATTGTAGAAAAAATTGTAGATTAAAATGGAATAAGTGTCATTAAATCTTCTATACTTCTGAAATGAAGATATAAAATTAAACTCTAATAAATTCTGTTATAATATCAAGCTATCTAGAAAGATCTGAGATTATCTACAATAGGGTAACGAAACTTTAATGCATTTGTGACACACTAATCGTATTAGTAGTTCCCACTGTGGATCATCTGTGTTAAAATATTTGCATCCGATATAAAGATATCCGATATAAAAAAACACATTTAATTTGCTATAATGGAACTTGTATTTTAGTTCGCAGATAATTCACTTTTATTACGAGAATTCATTAAACTAATTCATAAAAACTATTGTATCTAAAATTTGGAATTATAAATTAGGAATCAATATTTGGCATTCCACACATGGGAATGCCAAATATTGATTCCAAATTGCGTGATTCCTGGCGTAGGAAGGAATTACACAATTAATTTCCGGTTCGATAACGCACTTTACACTTTTAAAAAAGTGTATAATTTTTAGTTACCTTAATTTAAAAATACGTAATTGGATTTACTTGCATCTATTTGTTTACGCTTGCCTTTTCTTTCATTGCATTCGAAGTAATCAGAGCGATTCCAAATGAACGGATCTCCAAGGAATTAGCGCTTCATTTCTGACTGATCGTTTGCCGAGGTGATTAGGGAGCAGCGTGTGTCCCCTCTCACATTATGCGCTCAATCGAATGTTTGTGAATCCAAATCATAATCAATCCCTACCCTAAAGTTCAGTCATGTGAATGGATTTCATTACCATGTGTTCTTCGTTTCTTTCTGCGGTTCCCATTCTGTTAATAGAATAACATGTTTTGGCGTTGGAAGTTGAGTAACTAATTTCGTTGTTTTTCTTTTTTGATTTTCTAAGTAAAAATTACTCACAATTAAATTGCTCATTTTCTTTTACAATTTAGATTGATCTAATGGTTTATGGAAAATGTGCAATTTAAATGCAAATTATGTAAGTATAGCCTGAATCTTATGTAAGTAATAAAATTAAATAGCACATTTTAAAACACATATATACAAGTGTACTAAACAGAAAAGGCTACATTTTTATTAAAAATTTGGAGCTAAGAACAAATTCGGAAAAATTTCAGTTGCAGACGGAATTGCTTTAAAAAATTCGAAATTTTAATTACATACTTATGTTTTACATTTTTGATGAACATTTAACTGTTTTAAGAATTATCTATCAATAACCATTGTGGTCTTAATTTCTTATGATACAATTTTGTGCGCCTTGCATTTTTGCAATTTTTTTGAACTTCAGGGATACTTTGAAAGGAACTATTTTTATCTTTTCCGTATATTGTTAAAATCACGTTTAAAATTTTTCTTTTACTTTAATTATTGTTTTTTATTTTTTAGTATTTGACATACAGAGTGATTATAAAAATAGTTCAATATACGGGACCGTAATTACCATGCCATTTACTGGAACGAAATAAAATTTTGGTTCAAGGTATTTTGAGGTATGCGCTCTTATGAAAAACAATAGTAACTTAAACTTATGAAAAACAATAGTAACAGTTTCAGTGACCGATTTTCATATTTTTCAAGTAACACCGCCCTTTTTTATTGGATTGTGTTCTCCATGGCAAAAAACAATAAATATTGTTGGAATTGTACCTGTATCAAAATAATCAATAGTACTAATCAAATTAAGAAGAAAGAAATAACCATTAAGAGCAGAGAAACGAAAGAAAAATGCTTTATTGTTTTTCACAAATATTCTACTTGATCTACTTCAACCGCGATGACACTTTGCTTACAACAAATGATGCCTAAAACCAAAACAAGGGCAGTGTTGAAAGGAATCTGTTGAACTTCAGATCTCTGTTAGGTACACCTCAGTTGTTTTCTCTTTTCTTCTTAGTCACCCTAGCACTGGTGATTTTCGTACAAAAAATTCGAATCTAGTGATATTTACCCTTTCTGCTATGGAAGACACATTATAATTTAAAAAATTGCTGTTGCCATTTGAATGTTTTGAAAATTTGGCTCTGTACTCGTAACTGTTAGAGCTCAATTGGTTTTCATATGATTCTTTAACCCAAACCTCGAATCAAAATTTTATTCAATTCTAGTGGACGGTATGATAATTACGGTCCCACATATAAGGATATTTTTTAAAATACCGTTTATTTAATTATTCTTTATTTCTACACAATAATTTTAAAATTTAATTTATATTTATGAAGAGAGAGATATATCCCCTCTAACATATAATCAAGATTAATTAGAATGAATTAGTTTTGGAAAATATTAAAGTACTGTCTTTTAGTGCGGCAAACTGAGAAATGTAATACTCAAGGAATGACTGAAAAGTCGATGACGAAATTCTATCCTCACACCACAAAAAATGTCACGAACTATAAGTTGGTAATTGCATGCAAATTACAAAATTAAATTTTGGATTCTAAATTCTAAACTGGTCAAAAATATTATTATCTAACAATTAAAATAATACTTTAAGATAGACAATAAAATCAATAAATAAATATAGCCATTTTTTTACCCTTATACATATTTTTATGTATCCTCTTATTGATAATTTCTGTTTCAGGAGCCAATTTTTAAACGATAAGTGAATTCTCTAAATACATTCTTTAGGGAATTATCTTATCACATCTAACACCCAGAAAACATTTGACAAAGAAATCGAACTCTATGGAAATCTGAAATCAACAAACAAATATCTTATTTTGATGCTGTTCGTGGTCGCGCGAGGCAAATCATTCCTTTAAAGACTTCTCGAATCTTCGATTTAAGTCCCGTTTCATTCTTTGATATAATTTTTGGTGCTTTTTCTGTTTCTTTCGAAATCCCTGGGCGAATATAAATCAGAACTTCTCATTTCAGAGGGAATAATAACGCTCCGCAACTGCAGAATGAGCCAAGAATTCCCAACTAGCATCAGGCTGTATATAAATCTCACTTACACGGGGCATTCTTTCTTCCCGTTTAAAATGCAGAAGGGGAGCTCTTATTATTTCTCGTCTAAAAAAGAGCCAAAAAGAGCGTTTGCTTTTGGTCACTGGTAGTGTCCCTGACGGCAGCTTCCATTTGCAGCACACGCATTCGACCAGCAATGTTAATTCGCATTCCAGATAATTTTGTGCGCTGAATAGTAATTTTCTATTCCGAATATTGCACTCGCTTGTTGAATGGCGTTCATTCAATTCCAAACTCTGTTATTACATGAGCTAAAAAGAAAATTTTGCAGATTCTTTCGTTTCGTCGACTTCACTTCGTTACAAATCGGAAAAATTCGGAGTCGGAGAAAGATTTTCGACCGTGTGAATAAGTTATTGTAAATCACTCGCTTCGCCGGTTTTCTATTAACTTCATTTGATCGATGTTTTTTGCCTTACAAAGGAGCTTCATTTGCAAGTTTTTCTTAAGAGTGGCGCATTATTTTTTAAAAAAGTTTTTCGCCTGAATGTAACAGTTTGGAGGTGTAGATTAAGTATGGAGTTGCAGATTAAGTTTATTTCTCTGTAAAATGACGTCTTTTGTGATTGATTTATAAACATCTCCCTAAAAATCTAAATGTGCCAATTTAACGCTTGTCAAAATATTTGCTGTTATAGAATAGGATCTTGTGTTTATTATTTTTCATTACAAAAGTTTTACTTAGGAAAATGAATTAGGTACAACTAAGGTAAGATTTAACGGTAATTTTTCAATATCTGATGATAATTAATAATGAGGCTTTGTAAGCGATGTAGAGTAACGAGCATTCTTAGAAATATTCATAATAATATCAATTTATCATAATTCTTTACCCAAAACCTTTTACAAATAAAAAAATGTATCTGTTAAACTATCTATAAGTCTGTTATCGATGATATTTTGCGATTTCCTTATGATTTCAAGATTTCTCTCGGGATTTGATATGCTAATGTTTTTATTCTCAAAGTACTTGCTGCTACAGAGCAGATTATAATATATAAATTAGGCCCAATTATATTTTTCATTTGATAAAGCAGCACATCAATATTTCAATATGAATTGAATGCGTATTTGGAATTGAAATTATCGTTTTTGAAGAGATTAGCAAGTATTAGGCATGATAACGAAAATCAACAGATGCACTGGCATGTCCTAATTCAATAATTATTTTTAAAAAGGTTTTTTACAAATGAGTAACTAAATATTTTGAAAGTTCTTTACTATTGTAAAACCAAAGTGCATAAAAGATTAATATAAACTTATACAAAAATGATAAAAAGAGGATACATGAAGCGTAAGAGATATAAATACTATCAGTAATAGAAAAACTCCACACAAATTATATATAGCTGTTAGATATTATATTAATTGAAAAATGATCCCGAAAGACATGCGAGAGAATGTGAAAGAATAAAAATTAATTCATTTTGAAAGAAATCATTTTATGAATTCAATTATTTAACTATCAAATGAAGCAAGTAAAAAAGAATAGTAAGTTAAAAATCACAATGAATGAAATGAAATCTTTATTTGATTTTATTCGCTTTATTTACCATATTTTTAACCCTACAAAACTTATTCATTGTTTTTTTTATTTCTTCATTCTTTAAATCAATTTTAATCAACCCTACAAGAATGATGAAGGTAATAAAATTTTTCAAAATTACAGAAATAAATGTCTTACTGCCAGCAGAAAAATCCTGTAATTTTGAGATTAATATTTTGTGTTCATGTATCCTAATATAAGACGCGATAGTAGTTAGAAAATAATCTAGGAAATTCATGGTTATTGCAAAGACACATGACATATTAATTAATCTAAAGCATTTCTCATTTTTCGTTTTAATCCCTGGTATGATAAAGAAAATCAATTTAATGAAAAATTAAGGTTCATGAAAGATTTTTTTATATTAAAAACTACTTAGACAAAATAAAAGAATTTTGGAAGTCGATAAAAATTGCTTAATAACTCCTATGCATAATTTCCAAACAATCAATTTTGAAATGCTAAATTTAAAATTAAACGAAAGTGTTGGGAAAATTAGTTCGCTTGCTTTGAAGCAAATCGTTCATTAATATGATTTATTTAATCTGTGTCAGAAATGTAAGCACGTTCTTCATTTCAGATATTTTATTTCCAAATTGCTTATCTTGTCTTAGTGCTCTGTACAGCAGTGAGTGTGCGGCTACTCTTTGAGAGCCAAGATGAGCATTTTTGTGGAATAAGTTATCCACTTGTCCAATTGGGTTCAAATCTGTTAAGTCTGCTAACTAATCCATTTTAGTCATATTATGAATTTGAAGCATTTGGAAACACTCATAAGAGGACGCCCATCAATAAAATATCGAAACAATTGAGAACTCTTAAACTACCTTTCATTAAAGTTTACGCCAAAGCCCAGACTTCTGAGACTAATTACTTGAAATATCTCTCGATGAGAGGATTTTCAATCGCCCATGGTATTAAGAGAAATCAAATTCTGCTCCATGTTCCTTCCAAATAAAAATGCGTTTGCTTTCATACGTTAGATTATATCTGAATTCACCAGATATAGAGTATATTACTCAATTCTGGTTGCCTCTTTTAATCAAGTTAAAGACATCACTTTAAAAAGATCTCTGTGGATAATGATATGGGTGAAGCATTTTTTTTGTGTCTAACATAATCATCCAACTCCATCAATAAGGAATGTCCCTAAACATCCATTTACTAAAGGTATAGAGCCTACAAGAATCGCCAAGATATTGCTAAGTTTCTCCACCCTTTCATTAAGTGAATTTACGAATACTCGAAGAGTATGCTTTGTTCGTTCAAGACTCTCTCAGATGGATTTAAGGGACAGGGATGCTAACTAACAACACTCATAGGATTTCCGAGTGTACATTTGTTTTATACTGGATAATTTTTTTTGTAAAACATTTCTTAAGAGAATAGGATGCCATTACAGCTTTTGAGGGGGGGGATTTTTTTTTTACTTTGAAAGTTAAATTCAGACCTTCCAGTATTCTAAAGTACCTGAATTAAAAAGATCTTAAGAAATGCTGTGTTAAAAACCTCTCTAAGCAACAGTAGAACCAACTTATTTTTTACAACAACCTGAAGGCCTAGAACCCATTTTTGGGCTGTAATTTCATGAATTTTTTTTAAACTAATGATGATAGAAAACTATCTAATTATGCAGTAGTTGTTCTTGAAAAACCTCTGGTATTTTACTCTTTGGTGTTTGTATATCTTCTGGAGTTTAAAAAATTGTCTCTTTTTTTACTTTCCCTCCATTGCTTTCTTTCATTTATAAGAAAAGAACACGAATCGCGTGAAGAAATAGCCTAAACATTTCAACATATCCATATATCAAATGATTTCGTTGTAAAAAATAATATCGGTTTCCGATATAAATTTTTCCTATAATAGAAATCTAATTCTATAGTAAGGTGTAATAAACATAAATACTTATACCAATGATATTGACTATAGTTTTTATTATTAAATGCTTTTATGCTTGTTTTATTATTTGCAAAAAAAATATTTATATGAGTCTTAAGACTCTTTGATTCGACCCGAGTTTAGAAATTCAAAATTTAGATTTTGATTACTGTTTAGAAATTTAAAATTTATATTTTGATTACTTAAAAACAAGTTTTTAGCAAGAATTGAATTGCATAGAATATCCAAAATGATTTTCTAAATCATCAGGGGTGTACTGAAGCCAACTTCATAATTTTGGACCTATACTGAACGATGCAAATTAGAATTCCAAACTTCCATATCATACTGACGCAAGAATACTTGACATTATAGTTAAGGGAAATCAGATCTACATAATTATTGGATTTTAGACTATCCAAATCATTTCAACGGAAACATTATGAATCAATCATTACTGTCGGTCTCTATAAACTAAGAAAAAAATCATATAACTTTACTGAAAAAAAAGTTTTTTTTTTCAATTTTCAAATAAATCATTATTTATATGAAGTCATAAGCATGCTCATTCAATGTTTGGAAAGTTTAGCCTGCATGCATAAACCAAATCTGAAATTAAAAGGGATTTAATGATTGTGGTCATTGCATTTACTGCAAAACATTTCTCAATGTGATATTTATAGATGATAGATGGAAGGATTTCCAATATAACGAAACATTTTTCAATTTTACATTTAATAAAATCTACTTCGAAAATCCAAATACTTTGAGAAGAAATACAGGAAGTTAAATGCATTGAAGTTGATAGAATGTTTAAGGCATTTTATAAATTTTGATATGCCTCGGGCAAAATTGCCTTACATTCCCTACCTATTCATAAATTACAAATATGTTATCTAATTCGCATATTTGAACATCTCTATTTGATGATTTCTAAAGATTTTATACACTGATTTTTCAATAATAAATTTTAAAAATCATGCTATTTTTTTCTTATATGATACATAAAAAGTAAGTACTCTTTAGTGCTTGAAAAGTATTCATTTATAGCGAATGTATTTATATATCTTCAGTAATTCTAAAAGAAAATGACCGATTATATACAATAATGCTGAATTCTTTAAAAAATATTCTCGTTGTAATATATTTTAATGATGCATTCTAGATTTTAATGATAGAAGTTTTGTAGAATTTAGGGGACTAATTAAAAATCTCTATGTCTCTTATTATAGCTATTGGGTTGCAATTACAAGAGGTGTTCAAATGAAAAGATACTAAACGCACTGTGGGTATAAATGAAGACTTTATTCAAAGTCTAAACCATAGGCTTGAACTCAACTTTCCCATTGATTAACCTACCAAAAGATTCTTTGTTTCCAGAATTCCCGTGAGGCGCTTTCCTTTCAGATGTTTTTTTCAAATGACCAAACACATGAAAATCGCTAGGCGGTATGTTCGGCTATAGAGCAATAGATGCTCCCACTTGAACTTGGACAGTTCTGATTGTGTGCCCCTGGAGATTTGTGGATGTGCATTATGATGGAGCAGAACCACACCAGTACGTGAATACCCCCGGTCTTTTGTTCTTGAATGACCATCTTATTCTCCGGAGTTTCTCACAGTACACTTTAGAGTTAATAGTTCTTCTGTACTCGGAGGAATGCAACAAGTAGCGCGATTTAGACATTGTTCATTATGATCTCTTCTGCGCATGCGGGTGCGCGTGCGTAATCCGACCGATGCCGGAGAATCCAATTATGTTCCTATATGTTTCGCTACGTTCTCCCATAACGGCATAGGCCACTATGCTAAAAGTTACGCTGTTCCGATGTTTCGTACCTTTTCATTTGAACACCCCTTGTATGAAGATTTTTATGCTCAATAACTAACTTGAAGTTTATTTCCCTATAAAAACCTCATGCTAATTGTTTATTATAAAAAAATAGTGGCCTAAACTAGATTTTTACAATGCATTTAGATTCCTAAAATCAACATTTTTGCTCGGAAGATTGTGAAAGAAGCTTCATTTTGTTTTTATTAGTGAAGCTTGTAATGATATATAAAGTTCAATCCTAATTTTAATAACTAAAAACACACACCCCTTTTTTGCATTTCTTTACCTCATTTTATTTTCTTTACCTCATTAAACGAGATGGGACTAGTATTCTATTAGTATGAACTGATAAATAATATTCTTTTTCTTTTACTGCATTCTCACAAAGAGCCTAACACTTCCACTTCAGGACTCGCAGTCTATGGATATAATTAATCACTGTAAGAATACATGGAAAGAACACAAGTTAAATTCCTCAAACTTAGCAAGGAAGAGTTAGCATTTTTATCGATTTCGTATCCTTTATAAGTCTTACTTTTATAAATAAAAATTAAATCCCTTACTCTGTAAAGAAAAAAAGAATGCGATTTAGCAATATAAGCATTGGATATGTTACTAACCAAACATGCCCTGCAAAAAACTTAGTCTTGCCCATCCGATGCGTTGATGAAGTTTTCAAAAATAATATACTTTCTAAAAGTTGTAAATTAATAGCAAAAGACTGCGCTTTTCACTAACATATATATGAAATTGAGAGTATGTATGGCATTTTTAGCACAAAATTGCAATGACGAAAATATGCTACTGAAGAGAAATCAGTCTTCTTTAAAAAATATGCAGAAACCAAGTGTTTCACTCAAAATGTTACTAATTACATTAAGTCATCTTTGCCACTTTTATCACTACTCATAGCAGTACTAACAATGTTAGCCTGATTCCATCTACGAGTCAATCTGCAGCAAAATATTTATGCGATATCATTAATCTCAGATATCCCTATTTAATATATAATATAGATTATTATTGTATTAAGAATCTAAGACAACAAAAAATTATCCTTATAATCAACAACATGAATACTTATAGTTCTTCAAAGCAATGGAAAAATATTAATTTTGGTAAGAGCATACAACTTCAACTCTATGTGAAAGACTATCAAACAATTTTGAAAACTTTTGATTTTGCTCCTTAATGCCTTTGAAGACATTTCATAAATTCTATTCTATTGTAAGCACTGTAAAAATACATGATTTCTCAAAATTTTCTAAAATTATTGAATACATTCTTTTTATTATTTTAGTTGATTATATTCCTTTTTAAAATTTTAAAAAATTGAAGACATAACAAAAAAGTTTTAAACAGTCAAAGTTCTTAGTTTTTTAGAATTTATACTCTTATAGGAGATATTTTTCAAAAATATGGATTTTAAAAACTATGCATTTTAAATTCATCGATGCCATTTTTATTATTGAGCCTGTACAGGATTTTTACTATATGAGATGTTACTGCTTTTACATGTTTACAAAAAAATCAATGATCGAATTATGTGCAAAATTTCAAATACATAATATATTTGTACTGAAGGTAAAACACGAATGAGTAAACACGAATAAACACGAATTAGATGATGATGAATAAACACGAATTTAGATGAAAATTCTCATTTTTTGCAGTTTTAAACGATAAGAGCGTTTCTGTTTCCTATGATATTTATAGTGTGGTTCTATGTTAATTAGAATTCAAGTTGCAGAAAACTGTTGACTAGAAAGCGATGCTTATTTATAAGAATTTAAAAACATTGAATATATTTTCTGAAGAATAAGTGTTTTCACAATTCTACTGTACGAGTATCTTCATATCTGAAAAAAATAATCAAGATATCTTTATAAAATTTATAATCAGGGCTCTTTATGCAGAATGGGAAGAGCTGTAGATTGGCCGCTGAAGTTTCTGTAAGTGAACTTATGATGGTTTAAGGTAAATAAATACTGTTGAAAAAATTAATTTCATAGATAATTCCATACATTCCACACAGATTTCCTTTTTGAATATAATTCTTAGGTAATAATAAAACGCTAATATTTGATACGCATGTAATGTTGCAAAGAAAAAAAATACAAAAAAAACTTCTCTGGAGCCATCCTAATTTTTGTAAATAATTGCTATAATTTGCATTAAAATATGCTCTTTCTTAAAAATCTACATATATACGAAGTCTAGTCAAATGAAAGTGAGCCACCCCCGTTCAAGAATGGTTCGGTCTCTAATCTTCTATGCACGCCCGTAGCACAGATATATCCCTCATTTATGAAAGTGTGAGGTTAAACCTCTTTAAGGTGCTCGTATTCTGGGTTGAAGACGGTAGCATGACATAATACACGCTCCAAAAGGGGATCAGCGTGATGTGGTCAAATTTTTGACAGCTGAAGGTGCTTCCCAACAAGAAATTAGGGGCTCTATGGCTGCCGTGAACATAACATCTCATTGGTCATGTGAAGCGTTTGAGCAAACGGCTCAGAGAAGAACGTGATCTTGCTACACGACAATGCCTGTCCACACGTTGATGATGTAGTTAAGACACAACTGGCAAAGTTCCATTGGGAAAGGCTGCAACATCCTTCATACAGCTCATATTTGTCACCACGAATCTTTCACAAATTCGAGAAACTGAAAAAAAAAACATCTCATGGGTACCAGTGTCAGACGACGCCTTTTAGGAGTCAGTTACAAACTATTTGAATAAACAGCCAAAGGAGTTTTATGTGACGGGAATCATGCGGCTTGTTTGTCAATGGGACAAATGTCTCAATGTTCATGGATTCTACTTTGGAATGAAATACTCTTTTTGACATATATTCGCAGTGGCTCACTTTTATTTGACTCCTAGACCTTGTATTTAAAAGTTTTTCCTTTTCTAAATTTTTTAATTCTTATATTAATGAAAAAATATATGTAAAGATTAAATTTCCCACCGAATCTAGTCAGATACCTTAATTTATCATCAGGAAACATTATTCTTGAAAACCTTTCATATTCTTAAAGTTATGAAATGCACATTTTATTCGTTTCTGAAATTAGTGATATAAAAATTAATTATACATAATAGAAATTTCATTGTTTGGGCCAAGCTGCCAAACATTACACCTTCTTTCTTAATTTTAAATTATTTATGTGGTTGAAAGGAGAAAATATTTTTGTAAGATAGATTATTTTCTTAATATGGATAATTATGTCACTATTTTTCATGACTTAAAGTATTTATTTCACTTACAAGAAATCAGTATTAAATATAACTATCAATTAGAAGAAAAAATTGAAAAATATTGCAGAAGATTATTGCAAGCAAAAAATAGCATGGGATACAAGCGCAATCATTGCAATGAATAAAAATTTGAATATGATTTACAATCATTTAAAAACTCATGTACTTCATTGCATAATTCAAGCATTCCCTATCTCTGCAAATTTTTTAGTTTGCAGACTAAAATACTCTCTCCACAACTGAAAAAGAGTTCTAGCCATTTTAATGATGAATACCGATAACAATTTTTTTACGAGTTTAAAAAGCTTTATTCATTTCATCATCAAAGAAAACCAATTTTTATAACTAGAAGTGAGTTGTATGAAGCGTTTTCCATTCATCTAGCTTTAAAAGTACAGGAGTGCTGATAAATTCCTTCTTTTTATCTTACTTTTCATGTTTATAGAAAACGAGTAAATCAGTGCAGAAAGCAGAGAAAACTAATTTTCTGAAATTTGGCGAGAAGATCGTAACTTCTTTGATTTTCTTTTCAAAACTGTTTTCCTTTTCCGAAGCAATGAACTCAGATTCAATTCTTTTTTAGAAGCAGAGGTAAATCCCTGCCGCTAGATTTAGAATCTATAGAAATGAGATAAATGCACAGCTCAAACTTTTAGATCAGGAGGGGCATTTCTGAATGTGTCTTAAAGAAGGTGGAGTGGGTATCTGTTTCGCTTGGAGAGCTTTTCTTTAGGAATAATACTATGAAATATTAGCATAAACTTTAGATACTTAGGCTCATATGGGGATCAGAATATTTTTAATATCGGTTTTGTAGATTTAAGGTTTGTATGAGTAAACAATTGATTGTGATAAAATACAATTATTGATTGTGATAATGGAAAGAATAAACGTTCTTATATGTCGTTTACTCGAAAAAATACTTAATTGAAATCATTTATGAAATCCTTTTATATGCATAAAATAATGAAATTATTTGAATTTACTTATTTTCTACTTTTTAGTCTCTCAATCCATATAAATATAATAAAATATCAAGATCATTTCCATCAAATTTAGAATGAGTTGGCACCCTTCATAAAATGTTAAATTTTAAGTAAATTAACCAGTTAATTATCACGAAAATATAATTGCACAAAAGTTGAAAACTGTGTATCAAAATGTGAATAAAAAATCAGTCACATAATATAAAGCATCTAATTTAAAGCGTACGTGTGTATGAAAGTAACATTTCTGATATTTGTTTCGATTACTAATTCAACCATTAATTCCTTAGATATATATTTGAGTTTTATAAATAGAGTTGTCATGGTATGCTAACGTTTATTTTTCTAGTTTTGATTGCAAGTTAAGTTTTTCTTTATAGAAACAGTAATTCTTAAAATGACGTGAGCTAATTTTTATATAATCATTTATCATCCAACAAAAATATTTTGGAAGATTTTTTTCAATAAGCAGAATTAAATTAATTACAGTAAATCTCATTAACAGTTTTATATTCATTGGTATAAATTACAAATTCAATGGGAAAAGTTGGTTTGATTATGCCTTTAAAATAAATTTCCCATAAAAATTATCTTACATTTTCTTGTGAAATTAGTAATTTCACTAACA
Organism: Argiope argentata; assembly: GCA_026289955.1. Lineage (NCBI taxonomy): Eukaryota > Metazoa > Arthropoda > Arachnida > Araneae > Araneidae > Argiope > Argiope argentata. The sequence continues at coordinate 5,339,003 of JAOUZG010010951.1, forward strand.
ACTTTGAACTATTTTTTAATTCAAGGAGTCTTTCTTCCCTGTAAGTTCACGCAGCATACAATAATTCTTTAATTTTGTAAAGGAGTCAATTCCCTTAATAATTTCAGATTGAATGAAGAGCTGTTAGTTGTTCCAATTATGACTTTAAAATGAACTGTCTAACAAAATGATCTTTGCTTTTCAAGCGGAATTTATCTTTTCACTTACACATTTGAACTCATGACACAGTGATCAATATTGTTTCAATCTTTATTTTTCTTGTACTGGAAAGCAAACATGTTGGGGTTGGGGATTTTGAGGAGGCTAAATTTAGCCCAAAATAAAATAAAATTCAGCTTCAAATAATACTATGCAATGTTTTAACTTTTTACATGCATTATGCGAATGCAATATTTGGACAAATGCAACCCAATATTGAATATTAACACCAGAAACCAATGTATTCCCTGTTTGCGGAAAAAAAGTATATTTACGGTAAAATAAGAATTATTTTTAATGGAACAACTTCGATACAGTTAAAAAACTGTGCAATAATTACCTAAATGTAAAGTTTACTTATCTAATATAAAAAACTGAATTCAAGCAACTTTTAAATCTATCTCCATTTAAACTTTCTATTTGGATAAACTATGCTTAATAGAGTCACATATAAGAGGGGTTTTTTCTAAATTCCTGAAAAATGTATATGATATTTTATCATTGCTTTCGAGACACGACATAAGACGTGCACGTTTAGTGCATCATCGGTTCGTTTTTAAATTAATTGAGGAAGTTCTTTTCATAGTTTGTGAAATAACAGAAAAAATTGAAGATAAACTTTTTTCTGTTTTAACTTGCATTCTTTTTCTACTATATTACAATATTCTTTATTTTTGAGGTGTTGTCTTATACACTTTTTTATTCGCCTAATTCTTTTAAAAACAATTTTCCTACTGTCTTGAATCCATTTGGCAGAATGGTTAGAAGTTGCCCTGATAATAAAAGTGTGGCAAGAAAAACTAGCAGAGGATTACGCAAATTTGTACTTTTTTTAAATGATCCAAAAATTATCATGGTTTGCATTTATTGTTGAAATATAATATAATTTCGAAATAGTTGTATGATCTATTACTAATTGATTTATCGTATTGCGTTATTTTTAAAAGCATGATCTTATACTTTTTTAGAAATGTAATTCTCAGTAGTTGTAACATATGCCAAATAAAAACGTGAAAGTTTTATCTTCTTCATTTCATCAGGAATTCCTGGTTTTTTATAGTATCAAGCATAGTAATATTTCCTTTTAGAAAAAGTTGACCCAGTTGTTGGCAATGAAGTCAGTACTCGAAGGATTGCACCTTCTAATTTTATACGTTAGAAAGTTTACAGCCCACATGTCGATTTTTTTGTGATTTAGAGACAGCTCTTAGCATTAATATGGGCCCTTAGAAACAATAAAGTCTTATTAATCGATATAAAAGCAATATTTTAACTCCATATTTAGATATTATCTATTTGTCATACACTCTTCATCAGCCGAAAAAAACTAATTGTTCATCTATTGTAGGATTTTAATTCAGAAAAGAAAAATATTTGGGCTGCATTTTCAGCTATTTTTTCCAAATTTCTGGAATAAGATAAGGTGTATCTTTAATATTTTTTCATAACTAATTAATTTATTACCAAATGGGATGTTTTGCAGAATTTTTTTAACCCTGTGATGTTAAATTAGTTGCTAGATGTTAATGATAGTTAAGAGACGGCAGTAGAGGATCATATTGGTCGGAACGATATATGTAAGCATTTTTAAAAAAAGTTTTTAAAATGCATAAATAAAAGAAAATATTATCAGAGAATAATATAACATTAACATTAAGAAAGAAACAAAATATTTATAAACCAATTTTGAAACAGATTTTCATAAGCACTTCAAGGCTTTTTAGGTCAAATAAACTAGATAAGAGAAAAAGTTTTAAAAACATTCCAATGCACTTCTTACAGCTATAATGAAAGCTTTTCTATTTAATTTAAACTTTCGAAATATATTCAGTAATAACAATACTTGATGTTCTGCAATTTATATGATTATTTTGCACATTTTGCTCATGTATTCTTGTAAACTTTCTAAAAATGTGTAGAAATACATGGAATTGATATTCAGATTGATATTTTAATAAAAAGAACTATTATTTCAAAAAGGTGTATTTTCATTCTATTTTGCATTGATATATAAAATTTGAAGCCCTTTTTTCAATTGGGAAAAATTAATTCAATTTACAAATACATATTCTTTTCAAAGTCTATTATTTGTTGATGCTATGGCACGCTGGCAAGGATTGTGATTCCAGAATATCAGCTATGTTGATTATTTAAGGACGTTCATTTTCCATATAACTGACATAGCTCGATATTTGTGTCAGTAACCATTCACAGAAAAACTCAAAAAAGCTAATATTTGAGCCACAGACTATCATAAAACCATGCTGCCGTTTAGAAAAGCATGAACCTTCTCATAGCTTATTAATGAGCTAATAATCTGAAACCTTTTCTGTTCATATTTTTATCATTTGGGATCACAAAACGTCCTTCTTAGCCATCTTAGTTAATAAAGTTTTATTGGACAGCTTTTTATGATATATGAGAAAGCTTGCATCGGATTTCGACACAATATTCTACAGAATACCTGATCACTATTCAGGGTGATCGAGAATGCAACTATTTTAATTAAACATGTTTTAGATTAAATATCAAAAATCCTTAAAATATCTTGATTTAATCAAAATGAAGACATGGGATTTTCATAATTCAGAGGAACTAGCTTTAATTGATTTCAAGTGGCATCAAACCTCCATAAGATTGGAAGTCAAATGAATACTTAAAAGATTACTAATATTTTTACAGAAATATCTAACTGGGTAAGAGAGTTAGGAGGGTTCTGTAAGAAATTAGGCCAGATTGCTAATGTTAAGAATTATAACATATATTTAGTTTGAAATTAAAGGACGGAATTTATTTCAATTTAATATTTGAATTCCAAACTAAACGCATAAAATTCAATTACAATAAATAAAAAATACATGCAATTTTGTCTAAAAACTGTAAGAATAAGAATCGGCACTATTATAAGCAGATGACTTGATAAATTATTATTTTCCTAATGCATATTATGTTTTAAACATTTTCAAATACATTCCAAATTCTTTTTAACAAGTATTGAATTATTTTTCCAAATGCAATTCTGAATTACTTGCTGAAATTTTTCTAATAAGTTTTTAAATTAATGAGTTTTTTAATGCAATAAATCCAAAATAATGTCACTTTTAGACAATATAATGACAGAAGGATTATCTAATCTTCATATAATACTTTCACCAAGTCATATTAAAAAAAATTTATTAATACTTTGTTCAATATTGTTCTTATAACATACATTTTAAAAATAATATAGAAAAGTTTTTCTTCAAAAATGAATAACTGAATATCGTTTTAATCTACTTGATTTTTTATTGACGTTTTTTAATTATATTAATAATTACCAACATCTTAAATTATTGCTCGTAAGATTTTAAAAGTGTACCAAAAATTCTGAAGTATATAAACAATGTGTTATAATATTTTTCATAAACTTAATTAACACATAACTTTCTAATTATATGTAACATATTTATCATAACAGTTTGCAACACATTTAATATATATCTGTCATATGTAGTAAATACGCTAAAAAGTGTACTTTATATAATAATATGCATAATTATTATTCCATTTAACTTGCATTTCTTTTTATTAGACTGCCATTTTTCCATTTTAACTATAAGTACTATTACATATTGATTTATTGATAATATATATATAATAGAATATTAAAGGTTCAAATGACCATATATCGAAGTAAATAGCAGCTAATGAGTTTTAACAGCGAACTCTAAACTTAATTAAAAGGGTTTCTATTAAGGGCACCTGATCGGAGTTCGTCGAATGAAAAGGTTGTGCAAATTAGCTTGAATCAGCATTATCGGATAAAGAGAGAAACACCCCAAGAGAGTGGGAGAGGCACAATATTTCAAAACGGTGTTTAATACGAAACACACAGAATTATGTGAATACTGTATCCAAATACTCATTGATTCTAGAAATGAAACTTGTTTACAAGCTTCAAAATGGATTTAACTTTATAATATCACATATTATTTTAGAGTTGTGTGTCTATAATTTATTCATTATAATTAATTTTGGTTCCAAATGAAAATTAAGAAGATCAAAAAGGATAGAAATGCCTATGAAGTAGAAAACTCCAATTTCCATCCTTCCAAGTGTTCTACAAATTATTATTGGAATAAGAGGATTAAAAAATTAATATTTTTGTAACTTGTCTAATGTTTATTCATGATGTAATTCCAGGAAATGTAAAAATTCAAAAGTGTTTTGAGCAGATGCTTCCCTTTTTTCCTAGCTATAAATAGATGAACCTATGTTTTAATTTGCCGGCTTGCTGGCACAGGGGTAGCGCGTCTGCCTCGTGTTCAGGAGGTCCCGGGTTCGAGTCCTGGTTCAGGCATGGTTGTTATTCTGTGTACTATCTGTGAGATGTGTGAATGTGCCCCCCTGTAAAAAGGGGTTGTGCAAGCGAATGAGATGAGTGTGTAGCAAAAGGCGTACTCTTGGCCCTAGTTGGCGCTACTTGAAACAAGAGACGTTTCACTCGGCTTAAATCTGCTGCTGGGTCCAGCAGCGAGCTTGTCCATGGGCAAGTGCCATTAGAAACAACAACAACAACAATGTTTTAATTTTCAAAAATAATAACGTATAGTAATTTTGGAAATTAATGCTACAAATAAAACTTTTATGTATGATTACATGAATTTAAATAATATAGAACTGTGCAATTTTCAGTGTAATAAAACAGGATTAATTGACTCTTACGCAGGTTTCAAGCTTTTTAAATGTTTACCTTCAATTCAATGGATTGCAGAGATATTAAAAGGTGAAACGTGTATAAGTGAAACATGAAATTCCAAACAAAAAGGGGTGTTTGTTAAAATATTTATATTTTATATGAGTAAATCGCATATCAGTTTAAAAAATGGATTTTCTGGAGAACCAGTCTTCCATAAAGTTTGCTTTGCTTTACAATAGTTCATAAATTGAGCTAATCTCATCAATTGACTGAAAAAATATATTGGACATTTCTTTAATTGTAAGGCGGGAACTTGGTTTTTTACTGGTTGTACCACGGCTTTCACTTCGAAATTCCATTAAAGCCCGAGATTAAAATAATTCGGCGTAGAAGTATGAATTTCTGTACCAAAAATGGGTGTTTTCAGTATACATTTCTATTTCTTTGGTGAACAATATATTTAATAATGCCTACTAATTTATTTATCTTAATTTTCGGTTTTTGCTTTAACAACATTTATTTCTAAAGAATAAATTCGGATTAATTCAAATATATTTTAACCTAAATTTAGATTACTGTTTAACAGCACAAATCTCTCTCTGTAAATACATCTTCACGTGAGAAAATACTAAGTAGAGTTTTAATGGATAGTTATAAAAATACGCAATCCTTTCGTTCTTAAAATTAGCCTACTATATTGAATGTTTAGTTTATTGAATGTTAGTTAGAATAATTTGTTTGAAATATTAGGTTGTTAAATGTATATTGATTAAAGCTTTCTAAAATGTGATAACCTTATGACACAAGGGGGTGTAAGGCATGCATCTTCGTATGGCTTAACCATTAGAATATGGTTATTGAGAATAACTGCTGTTTTGTACTAATTAAAACTAATCAATAATTAAAATTATTTCAAAATAAGATAAAACTTTTCTAGTTTTCGTCAGTGTTTCTTATAGGATTTTAATAAAAATGGACTTAATGAGTATAAAACGTGATGAAAGTAGCACTATTCAAGCTTCCGTCAAAATTCATATGCAGTATTCATACGTTAGGAATACTGCATAAGCAGAAAAATATTTATACACATATTGACTTAAGAAATATTTAAACTTTTTTTAAATTTTTAATTATTATTCTTTAATTTACTTAAATGTTATTTTCAGAAATATTTTAGGTTTGATCACTCAAATTTAAAATATTTTTGAAACTTTTATAATTATTATAGTTCATCTGCAATTTTCATCCGGATTATTATTCATTATTATTTCATGTTTTAGGACGATTGATTTTACCTTATTTGATTTTATTGTTTTTTATTTCTCTTATTTGCATCTGAGATGACAGAAGAATGAAAAAATTATAAATAGTTGTACATAAACAAGTAGGCAAATACAAATAAATATCGGTATTGAAACGTAAATAATATGACGGGGGAAATATTAATTTTTATAATTTAAAAGGGGCTTGATCATTTAATTTATCGAATTGTGTTAAATACTCCTTCCTCTCAACATTTTCTCCTTCTAAAATTAAAATTAAGACAATAACAGTAAATTTATTTTAACTGAATGCATAATGTATATGAAATCAATATCTAGTAAAAGCATAATTTATATAATAAATGATACACTTTGAAATAATTTATTTGTTTGCTATTTTATAGCTAGAAGCTATATACGCTTATCATGGAATGTATTAATAAAACAATCCAAGGGATATATTATTTAGACTTAAGGAAATGAAATATTTAATGGAATTATTTTTTTGCCAGAAATATTCATACGAAACAAATATGATCAGTAAACTATTGTTGGTAATCTTTTTCTAACCTTCGCCCCTTAATTTTAGCTGACATAAATTAATGGAAGTTAAGTGTTATAAAAATGCAATGGGAAAATGTTGAAATGAACGAATTATTTTCTAGTCAAATTAGAATTTTCCTTTACTAACCTCATTATGGAGAATGGAAAGTAAACTTTTCGTAGAAAAATCAATGTGCTTTCCTACCTTTAACTTTTCTGAATAATATCTTTCTCTTTTGACTTTTACCCATGACTGAAAAGATTTCTTTTTAATTTTTTATGATGATATATTTGGTATATTCTAGTATTTAATTATGAAGAATTTTAAAACACTGAAAACTGACACATATTGGAAAATACGAATCTACGTTCGATTTTTAAATACTTTAAAATAATTTAACTGGCTCAGGTTTGTAAAAATGAAGTTTCGTTTGAATTTTTCACTCTCTTTTTGATGAAACAGAGAGAGGAAATTTTGTACATTGTTATATTTTTGATGAATATACGTTATTTTAAAAGGTCAAAGCTTAGTTATTAGTTAGTTTCTAATTCTATTTTATTTCTCATAAATTGTACCATTTGTCAGTAAGTTTAAGAATAACTGATTTCAAAATTCTTTATTATTCATAATGAATTATAAATCAGTTACTACCGAGCAAAATGAACTAAAATAAGAAATGTTTGCCTTTATTGGCTTTAAAAACGTGTTTTTTAATCTTTCTATACTAAAAATTCATTACATTTATTTATTTATTTTTAGATTTTTAAATATAATTCTTTTTTTGAAATGGAAGAAGAAATAATTGGAGTTAGATATTTTTTAAAAAATCATCCTTATATTGTACAGATAAAAAAATGAAATTGATGTCTTTGTGAGATTGATATTAATTGATTGTCTGCTGCTATTGAATTTTTCTGAAAATGAATATAAGTTTTACAAGTCAGTATAAAATCGCTGTGATGAATCGAACTTGTGCGAGATATTAAAGACAAAATACAATGATTTTGGCAGTAGCACCTTTCAAAAATGAGAGTTTTTGCTTTAAAAAATGCTCTCCTTTAAAAATCATAAATATTGTTTCTTTTAATAAGTTTTAATATAAATTCTGTTTTGATTTTGATTTTTTTTTTTGTTTTGAAAAAACATTGATCTAGATTTATCAATAGATGAAAATGATTAACTGATGAAGTCATCTGAAGTTATAAAAAATGTCATATTTTATCATTGTGTGACACGAATCTTTTAAAATACAGGTTTAGGAACTATGGCTATTATTTTCTTTTCATTATAATTTTATTGAAATTGGGAATTTAGTAATAAGATACGTAATGAGCTCACTCAAGGTATATGCTTTTCAATTCGAATAAATATTTCGAATTGTATAAATTGTAAAAGGTTGGAGAATATTTAACATTTTCTGTTTACATAATTGAGCAATTAATAGAGATATAATTCAATATTTTTTATATTCCTGATTACCGCTTATGTTTTCTTTTGAGTCACACACAAAAATAAAAGAATTTCTGATTTCATAACTTAAATATTCTAAATACAAAACGTTAATTCAAACTGAATGCGACGATTTCCTTGAATTAAATATTTTTAAATGTTTATCGGTTTAATTTAATTATCTTAGTGTTAGTTTTTATGTAAAACGAAGATTATTTATAGATTGTCCTAATTAATTTTAATTGTGTTCTCAGAGTTTTAAACTTTTAAAATTCTGTATGTCTTGGTGATAAAATTTTGTTTGAAAGAGAAGCGATTAATCTTGAACAGTCAAATAATTTTCCCAAATGACTTGTTTAAAAAACTGTCATACCTTCATTTTTCCAAACGGCTTTGCCTTAGAACGCATATTTATTTTCTGGATATGATGCTGTTTGTTGTTTATTAATAATTTTTTTTACCTGTAGTATTATGGATATGTTATGTCCTTCATATAAGGCAATTATTTATTGCAGGAAATATCTGAAGTTAGTTAAAGATAAATCTGACAATGATGAGTTCTTCTCTATTAAATTTATTGATTTGTGAGCTATTAAATTTATTGATAAATTAACGAATAATGTTAAGAAAGCAAATAATAAGGCCAAAATTTTGTTTTTGCAATTTATTTTATATTAAGAGAAGAAACAATGAAACCAAAAGTATGTTTTTGCCATTTCTTAGGAGAAAACAATTGTATTTAATAAGAAGATAAACAGCTACTTCTATCTGTGATTTTCCAAAATTTAGATTTTGATATTTACTGCATTACACAGAAAACTTACATATGAAAATATGAATAACTTACAGAAAACTTAAATATGAAACTTATAAAATTAAGAGATCATTTTAAGATAATATTTTGAAACTTCTATGCTAAATATAACATAATAGTAGTTTGATTGAAAGAGAAATTGATTCAAATGATTTCACACTAACGTGACTCAGAAAGTGTAATTTTTCCAGACGCCTTTAAATGCGAGAATCCTTAGAAACATTTTAGATCCTTCGGTTACACTGAAATTGAGTTGACTTAAGCTTTCCAAGCAATCATTTTTGATCAAAGGAAGAATAATTTTAGATACACAAAGAAAAAGTAAATCGGTTATTTAAATAATACAATGTGTCAACTAATCGCATCTTCATAAAATGATAGAAAATTGTCTTCATGGAAATAGGCAGTCGAAAAGTAAAGAGTGTTTATTTAATAACTTCCTGTAACTACTTCTCGAAATCTCTTTTG
>JAOUZG010010951.1:5353415-5366902 GCA_026289955.1 Argiope argentata
ACTGTAGTAATGAAATGAAGTGTTACATTTACTTTAATCAAACATTTTTTTTTCAAATCTATTTACATTACTTTTATCAAATCTATTTTTGTGCTTGGTAACTGAAAAAAAATTCTTCCTATAGGTGAATTTTTCATGAAATGTTTTTCTTTTGAATAAATCATAATATAAATTATAAGATCTGTTTACCAATTCATTTCCTCATTTGCGGTCTTCTCTAAAACATTTTAAAGCAAACTTTATGTAAATGATTGAAATTTCACTAAAGTAATATCTTTCTTTATGATTCATGTATAGCACTCATAGCATTCATTAAGTATTTTTCTGTACTTCTCATCAGAAATAGTGAAAAATCGTATAATCTCAAATGAAAGTAGTGGGAAAAATTTACTTTCAGAAATCCATAGAAAGGAGAAATAATAAGTAACTTAAAAAGTTTTTATTTGCAGAGTTCACTTCTATCAGGCATTGTGTGGAGTACAAATGGAAGTTTTTACTAAGACCCATACTCTTACCTAAACATTATAAATGGAAGGGTTTGAATCATATAAAATAGAATTTGCAAAGTCATGTATATTCCACACTAATAAGATTTCCGTTTTTTCCATTGAATAATTTATTTTATTTGTGCTGTTCTCCAGTTAGATTTAGAAATTAGAAAGAATAGAAGACACAAAATTAAGCTAAACAAATTTCTTAGAAACAAAAATTAGAAACCAAATTAAATTAAACAAATTTTAGCAAATAATCATTTTAGAAAAATGAAAATATTCTATTAGATTGTAAAAAGATAAATATCATAGCTTCTAAATAGTTCTGACCAGAAAGCCTACATAACAATATTGTCTATGCCCTTATTATAGGAAACTGATGCAAATAAATTTCAAATTTTCGAATAAAATCTCAATAAATCTATTTAAATCACTAAAATACACCTTTCCAGTTTGAAAATTGAACTGAGTTTTAAAAATGTTTGGGAGGAGAAGAAAACTGTTAACAATTTGATGACTTAGGTCATATTTTGCATGATATAATTATTACTTGGTTTCCATTCCCATTAAAGTCATTATTTATTTTCAAAAGAATAAGACATTTTTTTATTACTGATATAAGGTATTTTCTTTTACAATAATTTAAAGAAAATTGTACTTAGATAAAAATATAAATTTAAATCGAAAGTTTTGCAATGAATCTTACATATTTCCGATATAAAATCTTATTGTGTTTACAAAAAATAATATTTTTAAATGAACTATTATTATTATTTTTGTTTAAATTTAGTTTCAATCAGTTGATTAAAATCTTATGATGTATATTACGAATAATTCAGAAATTTCAACCTTCTAAACTACATAAAAAAATCTCTTCGTCAAAATAATAAAAGCATTGCTATTTAAAAATTTTAACATTTACAAATTAAATTAAATTAAGTGATCTTTAAAATTCGTCATTAATAAGTTAGGTCAAAAAATATTTCTTCTTAAAAGTAACATTCGATCCTTTGTTTGCTCATTAAATGCTTTTGACCACATTAATTTTCATAGAAGTTTTTGAAATTTTTCAAATTATTAAAACTGTTGATTCATTTCCTGAATTATTTTATGCTATTCAGAAATTTATAGCCGCAATTTGTATTGATAGAATTGGCATCGTAGAAGCATAACTAAGATCTAAGCAGATACAAATTGCTTTGCAAAGAAAATAAATATTGTATTCATTAAGTATTTTGAGGTATTAAAATCGCCCACATTTCATAAAATGCTGTGAAATAAGATTTCTCACTGCTTAGAATTAAGATTACATAATTAGCATAACAGCAGTATTAAATTTCAGAAACATTTTTGAGAGTCAATGTACGGTGACGAAAATAAAATAGATAAATAGTCGATTCTAGCCATACCTTTCTTCTTTTTCTAATTTCTCTTAAATTTAATTTTCGATTTAATAAATGACTATTTAATAATTTTCTGGGTAACTACTGCATGAAATGTTAAGTTTAAACATTTGAAAGGATTGATGACGTAGATTATTTCTGATGATAATAAATTCACTTTAAACTTAATTTACTGGATTATCTAAAACTGTCTTAAAAACGATAAAGATTTCTGCCACACAAGAACAAATAGCAACAAATAAAAACTTTAAGGGATAAAAATTCTCTCCGAAATTTTACGGATTTGAACCTTAATATTTTTAAAGATGCATTTAACAATAGAATTAAAGCTCTAAATTTTCTACTGTTTTTCCTTTCCCTCATTGATTAATATTCCTAAATCACATCGCATATTCTTAGTTTTAAATATGAATATTTAAAATTATGATATAAAAGTGTCATGATTTAATAGGAGTCGTTTATAGCAGCTCATATAAGATGAAACATCAAGATCATTACAATTACAATTTAACTCTTCTTTTAATGAATAACGTGAAAGAGATTGCAGAATGAAGGGAAAAATCCTTGATTTACAAAAGAATTTGTCTTCATTCAAATTAACAATTAACATCGGTACATCTCTGATTCAAGAATCAATGTGAAAGATTCAAGAAAAACTGCAAGTTAATTTTTACCTTCCTCCCTTGAAGTGCTTCTCAAATTGACTGATTACTGAAACATTTTGCTCTAGCTTGTCAGAAAATATTCCAACTAATATTCAGGCGAACAACTCATTTTCCAAGATTTTTTATAAATGAAAAGAAAAATAATATTTCCTGCAGAGCAGCTCTTTTTGTTTCGGCTATTCTCATTGTTGAGCAAAGTAAGAAACATAGAAACGAGTTTAGATAAAAAAAAAATAGTAATAATACGAAGTAAAAAAAATAATAATAATTTCATCTTTTCAACACTTTTCTGGTTGAACTGAGATGATGAGAGGGAAGAAAACGATTCTTCTTCCTCTTCGAAGCGTTTAACCTTTTTCGTAATTTGTTATTGCACTCCGAAACAAAAAGGTTGCGGAAGAAAGTGGGGAGGGTTGCGTTAAATCTTGTAGGTGAAGCAACTTTTCCAAGGAGAAAAAAAGCAATTACAGAGACTAAAACAATGTCGAAATTATTTACTTTAATTTTAGAATAAAAAGAAGCCCAAAAATGCAGTGAGAATTGAATTCAACGCCGCCAAGCCAGAAAAGGACGTGTTTTTTTTTAATTCTAGTTTTTTGTTGCTGAGAAATTATGGATAAAAAACTGGTTAGCTGAGAAATTATGGATTAAAAACTGGTTATTCAAGTGAAAACTTTCTAACTTTACTTGATATTGCAACTCTAATAAAAATGCCAAGGAGTATTTAATTTTTAATTATTCTCCGTTTACGGCATTTGCAATATTCAGAGTGTTATTTATTTTCTGCCATTATTTTACAAATTTAAGGGTTTGAGCCAACATCGCTATTTAGAATTTAGGTTTAAATTAATTAAAAGTTATGTGATATTTATTCTTGACTAAAATTAGAAGTAATGACTTATCCCCTGAAAATTTTAAATACGCCACTGTATATAGAAAAACATTCTATTATTTTAAAAAATATCATTTTCATACAAATTCTTCACTTAGCTTGATTTTGTATTTACAAGAAAGTCGAACCTCATCAAATCTCTGTACAAATTCTGGGAAGCAACTCATCGAACTTCTGCATTACGAACTTAATTTAGGCTGAATTCTTAATTATGTTTTGCCATGATCCTTTCACATGAATGCCGGTAAAGGTTAAATAATTCTCGTTCAGATTATAAAATGACTTTCTATTTTTAACTATTCCATGTTCTCTCATTATTGAAAAAGAAAAAGAAGCACCATGTTTTTTTTATTAGGTTTTCAAAATATGCGCACAATATTTCCAAAACTATTTCAAATTTTTAAATTATCACAAATGTGAAAGAAAGTCATTTATTTTCAATTAATATTATAAAACTGACGAAAATAGTAGTTCTGAATTCATTACTTATCAAATTGATTTTTCTTTAACTTTTCGCAGGGAAAATTTGATAATTTCAGCAGTTATTTAGATAATAAAAGGAATTTGTCAAGAATTTTTATTAATTAAAATGGTATTCAAATATCACATTTGTTTTAGAAAAATAATTGATACATTTGCTTTCAAATGCGAGTGCAATGATTTAGAATCAGTGTCAGTGCTTCTGTTTCAAGTCATAGTCGGATTTAGTTTCGAAAAGTATCCAATAGCTTGGATACTGTTCGGGACAAAACAATATCCAATCAAAAATTAAACATTATCAGATATGATTAAGCCTCTAGCTGCTTATCCCGCGATGCTCACGGATTAGCCATCTATCCATTATCTATTGCATACCATGTTTTCGCAGTTTAGTATATTTATTTCATATACTTTTATTACTTATAGATTTTTATTATATCATATAATAATCGGGTAACGGATAGTATCCACTTATTTTGTGTGAAAAATATTTGAACTTATTTCCAAACATTGCATATAAATAGTGATTTTAAGAATTTACGCAGTCAAAGGGTAACAAAAATTACTATTTATGTTTCTACAAATTCTAGAATATCTTCGAAACCCGCATGCAAGTGACAAAATGTTTTGAAATTCCAGTATTTAAGTATATAAATCCAAATAAATTGCGATGATTTCCTCATGCTTTTATTTTGAATACATTCAATTTTCGGAAAAAAATGAGCATTTCTTGAAATGGTTTATTTTGATGCTTTTAGATAAAAGCCACTCACTATTTATGATTTTTTAATGAAGTTTAAAGTACAGGCAGATTAAATTAGAACAATTAGAGATACAACAGTATTATTTATCTTCCAAAAAGAAGTATGAATTCTGAAAGTTTTCATGCTATACAATATCGTTTCTTATTTTCCAAATTAACTTTTCTATCAACTCAAAGGTTTTTAAGCAACAAGCGATAAATTCAAAACTCTTAAATATCTCATGGATATTCATTTATTAGCTATGCCTAATTTCTTAACATATTATTGTCTTAGTCATATATATTTCTATTCATTTGGTTAATTGTTTTTTCTTTCAGTTTTTTAAGATATGAAATGTTTGACTAAATTCAGGAAGAAAAAACATCTTTTATTATTGGCGGGGAAGGAGGTTAAATTATAAATTATTATTATTATCACTGTATTTTCTTGCTTTTCGAAAACGATGGGATAATTATTTTCACATCCCAACTTGAGCTCAGTCCAAATGAATTCCTTTCTAATCTAATTCACTTCATTTCCTACTGCGATTTATTCCTTTTCCTTATTCTTATTTTCACATCTAGGTGTGATAGACCGATAAATAATCTTTTACTTTTAGACACTTTCTATTTGGTATTCTTAACATCATCTAAAAGAGAATGATGTTTGTTTGAACATGTTTATAATTATTTTTGTTATTCACGACAATATATTTTTAAATAATTAACGTTCCTTTCATTTTTGCTTATTGCTTATATTCGAAAAAATATTTCACTTTTCTTCTCGTTAGTTTTTTTAAAATAAATAATTACGAAAACAAGTATTATTTGAATATAAACGCTTCTGAACAACATTCTGATACATTTGTCAAATATCGGTATCTATAACCAATTGCTATTAGATAGCAATAATTGTTAGTAGGTAGGTTTTCATGGAGCAAGAATCCGATAGTATGTGCCAAATAAATTTTTATGTTGCAGAAGACTAATACCTGAACAGACTTTTTAAAAATCACGTCTGAAAAACAAAATCGAGGTATTCGCTTAAAAAAGGCAGATGAGTATCAGAATTTCAGCTTACGTTTTGTATGTAAACTAACAAATCATATTTGGCTTTTATGACTTCCATATTTTATGCATGTGTGCAATATATTATATATATTATAAATTTGAACCAATGACTTGGAGTTTGGATCCAGAATTTTCCAAATATCTCTCCTTCTAGAACTTTAGAATCAGAGAAATAATTCAGCATATTTCAGAAAGAAGAACAGAGATTTGTGTTTATTTTAATAATTCTTTCGGAAAATTGTCAACTTTTGGGAAAGGGTATGCTTTGATCACCCAAATATTTATTCTAAATTGATGAATATATAACTAAGAATTTTATTCATATAAGTAATGAAGATGCTTAAAGAAAAACTCTCACACATCTCTATATTTAACTATGAAAACAGATATAATCATTGTACCCATGATAAAAATAGCAAACTCATGACACATTGGCTGAGATTAAAAAATTCAATTCAAAGCAAAATTTTACCTTAATGAGAAATAACCGATCAGCAAAGTGAATTAAAACAGATTCTAATAACTAAATACTTTACACGAGCTACGAAAATAAACATTCTGAAGTACTTAGAATTGCTATTTTATCCTCACATTTGATGCATTATTTTCTTGTAATTAATGATGACTCTAATTTTATACAAAGATTAATAGGGAAAATAGGTTTTGAAATGCATTGAAAAAAGCAACTACCTTTTTCGCAATATTTTCCTTCTCTTACAAAATTTATTGGGGGGAAAATATTCGAAAATCGAAAATAGTTGGTATGGAAATCTGCTTCATTGGTAAAGGAAATAGTAACAATACAGTTATTTTAAAACGACTTCTACTTATCGATGCGCCTATTTCTTGAAAAAAGCTACAAATCAAACTTTTTTTTATATTAATAAATCGATAGCTGCCAATAACCTCAATAACATCTGCAACATTTAGTACGAAGTTTGTGATAACTATAATAAGTGTAATACGCGTAAACAAATGATAAGTGCAATCAAAATGAACCACAGTCAAAATGAACCACATAGTTTTGGTATCATACACGACAATGTTCACCCCCTTATGGCGGTATCAACGCAATTACTCAGTAGTCACTATCTGAACGATAGCCACATGATTAGAACCACATAAGTAAACATCAGTCTTTGATTTTCGAAGCGATAAGCCCCAAATTTTTTTTAAAGATAACGTAGGCCTAACTTTACAATGTTTCAACGAATACAGTATTCTCTGTGAAACGATTTATTCGGATGTCAAAATGGAGAGATAAGACATAATTATGCAAGCAGAAACTGGGCACAGTTAAAATTCAATTTAAAACATGTCGCATATTTTATTGAAATGCTTTAAACGCAGACCTTTTTTTAAATTTGTTTAGTTTAATGCTAAAGGCTGTAAACAAAGCAAGGTGATGTGATGCAAGAAAAAAAGAAAAGAGCTCCCTGAACTCCATTACGGGAGATATCTTATTGTTTCAATAGTAAACATTTAAGGAAACCGTCATCTAAGAAATAGTTCATTTAGGTATGCTACAATGTAAATTAAGCGAATATTTAATACCTGATTTTACAAGACAAAATAAAATCGAAACATGAAAGCAATTTTCAGAAAAAAAATTACCAAATGTTTAAAGATGTTGAGACTTTTTGTACTGAATTGCAAAAACAAAATTATTCCGGATCAAGTGTATTTTTACAACCTTCATAATTATTAGTTCTTTTGAAGAAAAGACTGAGTTTAATGGCATAGTAGAGTAAGACTACTGAAGTATTGTCATTGTTAAAGGCATTTCAACTTTATTTAATTTTTTTTATTAGTGTGGCTTTGAATAAACTTTATCATTATATAATAATAAGGGGCGGTTATCTTTTTAAATTTTTTTACATAAACAGATTAAATATATATCAAAAATATTGCCTTGCTTTTATAACAAATAATGTCTTGCTTTTACTGATTTTAGCTTCTTCATTCCTCATAAGTTATTCTTTATACTGACTTGCTTTCTTTGACTCACAAACAATTCCTTGGAAAAGTACTAATAAAGCTTCGTATCAAAATACGCCTGAAGATTTTAACATTTATAAAAGTTTCTATAGCTCACTAATATATTTTATTATTCAAATTTCGAAAGATTATTTTTTATTCTAATGATAAGCATAATGAGATGAAAAATTACTTACACTTTGCAGTTAACCATCTATTTCATTGAAGTTTTCGAGTGGCTTCATCTCAAAGTTCCAAGATAATAAATAACATTCTCATTAAAGATCTGAACTCTATCTCAGCTGGGTGGTTTCAGATGGTCTTCCTGCAGTAATAAATCCGTCACGATCAAAGCCAGATGCTACTCCCACCTATTGCTACTAAATACCCCCTGTGTACACTCTTTCATTGGTTCCGAGACAAAAGACCTAAAGGCGTGCCAAGTACTTTTGCGATCCAAATCGACATTAAGGGGAACTTCAGAACAACATTTGATAAAAAAAACTTTTGGAGGTAGCGTTTTTCATGTATGCTCTTTTGTTGTATTGAATATATGTATCTTTTTTTTCTCATTGTTGTCTCAAAACTGATCATTGCCACCTGACTTGCAAGCTATTTTTAATCGGAATGCAATATTTTTCTTTCACGTGTTATAATGTATAATTTAAACTAATTCCTTATCTAATAAATGCAAATTTTTCTTTTGACTTTTTGGGAGGATGTGTGTGGGGGATAGGGGTGGAAGGATGACTTCAAAAAGAAATCTTAATTTTGAGATTTTAATGTGCGGAAAAAATAAGCACACTCGTGTTTATTTTTTTCTCGCTCAGACAGATTCTTTGAAGCAAGCAGAGAAATTCTGAAGCAAACATAAAAAATGCAACAATTTATAAGCAATATGTGTTAATCGGTTAACTGCAAATCTAAAATTTGTTCAGTTCGTTTGGAAATGGAATACTTCTTCTCACCCGGTGATCTAATCACTTCAGAAAGAGACAGTAAGAACCAGGGGTACGTGAATGAGAAGTAGAGGAGGCAATAAGCAAATTCCTTTTTCCCCGGAGAATAAAGAACTGGCGTCGTGCTTTTATCCGTTTTCCAACGAAGAATTATGCATTTTATGACAAGGAATGTGGTGGCTATTTAGTAACTGTTCTCAGTTATCTGTCTTCCAGATCCAAGAACTGTCTGAAATTATCAAGGGACAGCTCAGGTGTCGTTTCACCATCTGACAGTGGCTCAGAGTTACGAGGTTCGTCCAAAAATAACTCTAATGTTGCTTTAAAACGGGATGTTGATGTAATTGAACTGAGCGCCCACCTTTAAAACAGAAGTCAAACCCCTATACCTTCTATAACCCTGTTACACGAATTCCAGATGATTCGGTGCAAAACTATGAGAGTTTTTCTACAAAAAGTAATTCAAAAACATATTGTCTAAATTTAATTGTAGAAAAATAAGGATTTCCATACAAGGTGCATAATTATCGACAACCTTCAACAAACCGTGATTCTGATATTTTATTATTGTATTTCGATACAAAATGGAAGATAATAAAGTGGAATTTTTGTTGTAAAAATTAAAATTCTAAGTAATATTCGTCTATATCACTTTATTTAATAATAATAATGATAAACTAGTTTAATGTTAATACAATTATTTTATATGCAACCAGACTTATAACACTTTATTACAACATAAATTTCATGAAATGATTGACAAGCTATCTTAATGTAAACAGTATGGGAGCTTTATTCAAAAGCTAATGACATAAGCAATTTTCAACATTTCACAAGAACTGAAATAAGCAAATCTCTACATCATATAATCAGTGTTTATTTATCCTGGAGAATTAATTTTTATATTACTGTCTGATTTCCTGTTTTCAAGCGTTTTATTTAAGCGACCAAAACATTATCTACTTGAAAAAATAATACTACTCATGAGCTTCAAGATTATATTACGACTACAACTTTTGAATTGTTGTGACGTATTGCTTTTCAATTTCTCTAATATTCTGAAGTAATAATTTTATAATCTAGAAAGAGGCGCATCTTATAAAAGTTTTTTATTTCTAAATCACGAATTGTAGTACAGGTATATATTGCTTAAATCATCTTGACTTAATTTGTAAAGCAGCTAGAAATAATGATTGCTTTATTAATTATTTAATGTTCTCCAACAACATATGTTTTCTTCGTGAAAGGCTTAGAATAAGTCACGTTTTTCTTCTTATAAGGGGATTATAAAGGTTTGAAGGGATTATACAGATTTAAGTCAGTTATCAGGTTATGATGACGTAATTTGAAGAAGTAACTGAATTTCAAAATTTCCTCATCTTGTCAACGTGACGATGTCTCACGTGTATAATGCTTTATTTCTATTTTTAAGTCAAATCTTACTTTCTTCTTATTAGAGGTTTCTGAAATTCTGGATCGAGGGCTAATAAAAGTGATATTTTATATTGTAAATTTATTTTACGAATAAATAATCAAATATGTTTCTATATTCTTATTTATAACAAACTGTTCTACACAAAAATGAATACTAATGAGATGGGCAGTTATTAATATCTCTCTCTTTGTAATTAAAGGAGAAATCATAAAGTATTTAAGTTGGAAGAAGAAGAAGAAGATACCATAAAAATAGAATAGCCCCACGAGTTCTTTGGTTCTCCGAAGAGTGAAGCCCTACAGTTTCTCTTATTTAAATGATAGAAATATCCGGCTGTGTCTTCCTCTAAAAAGCCATAATGAAAATTTATATACTTAAGAGATTGACATTAAAAAAAGTTGTTGAAAGCTGTTTGGTATATTAGCACAAAGAAACGTTTTCATCACTGGGCCGAATACCAAACAATTCAAGGTAAGTGAACAAAGTATATCAGCGCCTCGAATATCCATGACGGAGCTGTAACCAACAGAGGAGGTAGGGTGAGAATTAAAAAAGTATAGTCGGGTGATTGCTTTTTTTCGAACGTGTAGCTTCGGACAGAAACTTCCTGAAAGAGACAGTCTGAATTGATAAAAATGTATTGACAACTCATATTATAGAATTTTTTAGTGCCTAGAAGTTTTTTTTTTTTTTTGTAAATATGATTGATTATGAAATTAATGATTTAAAAGTCTATCATATAAGCATATACTATAAATATTAATATAACAGAAACTTAAAATCTTCGAATAACATTTGAAACTTTTATGAGATAATGTTACTTATCACAATTTATAAAATACAGCCGGTGACCGAGCTCCGCTCGGAGAAAACAGGTATCGAATCAAAAAGAACGAATCTTTTTAGTTAACGAAGGAGCGCTAAATTCAAAATTTCATTAACAAATTTCCCTTAATAAAAAGCAGTGGAATTAGAATCGTACTTTTTTGAAAGAAAATTTAGTAAAAATATCAAAATTATCCTTATTTTTTTCTGATGAATGTTGAAATGTCAGAAATATGGGGCGATTTTCGACTTGGCAACCATTCCTCGTATTATAGTATAAGATAAAATTAAAACTTAAGCTCCAAGCATGCGTTACGAGTAAAAGGGAAAAAATTATCTTATTAATATGTTGCCATCAGATTGACAAAAACTCAAATTTAAAAAAATAAATTATTATTGCGCATTAAACATATAAAAATGCAATTTTCATCACGTGTCTGCATGAAATGAAAAAATATATATATGAGTATTGATATAGATGGAATATTGGCTATAGATGGCAGCACGTTACCACTTGAAAATTTAAGTAGCCATTATGGCGAACTAATAAAGTTTGAAAATATCCTATCTGTAACTCCGAATTGCTCATCCGTAGTGCTTCAAAACCGGCGCCAATCGATTCCTCGTGGCCAAAAACCCCAGACCCCCAAGTTTACAGGAGTTTATTAATTCTGGGGCGATTTTCGACTTGACAACCATTCCTCGTATTATAGTATAAGATTAATACCTACTTTTCACTGTTTAATTTTAAATTTCTTTCTCAGATTTTTAAATAGTGTGAAAATTATTTTCTTGTATATACATTCTAATGTCCATGATGTCGTTATTTATTTTCTATTAAAGTTAATTTGCTATTTTGACACATTTTTAAAGCAAGTAAAATGAAAAATATTTTTTTTTAAATCAACTCCTAATTAGGCAAATCTTTATTTTAGTTACATTATTACCATCGTATTTGCTCTCGTGTTCCGCTTTACAACGGCAGAAGGGGCGCAGTAGCTTTGGAGGAAGGACCCCTGACAACCCATGGGCTGAAGTCTGGCATCTAGCTCTCATATGTCTCAAACTCTTTTTATGCCGAATTCATTAATGCACCCACAGATCATAATTTAGAACGATAACTCCTGGCCCATAGCATGCAGTGATGTTACTCTCCAGATGGAAAACCTTGTGACCAAGACAAATTTAACGTCCACCACATAAGAAGAATCTTCGGCTAGCAGGTTTGAACTCGCAGCCCAAGGGGCGCAAATCCATCGCCCAACAGACCATGTTATCCCGGCCTAACAACTACAATTACTATAAAGAATTGATCAAAAAAAGCAAATTAGTATTGAATTTTTATCACCATTTGAGGATTCAAAGCCAATTGTGGCAACGTAAAATGAGTGAATTTCCTACAGCAGCTGGGTAAGGTAATAGAGATTAGAATTTTCTAAGTGTCTTTATTCTATATTATTTTAATTCAAAAGAACTCCAAAATGAATCAGAAAAATCAATTAATTAACAATGTTTAATTTTAAATGCATCAAACATTATAAAAATAAACAGAATCATTTAAAATAATCGGCCGAAAAAATGTTAATTCTGACCAAATTAGTGTGGGGGAAAAACGAACGGAATACGCTTGTTATTTGGCTGCTGGAAATAATGATTTTTGGAGAAAAATTTATATATATATATGAATTATATGATTATCAAAATTTGATATATATATATATATATATATATATATCAAATTTTGATAATCATATAATTCATTTACTGTATTATTTATTATTATTTTCTTCAGATAATCTGTTCACTGTACTACTCATCTTTCTCTTTCTATCCGAGCAATGATTGTCCCGGAATTGATATTTTACTTAAATGGTGGAGGGAAAGGTTTAAAATTCTGTTTTTATAGAATAATGATATTCAAATTTTCATAAATGTAAACACACTAAACAAATAAAGACACAATCGGTTTTCAAGAGATGCAAAAGCTTAAAAACAGCTTGGAAAATGCCTCGCACAGACGAAATAATGGTGACACACACACCTTTTTTTTCTTTTCTATCCTTTTTTCTTCACTACTTTTCTTTCTATAAACCCATTTTTCCTTTTGTTATTCTTTTTTTTCTTCCCTGCTCAGACTTTATTTTGAGCAGACATAGATAAAATATTCATACCAACTAGTAATAAAAGCAACTATTTTCTTTCTTTTTTAAACATCCCGTTATCTATGAATGAAAACCAGTTGACGTCGCGTATTTCTTTCTAAACAAATCATAAATTATTACTTCTGCTATCTAACTCAGTTGGAGTGGGGGAAGGAAATGAAGATTTTTGGCGGGAAAGTAAGAAAAGTGTCTTTGTGTCGTTTTAACTATTTTCCACGCAGTTTTTTAAATTTTTTCTCCCTATAAGAACCATCCTCGTGTCTTCACGAAAATATTTTTAAAAAATTAGCTGAATCGGTCAAGCCGTTCTCCAGTTTTGCACTTAACAACGCATTTCGAGTTGCATATATATATATATATATATATATATATATATATATATATA
>JAOUZG010010951.1:5376902-5402565 GCA_026289955.1 Argiope argentata
TTCCCCCAATTTCATTTCCCTCCTGGGAATAATAATAATGAAAAAAATAAATCGTAATTACCATTTCCTGCTGTCAAAAAACCGATGAAGAAATTAATCTTCATCGATTACTTTTCAATCGATGCTTACGATCGGCCTTATTCTGGCTACAAGGAAGCCTTGTTAACGGCTTAATCAGTGTAATTTCCTTCACTAAAGGCACTTATTATCATTTTTCTCGTCCACTTTTATTTTTCCGGAGAGCTTCGTATTATCGCTGAAAAAGAGAAAATTGAGCGGTTTAAAAGGAGAGTTTTATTGATTTCAGTTTAAGTGGGAAACTTTATCTCTGGGCCTGGTATTGGCGGAGGAGATAACTTCATATGGAGATAATGATTATTAAGTCGGCGAAAGGTGTTATTTAAACCTTCATTCACTGATTATACTCTTTTTTTTATCTATGGTAATATAAACAGTGCTTATGAGAGGGGATTCACGCTTAAGTGATTAATGCTATCTGACTGCAGAGCCATTAAACAAATTCCGATTTCACACTCAATATGATTTAATAGGTTCGGCGTCCGCCATTAGGTGAATAATGTCATAAATATTAGTGCTTAAAACATTTTGAAATGCAGAAGGCATTATACAGGAATTCATTTTTTAATTCAATTAAAATTTTCAAATTAATAAATTAGTACCTCCATGCTTCAATCGTGGTGCATGTAGAATGTTAATTCGTCCTATTCGAAACTATGCGGACATTATTGCTGGATCCCACATAAGTAGATTCACCAAATACCTTGTTGCAATATCCAACAAGTATTTCATCAAGATATGAATAGAAATCAAATGTGAATGGATATTTGTTGCATAAAATGTGTCATTACCGTTTATTAAAAAAGCAATAAAGGCATGAAACTCACACTTGTTTGCGGGTATTGAAATTGTCCTGTTTGTCATTGTAGTGTTTAAAGACATTTCTTTTATGGGAATTAAATTTATAGATATGAAACAAAGTGCATCAAATTTGAAATGAACTCGCTTTTCAGCCCCCTCCCTACATACACGTATCCAAGCTTAGACTATTTGGCCCTAATTTACAGTCCATACATAATACGTTTTTGCTATTATCAATCTGTGGTTGTTGTTGTTACTATTTGCACTTTATAAGTCCGCTAACAGGCCTGTCAGTAAATTAAGCCGAAGGGGCGTCTCTAGTTTTTCAGTAGCGCCAACGAGGGCTAAGAGTACGATTTAGATAAACACCATCACAACCTTCATTCATTCATTTTATCCATTCATCCACAGATCGTAATTTAGATCTGGAACAGAGAACGATCACCTATGAACAGGGCCCGACTTAGCCTAATTGGGTCCCCCTCTGCTTCACTACTTTAGTAATGAAGAGCATTTGTTAAAGAAGGAAATGTAAAATAAAATTTCTATTCACTTTGGGGGGAGAGGGACTTATGTAGAGGCCCGGGGTTCCTATTCCGTATGTCCTTGTCTTATTCAGGCCCTGCCTAAGAACTAGTACCCCTAGTGATATTCCTCTCGACGTGGAGAACATTGGGACTACAACATATTTACAGTGTGGAAGCCACCGCAAGCGGAGCTGGAGGGTTCGAACCTGCAACCTTAGGATTGCGAATCCAATGCCCTACTCTTTCTTGTGTTCGGCCTCCGCATTTACGACTACGTGATATATTGTAAAAATAACTTGTTTCTGTAGGCTTGAAGGACTTAGTTTTCAAATGACATTCTGGAACATTTTATGTACCTGTTATGGAATTATAAGATTTCTCTTTGAAATGTGCATAACCTTACCACTTACAATTGGGTGAATAAATTTTTGTTCAGGAAGAAAATCCTCCTATTAGAATATTGGTAGACTCAAAATGTTGTTTTAACTTTTACCTACCACAAACTGCGTCACTTAAGGTTAGAAATCAGCATTAATTCATTTAATTAAAAATTAAAAATTAATAGCTACAAATGAAAAAATTTGACATAGCATTTTATAAAGTCAAAATAAATTTGTGAATAATAATAATTCAGTTTTTTTTAAATCTAAATTATTGAAATTTGTTAATTAAATAGCTTTTATTTATCGATCATTTATTATTATTATTATTATTTGTATAAATTAAAAAGCAGGTAGTTATGTCAATAATTATTTCTATAATCATGAAATTTCTTTTTCTTTTTTTTACATAATTTCTTGCTTTGGCATTTTATGTCACAAATAACATTATTATGATATAACTCAAGTGTGTCTGAAAATTGATTTGTATGAAGAACAATATTAAATATATTATATTAGGATTGGCATTGTGTTATTTATTATGTATGTGGGAAAAAAATTTAATATATGTATATGCGCATTAATATTTTTGTGAACATTTTCTGTTGTTGTCGTTACTTATGGCACTTGCCTATGGACAAGCTCCCTGCTGATACTGCAGCAGATTTATGCAAGTGGGTATAAGGTTCTTAGATCTAATCTACAGATTTCTATCTAATTTTGAGTAAAAATTTATTAAAGGAAGTCTGCCAGTCCTGTAGTTTGAATGTAAATTAACACGAAAACTACAAAACGAAAGGATCTAGAAAAGATTTGGTACACAGATTTAACATTTTTAGCGTAGCCACTTGTCAAATTTTGTGCCAAATCAAATAACGGTTGATGGTCTGTCTATCTGTACTTTCAGAAATATGTAAACTCGATAGCACAAAAACACAGTACCATAAATATATTTCATATGGTATGGGATTTTGAGACTACAAGTCTAGCTTTATATCAAATTTTGTTTTAATCGGTTGAAAAAAAAACGCAAATTCGATTTTAAGACATCATTATCCTCAAATCAAGAATTTATTGGCGGAAAAAAATCACTAAAAATGATGCGAATGATTCAGTACAAATGCGGAATTCAAACCAAAAATTTATATTTCGTAACTACGTTGTTGCTGTTTCTTATGGCACTTGCCATGGACAAATTCGATGAGGTAGTCAGCGATTTAAGCCTTATCAGCGTCTCTTGTTTTGTAGTAGCGCCAAAAGTACGACTTTTTCTACACACTCGTCAGAGTCGCTCACACAGCCCCTTTTTACAGGGGAGTACATTCACACACCTTACAGATAGAACAACCATGCCCGAACTGGGACTCCAACCCGGGATGCCTAGATCACAGGTAAGACGCGCTACCCCTATGCCAGGACGCCGACAAATGTTCTATTCCATGTTTAAGGAGAGAGGGAATCAGAAGAATGCCAAAAATGAAAATATAAAATACAAGCTTAAAGTATAATAAAAAGAAAGTGCGAGTGTTGTTGTTGTTACTTATGGGACTTGCAATGGGCATGTCCCCCACTGATACAGCAGCAGATTTAAGCCGAAAGAAGTGTCTCTTGTTTTTTGAAGTAGAGCCAACTAAAAGCCAAGAGTATGAATTAGCTACACGCTCACCAGATTTGCTTGCACAGCCCCTTTTTGCAGGGGGCACAGTCACACATCTCACAGATAGCACACAGAAGAACAACCATGCCCCAGCCGGGACACTCTCAGAACACGAGGAAGACGAGCTACCTCTGCGCCAAAACGCAGGCAGAAAGTGTGAGTGTTCTGGGCTCTAGACACCAATCTTTTGATTTCAAGCTGCTAAATTTAGCACATTTATACCTGAAGATCCGTAATAGACACTTCAAAGCAATTAAAAAAAAACCAAGAAAGATTTTGGTGCTTTCCCAAGATAAGTAACTTAATGTAAAAGTAACTTTTGCATCTTTATGCCAGAACGCCTATATTTCGAAACTATTGTTTGCCTGTGAAAGACAAAGTGTTTTCTGTCATGAAAAATTTATTAGAGAGTATACGAAAAAGTTTTAGGGGGTCGTACTTATGTTGGTTTAAATTTGAATAATTCTTTATTTTCTTTTAAAATGTAATAAATAATATTAACAAGAATAATGGGATATATTATTTGGTAATAACTTTCCAAGATATTTAAGAACTTTTAATTACAAGTACTATTCCTCAAGGGGAACTGAGCAAAAGCCCAACCATTCCATTAGCCAATTCTGATGGCTCGCCAAATGCATCCGATCATCATCCAAGACGTCATCCTTCCTTATCTCGCACCCCGATACTTGCATACGTAAATCGTCATTCTAAGTCAATTCAGGTGTTCTCTGATCGCTTTTAGATTAGTCATTCCCCCAATGCCGCCTTATTGTTCGCTATCATCATCGCTAATCTCGTGACGTACTGCATAGATACAAGAGACAGTTCCTGCGAATGTGATCTCCTGGTCTGCACGAAAGAATACAGGATGGCACCACCTGCTGTGACGCTGAGGACGCATGACGTGCAGAAGTGCAAATCTCTGCTTTCTAGGGATGTCTCACATCCGATGCACCTGATGTTGTTCATCAGTAAATGTTAAAGGCTAGGCCATTCTAATACGCATTTTTAACGACCCGGATGCGTGTAAAAATATGCATAAGCGACGTTTCCATGATTGATGAGATGTTTTTGCATATACACCATGTATAACATATATAATTAATGGAACAGACTTGTAGTTAGAAGGAAACCCTTTCATTCAATGAAGCGATGTCGCAACAACAAATGTAATGCATTTTTTCCTTGTTGTTGTTGTTGTTATGATGAAAGTAATTTGAAAAAATGCGATTTTTTAAAGATATTTTTATGAAGTCCCTGTTTCCAGAGTGTTAACATCATAAATAGTTTGTAAAAAATGACAATAAATTGAGATCTATTGTTAGTAAAAAATAAATTTTTTGTAATGAAATGTGTATTTTCTTAGAAAAAAGATTAATCTCATTTAAAATTTCAATTGTTTGAGGACCCTGTTCTTTTATTCATCTTTATTCAAAATCATGGTCACTTGAATAAGAATAATAAAAAAAATCTAGAAACAGATAATTACAATTTATTTTCAGAAATGTGCAACGTTGTATCCGAAAATAATGTTAAATATAATTTGTAAAAATAATATTTTAATCATTACTGATAATAACGTTTTAAATATTTCGTTTTATAAAAATCTCAGGCATACTGAAAATTAAAAATAATTTTAAAAAAACATTCATCATGTCGTATTTCTTTACAAGTTTCATCTTATTATTTTATTTATTTATTTATCGTGCTTTATGTTCAGTTAAAATAACATATTAAACACCTATGTCTTTTCAAAAGTTAATCAACTTATGCTTTTTACTATGACAAGCGTTTTTTGCATCTTTATTTTATGTGAAATAACGTACTAGACTATGCAACTCACAAAATGAGCCTCACCACAGTTTCTAGTTTTTGTACAAAAAATATTTTAATTTTGTTTTAAAAAATTGAAGTTATAAAAAAGAATTTGCAAATTTAGAACTTTTTTTCTAATGAACGACTGTAAATAGAGACAATAAATAGATAGATAGAGAAAAGTTTAGACTTTAATTTTTGGAATTTCGATAATTTCCCGTAAAATCGGTGCTGGATAGAAAATTTCATTGTTCAAGAAAAAGTCGTTTTGTTTACTACAACTTATAACAAACGAATTCCTTGTTACATTGTAATTTACAAATCGTTAAAAGTTTAACAAAAATCGCCTCCTCATAAAAATTTCTACAGTCGGTACCAGAAATTTTTAGAAGATGCTTAAATTCAAAAGATTAAAAAAAAAACTAGTTCTCGCACCTCAGGTGAAGATTCTGAGTACCTCCGGACTACTTTGAATGTAGTCCTGGAAAATTCGCGAGCTGATAACCAGGGCTTGGAATTTCTGAATCAACGGTGTGGCTTAATTTGTTCTGCTACCCTTCAATATATACAAAATCGAATTGTTATAACAGCGAGTTCAATAATCAGGGACCAGTCACTTCACATGTGATAAGAAAAGGGTTAGCAGTACGATGCTTGCCACGCAGAATTTGAAACTCATAACATTGAATAAAAATTTGAACTTTATTCAGTGTTTCAAATTTTTTTTATCTCATTCAATTCAACAATGCCCTATGATGTATTATTGGTATCGCTATCTATTGTTGTTAATTAGAAAAAAAATATTCTATTTTTGTTCTTTATTTTGAATAATCATATTCATCATTGCTATTATGCGAAAACGCGCCATACATCAAAAAACGACAAAATAATAAATTATGGTGTAGTAATTAAATTAGCAATAATAATTAAGTTTAAAGTAAAATTCAAGATCAAAAATAAAAAATACAGAAAATCCGGCCTGAAGACTTTCAAGGGTCAACCTCAGGCAAAGATTCAAACCAGGAATTTTTTCTATGAGGGATCTGACTATTTTGTCGAAAATTGATCCCTCGTGATCCGAAAATCCCAGAATATTGAAACCTTAGAGATAAATTAGTATCACATGAATATAAGAACAAATATGAATCCAAATAGATTACACAAATTGTTTAAATCAAACAAAAGATCGTAAGACCTAAATCAGAATGTAGCTGTATTATAAACACACAAACAAACAGGTAATAAAATTTTTTCAAATTTTTTAAAAATATAAATAGAATTGCAGAGACATGCTCAAATCCTCACACAGAAACAAATAAATAGTAATTATAAAAATATATCCACACACATACCAAATTGAAAAAGAACTCCAGAAATTTGAAGCTTGTCACCTGACAGAATAAATTTCACATAGTCACACCAACACCAATTTCACCATGTTAGAATCCCTAAGCTTAGTCAGAATATATAGCCATATAAGTACTTGAAGTGCAATCTATTAATTTAAGGTTACAGTTCAAAGTGGAATTATTGGAAGGTTTGTTTTAGTTTTGAAAATTAGTTAGACTTTTTCTTATTAAAGTTTGTATGTTACATTAGTTTTTGGGAAAATACTTAGAGGTTAAGCTTTTAATAAGGTTG
Organism: Argiope argentata; assembly: GCA_026289955.1. Taxonomy (NCBI): domain Eukaryota; kingdom Metazoa; phylum Arthropoda; class Arachnida; order Araneae; family Araneidae; genus Argiope; species Argiope argentata. The sequence goes on from JAOUZG010010951.1 coordinate 5,383,805, forward strand.
TTTGTTGCTTCTATGCAAACATTTTTGTTATTACAGATTTTTTTAATCATGTTAAATGTGCGAATATTAGATTTTTGAAAATTTTAGACTTTAAATTAGAGTGGTAATTACTTCAATAATAAATAATAAGTTCGATTATTTTAAAGTTAAATCCATCCCTTTTGTCATAAATACCTATTAAAGTTTTTACATTTGAAATTTCTAAATTTGAATTCAGATAGTTTGCTTTATAAAGATTATTGTTTGCTTCAGTTGAAATTAGATCTTTTGGGTAATAATTTAGAACTACATTAGCATTATTTAAGTTTAATAACAGTATAGTGTCTATATATCTATAGCCATTTATTAAATTGTCTTTAATTATTTTATTCTCTTAAAAATGTAGGAAAATATTAGCCAGAGCACTTGAAAAAGCTGTACCCATTGGAATTCACTTTAGTTGTTTATAAAAATTAGTGCCTTTAAAAACGTAGTTTTCTTTAACATTAAAGTTACATAACTCTATCCAATTGTTTTTTGTTATGATTTCTCTATATAAATAATCGTCATAAATTAAGGTACACACCTCTAACTTTTCGTGAGGTATATTAGTGTATAAATTTTCAAAATCATACGTATTAAGTTTATTAATATTGTTATCTTTAAGAAAGTCCAAAATATCTTGGATACTATTATAAAATTATCCTCATTTTTAATTTTATTTAAAATTATTTTTAAATATTTAATAAAAAACGTTTTCCCGTGAAATAATTGTAACTTCCGGTGCTTCAAGTTACGAATCTAAATTTAATTGGTTTGTAATGGAATTTTACCGTTGGAAATAAATAAGGATAGTTTAAAGAGCAAGTTTTTATCTTAGTTTTTTTAGCGAAGGCTAGCATCCTTTTATCTAATTCCTTTTTCCCGGTTTTATTAATGTAATTTGAATTAGAGTTATATTCTTTGATTAAAAGATTTTTAGATAAATATTTACAAATTAAACAGAAATAATTAGCCGATTTATCTATTACTGTGATAATAAACCTCTCTTTTGGTTTTTTAAATTCTTTTTTCAAAGATTTATTAATATAAACTCATTGTTCTTTAGTTCTCATATTCCCTGTATTTATCCTTGTCTTAATTTCCTCTAAAATCCTTACCTTTCATTCTCCGAAACCTACTGAAGGACAATGGTATTTTCTAAATAATTTAGCAATAAAAATATCAAAATCCTGACCAATAGAAATTAAGATTTTTTTTAATGTTTACCTTTAAAAAAAGGTAAAGTCTAAATCTGAAAAGGTAAATTATCTTAGTCTAATTTTTTATCCCTTCCCATGAAATCTCTTAAAGAGTTAGAATAGATAATATTTTAACTTTCTGTTATAATATGTCTTTTGTCAGTATCTATATAATCTTTATAAATTTCTTTGTCACAATTATAATTTGCTTCTTTTATTTTATTTAAGTTTTTACCATAATAATTATAGTTGCAAATTCTTTTTCTTAAAGTTGCTGAGTAACTAAAAGCTATAGAAACTATTAAATTATCTTTTAAAGGAAAAGGGTTTTTTATTACTGTTTATAATTTTAGGTAACTTAAGGTTTTCGAAGCTAATATCTAAAGATCTCACCATACAGTACTCTTTATTTAACTTAATTTTATTTTTGAATAATAAATCATTTTTTAATATCAAGTTTGAATTTTATTAAATCTAGCATTATAGATTTTGTGAAAGAGTTTTGAAATTTTAAATCTCCAAATGTTTTTTTTATAAACCATTTAGTTTTATTTTTCTTGAAGACAAATAGATATTTCTTAATTTTAATAATACTCTCACAATTAATATCCAAATTATAGCAGTTCTGAAATTCTTCGTATATAATATCATAATTACCACCTCTACTCCTTACCCCTCTTAAATCTTTTAAAATAGTTTTCTTTGTCCAGAAAGTCTTTAAATATATTGAATTTATTATAAATGCAAATGTTATCTAAATCACCGTAACCTTCTCCATTTAGTTTACTATTGAGTCCGTATGGAAATAAAGTTTTTAGAATACATATATAAATATTTTCTAAGTTCTGTTTAAGTCAAGAATGTTATCGTCTAGAATATAAGTATTAATATTATTAAAATTATGAAATTGAAAATGTAGTAATTCATGGTCAAAAGATTCAGTTTTTATGAAGTTTTTAATAGCAGATTGGTGGCCATTAATTCTTTTATTAAGTTTCGTACGTGTCTGTCCTATATAATTCAAATTACATTCTTTGCTATTGATCATATAAATTAGATTTTTGTTCTTACAGAAACTTTCCAAATTTAATTAATTTTTAACTTGTTCTTTGCTTAAATTTGTGCTCATAGATTCTTTTCTGTTGTTTCTCAAAAATTTAAAAAAAAAACAATATATTGTCCAGTTATTTTCTTTAAGATATAATTGGCAAAAAAATATCAACTAAATGTCATGAGTTTTACAACAATACAAATAAACAACTTAGTTATTAACAAGCATTTAATTAGTAAATATATTTTCAAATCTAATTGATAAAAATGAAACTATGATCTAATTTTTGTACTTAACAGACGCTAAAATATTTTAACTATTCCGTTCCTAATTTTCAGTAAATTTCAAACCACAAATAATAGTAATAAATATTGGTGCAGCGTTAGGATTTCTACTAATTCTTTCAAACTTTGACTCAAATATAAATCAGATCCATTTATCAGTGACTACAGTAAATTTTCCTCTTTTTATTCTGAAACTCTAAGATTATAAGATAATACAAAACTACATTACCATATAACTAAAACTTTAATTAATTTATTGAACTGCATTTCAGAGATTAATCAATTAACCTTAAAGGTTAAATAATAGATTTATTTAACATTTAAGACTCAATATAATAACATTTCAATTATATAAACTCTGCCTCAACGGAACTATAACAATTTGACTCAGATTTTAAAATGTAATATAAAATTTGTGAGACTTGTAATGCATGGTAGGTTTGCAAAGATTACAGTGATATGATAACTATAGTTAAATTGATTTGTAAAAGTAATGAAAGCATCATTTTCGAACAATGCGATCTTAGTAAAGTACATTGGTTCTAAATGAACAGATTACATTTTCTAGTAATTTCGTCATTTATTTGAATCATTATTTTACTGTATTCATCTAGTACTGGAACAAAATCATAAGCCTAGTATTAACTTTCTATTTTTCCCCAGACAGATTTTAGGAGAGGAAATACAAACCCGTGCATTTAATTTACTATTAAGGAAAATACTTTAAAATATATAGCTGCTTTTTGAAGATATCAGTCATTAAGTCCCCCTGTGTCAAAAATCTCTCTGTATAAATTGCATGTGTCCGCTGTTTGTATGCGTTTTTTAATAAAGCATATAATATCGCAATCATTCACCTTTCTTACCTTTCCAAGTGCTTATTTGAATATTTTTATAGGAGTTAGTTGAATAAACTAATTATGTTCATACATTAGTTCAGACTAAACATTGAAAGGGCAATTTTCTGAACTTCAGTCAGGGATTATTTACAGCCAGAGCTTGTAAAATACGACTTTAGCAAGAGGGCAAATCAGAAATGATTGAGCAAATAAATAAAATAATATACAAAAGGTTTATGAAACAAAGAAATAGATATTTTTTTATAAAAAAAGTCCAGGCAAAAAAAAAAGGATCGATCTACATTTTTCTATTATCTTATTCTTTTTATAGGAAAAGTATAGAACGAAAATTCTTCAGAAGCTAAAAATAATTTGTAATAAATTAAATTCAATCAATCAGGCCAGTATACTCATCTCGCACATACGTATAATTCAGTAAAATTCGGGACATTATTTCAAATTCGGGATAAATCTGGAGCACAGGAACTATCCAGGAAACAAATAGATAAAGTAATAAAGTAAAAAGAACAGTAAAATTTTAATTTGAATAAAATTTTGAATGAAAATTTTATTGAATTGAAATAAAATGTCTAATTGTTATATGAAAATAGTAAAATATTTTAACCATTTCAACTTACGCTTGGTTGAAAGGATGCATGACTTTTGTGATATAAAATATATCTGTTCTTTAATTTTTGTTACATAGAAAATTATAACGTTGAACTACTATCAGACTTAATGACAATTCATTAATATTTATTTCCATTCGTTGTTTAACCGAAAAAAAACATTCTATATATCTATTAAATACAGCTATTAACTAAAACCTTTCAATCTTTTAAAATAATTTTTCACTTTTAATCAATATCATAAAATTTAGGCTTTCTTTTAGTACGTATTATTGAATGAAAAGATAATAACGAACAGTTAAAAATATAATGTATTGGCTATTATTTCCCGCTATGGCATTAAATAATATTTGTAACGTCACGATTTAGATGCAGATTAAAACTTTAAGAGGATATTCATTTTTTATTACTTAACCATGTATTTTTCATTCTTTAGTTGGTAGTTGAACATTTAAAAAATGATAGATGTTTGGAAAATTTCCTCATGATTGAAACAAATAAAACCCAAATTATTTATATAATGAAAATTTACAGTTTGCTTCAATATGCTAAAAAAGTAATCCTTCATTTACAAGTAATATTTCTGGAGTCATCTATAATTTCATTAACGCATTTCTGAACAATATTACGACTACCTGATTTCAAGTGACATAAACATCACGACGTTGAATTTTAGCTAATTTTCAAATTTTCTTCCAAGTGCAGATTAACTCAATAACTTTTATACAAGATGGAATAAATTAATTTAATTCAAATTACTTTAGAGATAAATAATTTTAATATATTTTAGAATTAGTAGAATTACTTAAAATAGCTGTAAAATGTACTTTAAAACACAAATATTATTGATATTATTATGCTAAAAGTTGTTCTTGTATCACAAATCTAAAAAAACCATACCTACTGTAGGCAAATCGCTATCTCAATTGTGACGTCACAATTATTGAGTTCTAACTGGATCTCATTTCTTTAGTTTTTTCAGGAAACAAGATCAAATAAAAAATATTCCATTATATTTAATCTGAAAATCTTTTATGCTTTTTTCACAACCCCTTTTAAATTTAAGATCGTATTATTTCATATACCACATTTAATTCATTTTGGAAAAAAGATTTATTCCTTTGAGAAAAATATTTCCAAACAAATAATATACATGTTGTTTTCGAATTCGGCTGGCAAATTCAGAAAATCTACAAAAGGCATCAAGAAAATAAAAAAACCGCCATACATCAAAACGTCAGGAACGAAGTGAAGTAAGAGAAAATCTCAAAAACGTAGGGTGTCGGAGAATTCCTAAAAACTGTAAAAATTTAATAAATGAATAGCAAATGACGATTCAATAACGATTTTTTAAGCAAAACTACATTCGTAAAAGATTTGTTTTCATATAAGTAAAAAGTAAAGAATTTTGCAATCTTTAATTTAATATAAAAATGGAGTAACCGAAGAGATTTTGAGTTATTCAAGAAAATTAAAATTGTCATCAGAAAACAAGTACTGGCGTCCTGAGACCGGTAGCAACATCTCTACTAATGTTTGCAGAGTGTGTTGCCAAATTTCGAAGATAAAGTGAGAGAAGTAATAGAAGGCATTAAAAAGAGGAAAAATTACCTTAACATATAAGGTAACAGTTAACGTTTATGCGGTGAAAATTGCAAAAAAACAGACATCGAGGGGACAATTATCCTGGCAAAGAGAAGGACCCTATGAAATCGATGATTGAGATCAAGGTAGTCGAGAAGAAGAAGCTGTCTCCATGTGTTCGAGGAAAATGAAAGCAGCGAGCAAATAATCATTAAGGAACATCGCAGAGTTGATGGTCATTAAATTTCATTCTCAAAGAACGAATGACAAGCATGCGGATATGCCTTTAACTTATGGCCAAACGGATAATAATAGATGCCTTGGACTTAGAATGCAACAAGAGAAGTTTCCAATTAGGCATAGTTCACACTATTGTAAAAAGCGATCAACGGCTGCTGGGAACAACATTCTTCAGAAGAAGGTGACCAAATGTAGGGCAAATTACGCAATGTGCTCACACCTGACACAGTAAACAGAGTTTTGCAACAATCCCATCTATAATATCTCATCTACAAGCGCACAATCAGTTGCAGCTGAACTGGGTAATCATTATGAATTGTGTGGGAAAACATGCGTGTTGAAATCACGCACCGCTTGCCCTTGCAGACTCCTATACGATGGCGATTTCTCTCTTCTAGTGGAGTTCGAAAGCTGGATGCTTGAAGCCACATAGGAAGATTCAATTTTTCTTGAAAAAGCGTTATTTTCAGATTAAGCTTGTTTTACTAGATAAGGCATCTTCAACACTCACAATGCCCGTACATTGATATGTTTGGTCATCCGAAAATCCCTACATCACGATCTCATCAAACGTACAGCACAAGTTTGATATTAGGATCTGGACAGGGAATCTCGGATATCATCTGTTACTACCGTATCTTCTTCCCAAACGTCTTAATGGTACAAAGTACTCTTTCATGAAACTAGGGCATGCCGGAACCTGTGGTTAATGCATGATGGTACGTCAGCGCATTTTTCAATTGCAGGGTGTATCTATCTCGATACTATATAACCCTGGAAGTAGTTTGGATACGGTGAACCTGTTGCTTGGCCTTCATGTTCCCTGGACCTCAATCCCTTGAATTTCTTCTGCTGGGACCACATGAAATCTCTTGTTTATTAAACGCCTTTGGATAGAGTGAAAGGTCTTGTGACATTAATTGTCGACCCCCCTGGAAACAACGCAAGTACACCGGGTATGTTTGAACTCATTTGGGGATCCTTCAAATGTCAGTGATGGCAGTGTAATGACCTTCGAGTCCATAACATAGAAAAAAATTATGAAAGTTTCTTATCGTCTCCTTTCTGGCTTTAAAAAGAGTGCTGTGTTAAATATGTTTCCCAAATAAATGTCGTTTGCCTTTTGAAGTGGAAAGGCTGCATGTTTTCAGTCTGCATAACTTTCCAAACATTACTTTTCCATTTCATTCCGAATATCCAGAATACAGTTCAGAAACAACTGATCATGTTCATGCCGATGGGATATCAACAATTGTTGCAAAAGTTTGTTTTCAATATCAGGCGTTGTGGTCGCTGAGTTTTCACCTTGCATTTAGTATCTCTCTCTTTTTAGGCATCCTATCTTCCAAAGCCGTAGATCGATGTTTTCAAAAGTAATATGGTGTGGGCAATGACTCCTAAGATATTTCTCTATGTACTAGACTTCGATTACCCTCCTCTTGGTATTAAATTAAAGGCATCTCCGGATGTTCGTCATTTGTTGATTGCAAATGAAGTTTAATGACATCAATTATATAATGTTCAGTAGGGTGGAGAGAATAAATGAACTTTTTATTTGTAATTTAGAATGGTGTAGTAAAGTTGTCTTTTGATGCAGATAAAATAATGAATAAATTTGAGCAAGTTTCAAATCAAGATTAGAGTATATCTTGAGATGCCACAAAAATGTTTATGAAATTGAAATTTTTGCTACATTTTAAAGTTATTTTACGAAATAACCAACTTTTGATTTTTAATTTATAATAGTGTGGAAAAGAAGTTTTTTGAAATAGATAAAAATAAATAAAAATTAAAAAAATATTCGATAAATTAAAATGCACAAGGACGCTAAATTTTCATAAAAACATACTTTTTGAATATTTCTGAGAACCTCTATTAAGAAATAAAATACTTTAAGGTGACATTATAATATGAATTGAAAGAAAATAATTTTACTCTTGCATTGGTATGGCATCCAGGAAGCTGAGTCATCCTTGGATGTTATTCAGGGAAGGCGGGGTTATGTCTGTGTTTGGTGATGAGATCAGAGCTATTGTCAAGTTGAGTTGAGTTTGAGTTATATAATAATTATTGATTTGTGAATTTATGCACTTATTTACTTTGTAGTTAGCAAAAATTGCTCAAGTTAGTGAAGACAAGACAAATGTCAAAATGTCCTGTTTGGGGGGAATTTTCAGATTAGTTTGAAATTGAACTTCCTACTTACGATTCTTTATGGAAGGCTATTGTTTTATGAGGAATAACCTCAAAATAGCTTCAGAGAAGTTTTTTCTGTAAGAGAAATATGTGACACTATAGTTTTCAAAATAAAACAAATATGGTCACGATCTTCCATTCCTGTTATTTTTTGCAAAATATTTTTACAAATGATAAAATCTTATCATGGTAAATATAGAAACTTATTAAAGTCGAGAAGATTTAGAAAATTTAAAGAAGCAAAACTTTTATTTGATGCTGCTGCCTGTAAATGTGTAAATTTTAATAATTGTGTTTGCATAAAAAAAACAAAGTACCAGTTATGGAACAAGAGTTTCTAAGCTATCATCGTTCTAACAGGAAAATGGTGATAGGTAATATTGATGTAGCTATCACAAGCACTTTGAGAGAGATACAAGGAAGAAAAAGTAAACAACTACAGATAATAGTTAAATTTAATCAAGAACAAGCAAATAATACTAGTGTACAAGAAATGGTCATTGACCGAGATAAATAACAACAGAAACTGAAGGAAAAAAAAACAGTCAAATGTGTATTAAATTGTCATCTGTAGCTTCCATTGCTCACCATAACGGAGTATCAGATAGAGCTGTTTCAGCTATAGCTAGTAATGTTTTAAAGGATTTCGGTGTAGGTCACAGAAGAAGACAAAACGTATGTAATTGGCTGGATGAAAATTAAAAGAGTAAGATTAAAACAATCAAAGACTTCTTACGATAAAGACATTCATTATACTCAGATTACCGAAAATAGATTATTGTTTTTCGAAGGGAGAATTGGCAAAACAATTGTTCCAGAAAAGAGGCGTAGTTAGTTCAGAAGTGCACGTTTTATTAACAGAGGAACCAAACTCAAAGTTTTTAGGCTATGTAACATCTATATCTGGCACCGAAAAAGGCATAGCAGACAGTATACTGGGATTTCTGAAAGAAAGAGAACACAACAAACAACTTTTGAACTTTAACTGCTGTTGGGTGTGATAGAGCCGTTGTAAAAACTGGGTATAATAATGGTGTTATAAGAAAATAGGAAGACTTTTGCAATGGTTAATCTGTTAGTTCCATTGTAATAAGCAACCATTGCATCATCTTTCTTGTCATTTAGATGGTAAAATGAAGGGATCCAATGAGTGTAAATGCGAAATAGATCAGCATCTAGAAAACTGTGCTAGTCCTCCTGAGGTTGCCTTCTTGCCAAATGCAAATAACCTTCCTCTCCTGGAAAACAAAAATCCTTTAAGTGCATATCAAAAATATTTATTGGATATGTGTATCACTGTATCAAGTAGAAATTGCTCACTAGACTTATCTTTAAGAAACCCCGGAAAGCTTGCTCTCTCCAGAGGGTTGACATTAGCCAATTGCTTGCTTCGATTATAAATTGCAACTGAAAATCTTAAGACTGAGTACATTCTGTAAATGTATGCGCCTGTGTGGTTTAATATTTAGTTAAAACCATCACGTACGTATGGTTCCAAGCATCTTTTTGATCTTATCTCATATTCACGCTATCTATCTGAAGATATAAAAAAATGTTACTGGCCTGATTATTCAAAGAAACAGGTACTTCTTTTTTCCAGAAAATATCATTTTATCCATGCAAAGTGATGAACGTAAAATTAAAAACAACACTTGTTTTACAATGTGCTATAAAAGCAAGAATAGAAATTAGAGATATAGTTAGGAAGTTCAAAGTTCCAAAGATAAACTTCAATGCTAAATGTTACATGGACATGATGTCATGGTTTGAAAATGCCGTAACTGAGCCCCCATTATTAAAACATCTTTCCAGGGCCTCTCTCAAAGACTTAATACTGAAGGCATCTGAAATTGAACCAAATAATGTAGTGGATTCGGTTATCGACTTTCTCCGGCTTCCTTGTCTCACCCAATCTGTGGAAAGAACTGTCAAACTGGTGACCGGTCCAAAATGTATGTGGTTCACTCGCAAGAGAAAAATATATAGAAGAGCAAAAACTGACTCAAGTGGGAATAGGTCAAAATGTAATACAAAAAACAGTTTAATATGGCAATGAAGTAGAAGAAAAGATTTTGAACTGTAGCATTTGTAATCATTAAGGATAGAAAATTAATAAAATTTAATATTCAATATATTTTCATTATATTACGTTAGTATGAATTTTTAGAGTTGTTGCGCTTATATATGTATTTAAAGCAATTCTTTATAGCACATCAACAAAAAATTCATAAAATTTCTTTTATCAAAGTTTATAATTTTTCAATTTTTTTTACAAAATTCAAGTTTTTGTGGCAGCTTAAGATGTTGCAAAATTTTAACGAAATTTTAAATTATTCCTTTTGAACCTAGAAGGGAACTTTTCCCCATTATTACCAAACCAAAGTCAAAATTTTCTTAAGGCAGTTTTCGTTATAACCTAATGTTCAGTGATGAGTTCTTACTCGCTGCTTTCATTTTCCTGGAACTCATGGAAAATATATATACATACGAGGGAGCTTCTTCTTCTCGACTACCTTGATCTTAAACCTCACTTTCATATAGCTGTTCTCTCCGCCAGGCTAATTTTCTCTTCTGTGTCTGTTTCACAATTTTCACTTCAATTTTTACACTAGATTTTTATTTAAAATTAAAGATTGCAAAATTCCTTACTTTTTCATGCTTTTATTTATCTTCAAGCTTTAATATATTTGCATTTAAGGGTTCCACATTACTGTTTCGTTTTCAGTAATTTCCAGAAAGAAAATGAAGAAAAAATCTTCTTAAAATTTTCTTTTTCTTAAAAACAACTCGTAGTTAAAGCATCATTGATTATTTTTTATTAATTTTTTATAGTTTCCAGTAACTTTCAGATACCCTATATTTGTGAGATTTTCACCCACTTAACATCGGTTGGCTATTTGTCATCCTTTTGATGCTTATTGTAACCTCTCTAAATTCATCGGTAAAATTCGGCAACACCCTGTGCTTCCCAAATTTCATGAATCGATTGTTTATGCTTAAATGATATAATATAACTTTTAGCATCTTTCATTTTTATTTTTACAAATCCAACGTAGGTAGACTTTAGTTCTCGAGTCCTACTAACTTCCTTTTTTGCAATGAAAAGAAAACAGATAGAATAACATCAGAGGTTTCTAATCTCCGAAATTAAATATAATTGTATTGCGAAATTAATTTTTTTATATCATATATTTCAGAAAATGATTTGAATAGTTTTTATTATTTGAATTAAATCAGATAATAATCGATTTTTAGATTAAAGAATAAAAATGTTTTAGAAATAGGCAATGCAATCATATCCAATCCCTTTTTTATCCACTTTCTATATTATCAGAGAGGGAAACACTTTGTTTTTCGTTTCAGAAGCTGAAACAAAACAAATAGTTCTTTTGAGAGAGACAAAAACAGCCGAATAGTCCTATAGATCAAGAATTATCCTTCTCCACCTTTTGATTAGATCTGTGCATGAGTAAAAAAATTTAAAACAAAGACGTAAAGGCAAGTGAAATAATAGAGAGCTATATTTCTAAGCCCAGGCTGCGCCTTCATGGCAAAGAATTACCCAGCAGGAGAAAAGAGTGTTCTTGACAAGTCAACATACGGTTTGGCTAGTTATTGATCGAAGATAAATGGTAACTCTTTCAAAAAATGAAGATGGAATATATTTCTTGCAAAGAGTGACGGCAAGATAGAATATTTTTACTTCTTTTCTTATAAATATTTTCATAAGCCACAAATATATCTTGCAGAGCTTAATTCGTTTAATTTCTGCGTATTCAGCGGCATTTGCACTGTTAAAGGGTTATTTATAAAAGCAGTAAATTTATTCAAAATAAAGTTTGTGATTTGGAAACGTATATCCTGTCTATATAGAGCACTTTCACTATTTTTAATGTTAATAGTACAAAAAAATCTTTATTAATCGAATATATATCCATTATTAAGCGGAATATACTATAGCATTTAAATAACAAATGTTATGGTAATAATCTCAAAGGCCAAATGCTAATATCTTTAAGAAAGCAATTTAAAGAACAAAATTGTTTATTTTCACAAAAAAATTCCAGCTTGGTACAAAACATCATTTTAATTTTAAAAAAAGTTCTAAAACATTTATGAACTTTTCTTAGCTTTTATTTATCAAAAATAATTTATTTTTATTACAATAAGATGACGAATCAAAATGTTATAATGTATCACCAGTTTTATATGTGAATTTAAAAAATGCATGATACGAAAAATGAGAAAGCCTTTTCAAACTGATATCGTCTTCCGTAATTCAAAGAGTATTTTCTAGTATATTTGCTTTATTTCGTAGTGAAATTAATATCAGAATAGTGTTGTACTTACTACCATGCTGCCGAATTTGCTAGGAGTGTAAACCTCTCGAGCAGCTGATTTTTCAGATGAAACAGGTGATTGTTCTAGAAAAAGATGGCTTCACGAAACATTCTTTTTCGGTCATGAACTTTTTGATTATGAGCTCAAGCGCTATCACATTAACTATTATTGAATGAGGTTTAAGGACCAAAAATGTGATTTAAAATTTGTATGAATTCGGCTTTGTTTAAATGTAATACAATTGTGAACATTTTGTTTACATTTATCAATGATGATGTTGGGTTTTAGTGTCATGTCATGAATTTTCCAAGACACTTTCTTAGACACAAAATAATACCTCTAAACTAGAGTTCAACATAATAATTTGAACTACTCAAAATGATTAACTATTTTAGAAAATCACTGGAAGTTCTTTCCCAAGAATTTAAAAATACCCATAGAATTCGTCTTGAGCAACAAGTTGAAAACAATAAAAGATTTTTTTGATTAAATATTCCTGACAAAATTATATGATGAATATTGTTCGAGATAAAGTGAATCTAGAATTGCGCGTAACATTTTGGATTTGATTTCGTAATAGAAAGTTTTGTAAGACCATATTTTCTCAAAGACCACTAGGATTCATTTTGCAAACTGGATGCGCTGATTTACAGACTACCTGCTGTACTACAGTCGTTAAGGGATAATTTGTGGAGAACGTGAGAAAGCAGAGGACAGCTAGTAAGGAAACAATACATATTTTTTGAAAGAAATGACAAATGCATTTATGATATGAAGGCAGTTAATAAGAAATATTTGACTTCTTAAATAATCGAACATTAATAAAATTTCTTTAATAATCGAATCTCTTGACAATCTTTCGATGCACATGAGTTTACAGATGTATTTGATGACTAAATCATTCTAATATTTCTTGGTCTCTCATGATAAATAGTGACTGCGGTAGATATGCGTGTGATATCCTCAAAATTGTCCGTGGCGTTGTTGAATAGAATGCATCTCAAGTGACCTTAGCTTTCCCATTCAAAATGAGAAACGCCTTGTTGGGTCTATGAGGACACCAGAACCTTTACAACATTGAAGAATTTAGAAAATAAAATTTTCGTATAACCTCTGGTCAGTTATTCAAGCTCAGAATGATTAGAAGTAAAACTTTAGTCGGTATGGATACAAGTTTATATATTATAGATAACAGTGGCTTGTTAATGGTTCTTAGAAGATAACATGCATTTATGTAATTAATAAACTTATTTCTACTTTCGGTTTGTGAATGCTGATTTTCCTTGAGAATGTTTCGAGATCTCTAGTGTTAAAGGGTTGTTTTTATGCATCTACGCAACTACATTAAAAAATCTTTGTGTATACTAAGCTTCCATTATTTTTTCCAAATGTATTACAACAAAATTTTATACTTTTACAGACATCTGTTTTGCCAAAATTAATATTAATGTCAATTTTAGTATATACAAATAAACATCGAAAGAGGGATGATATTTTAAAACTATAAGTTGAAGTGCTAAGTTGATTGCAGTTTAATAACTTCAAACGAATGTTGCTCCAACGTCCAATGTCCGCTGTCTAAAGAAATAAAAAAAAAACTATTATCGTTTTTATGTAATTAGGGAGATGAATCATCACATTACAAAGATTGAAAATATTTGAGAACAGTTTAAGTTTAAATAAATTTATTCTAATATTTCATTTTAAATATTTTGTATTTGACTTTAATTACTTTGGTACTGCTTTATGTGGTTTTATATTTCTATTTACTGTGCTTTGTAACTTGAATAAAAAATTCATAATATAATAGCTTCTCATTAATTATTGCGATTGACAGTAGAATGTTTTTATTAATTCAGAATGGTTTCATGTTTCTACATTTAAGTTCTTGTAATTATGTCTTTAGTTAATTAGAAAGTTTCCAATAAACAGACCCCTTTTTGAAGTAGGAAATTGAAATCTACTTTTTAACTCTATTTCTGCTCTTTTGAGGCCTCAATAAACGCTTGTCCACTGAATGAGTTAGAAAATAAATGACTATAAAACCAAATAGAAATGTGAAAAGTGTCATCTTATCAGAACCAAAGTAAACAACATAAGTAATAATTGTTGATAATTTTGTAATTTAATTTTAGTTCATTTAAGTTGCTTTTGATTTTTTATATAAATTAAATTTATTTCCATGCATTAAAAGGGAATGAATTCCGTAATTTATTGGAAACGAAATGTATCGGAAATAAATGAAAGAGTTTAAAACATTGTCGCATCCAAAATGGAATTTCTTTTTATATAAAAGAATTATTTTACCAGTTTATATAATAATTCTGGAATAAGAAAGAATAATTTTTTTGAATAGTCAATTTTTACAGATATAGCCACATTTGTATTTTGTCTTTTTAACGTGTTAAAATTTAAAAACAGTGTCCTGTTGGAAAAAATATATATATTGATAAATAATTAAAAAAAATTATACATGATTCATATAGTTTAAATATTTTATATTTCCTTAAACATAAAGGGTTTTTAATCAGGACAATGAACAGGTCATATACAAATGAAAGTCAGAGATATTTACAAATGTTTAATGAGATTTTGTAAAGTATTCTTAATCCGTTATTAAAACTTACGTTAATTTATATTTATTTAAAATAATCCATTGTTTAGAGTTACTGTCTTACCGGCTCATCAAATTTGGTTTAATATTCCTCCTGAAATATCCAAATTAAGGTGGTATAACTGAGATGAATTTTAACCATTGAATCTAAGTAAGGCCGATTTCTTATAGGGGGAATCACTTTAACCTTAATTAAAATGAATAAAATTTAATTTAATTTTTTTTTTCTAGCAGTAGTAAGGGTTCCACGTTTTGAACTGGAGCTTAATCTTCGACAGCTTGAATATAGAAATCTAGAATATAGGTGCTAAATGTGTGCAAATTTTGTAGTGCCGAAATAAATATTCATCAAAGTAGTTATGGACGAATCGGTTCTTCGAAATTGTTCCTCTCTTGAAGGGCTAATGTGGATTAATTTTTGTTTCAAAGGAATTCGTTTTATGTCCATTCAGAGACTCATTCAACCATGTTTAATAATGCTTTTTATTTCACTTAAAAAACTAGTCTTTATTCATTCAATAGTAATTTAATTAAAGTCTTCTCTTTGAAAATTCGATAAAAAGCCTTTTTATTTTATCACATAGCATTATTGCACGAAAATAACTAAAACAAACCTTTGAAAATTAATAATCCTGACAAAAAATGACATTAAAAAGGACTATGATATGTTTGTAGTCCATATCTGAAAAATTCCTGTTAACTGCAGTAATTTTCTTCCTTCTTTGTATCGTTTTGATACCTGCAATACAGTCCAAATGAAATTCTCCTATCACATAGCCCCTATGCAAATTAATTGCGTTTGATCATTTCTTTAATTTTGTTTTGTTTTGTTGTAATTGTCTTCAAAGCTGTTCTTATTTTAAGCTTGTGTTTCTGTAGTCTACTGCAGCATAGGCTGAAATTTTCAAAACTCCAAATGAATTATGTATCAATTTATGGTAATACATACAATTCAGCCAATGAACTGAATATTCAGAAAAAATGACACTGGGTTGTACTTTTAGTGTTAAAACTACAATCTGAATTTTATATATTTGTACTGTGTACTAAATTTTATCAACCTAGGCCTTTGAATTTTATAGCTATCGTATTAATTTCTTCTCAAATAGTCATAAAAATTCTTTAAATTTATTTTCTTCAAAATTTGACAGAAACTTATAAATTTGATCATAAATTGATATATTAAATTTCAATAACCTTTTATACGGTGTTTTGCACTAATCGTGTTCATTGACAAACATGTAGACAGACATAATTCCAAAAGTTTTAGGATTCAAAGAATGTCTGAAATTCGTCCATATTTCGAATTCAATTTTTTTGACAATTTAATACTTCATGTATGCTTCGTAAAAGAAAAAATAAAATGTAGCAATTATTGAATATCAAAATGATAGGACACGTATAATAAAATTACTGACGAGAATTTTAAATGAAAAACACTTCAAAAAGATTTGATATGTTCTTTTTGCTTAAGAAAGGGATTGCTGGCATTTGTTTTCAAATTAATTCTTTTTTCATAAAAATTCAATGATCATAATTGTCGAAATTATATTAAGGCAAAAATAATCTGGGAATCATATTAAATGAGTATAATTATTTAGTATACAGTTTAATGAATATTTGAGAAAATTATAGAGCCTTACAATTTTTCGCGTAATTTGAACAGCTCGAAGCATTATGCATATTCCAAAATCTGACTGTTTCGATAAAATCGCGATTTAAAGGTTGCTGAAGAATCAAAATCGTATTAAAGGAGCTCCGATGTTTCCTTAATGCAATGGAAAAGAGAAGGCAAATGGCGCCAAAGGCATAGTTACTTTGTTCGCCCCTCCATCGTATTTGCCTACTTGTGAAGATTTTGTTTTCGCCTTCTCCTCCCCCGACTACAGACGCCTGGAGCGTCAACCCTCTATCTGCACCTTCCCTTTCTTACATCAATTCCTTAATGGTGTTAATACAAACAATCAAGAGTAAATAGAATGAGATATAATTATTTTTTACATGATTATGATGCAAATATTGAAAAGTAGAAGGAATTAGACATTAATATTATATTTATTATAGCTTAAGGACATTAATGCTAACAAGGAGATCGAAATAAATGAATCTATATGATTGTAATCGAAATCAAGCTGGAATGTGGAGTAAAAAAAGAGTTTTGAAAGTGACCCAGTATCTTTAATTAACACTTTGCGCAAGCTTTTAACTGATCGGGTTAGAATTTTTTGAATTCCACAAATGATATTTACTGATTACTAACTAATGTATTATATGAATAGCACTTATACTTGTCATTTCTGCTCAATTACTAACTGGACATTTCCACTTTGACATATTTAGATTTAAAAAAACATTGCTATAGTGACATATTAAATCTGTTCAATGTTCGTGTGTCTCATATACTGTTATTTACTTTCAACAGCTTTTTACACATTAGAATGTTTTGAATAATTTTGAATTTTAAGAGAATGTATGGCTGTATGAAACTTTTATTCATATTGAGTTATCAAGAAGAAAATTTAAAACCATTGTGTTCAATAGCGAGGGAGCATATAGAACCATTTGAATTTCACAATTCTAAAAGTTTTCAATATTGGGGTTTTTTAAGCAGTTTTATTTAATTTTACTTGCTCCTTGTTCTTAAAAATTAAATATTGTCCATTATTTTCCTGACAACAATAGAATTAAACTTTTACACTATTTTTTTGTTTATTCTCTATAGCTATTCCCCAAAGTTAATAATTTAATTTCTCATAAATGAATAATTAAATAAAATTTTGAAACATTCGATTTATTATAATCACAAAAGTTTGTTTTCAAAAAACATTTTTAATCAAAACTTTTCAACTTAAGATAATCAATTAATTCATCATTACGTGAATACTATGTACCAGTGGCTTTCGAATTTGCTATTCTTCGGAGGTATATTTTTTTACGAATGACGTTTAGAAAGAACATTTCTTTTCAAAGAGATAAATATAAGTAAAGAATAGTTTTAAAAAATTGATATCAAGTTAAAAATGAATAAAAAAATTTATTAAAAATAGTAAATCGATAAAACTGAGTCACATATGCAAACAGAAAAATTCTTATTTCGCAGACAGAAGCTAAAAACGCAATTATTTACATAATATATATTTCGCATTTTACTTTTCTTAAGCTAGCGTTTTGAAAAATTATCATAGCTTTGTTTGCACTTTTCTGCCAAGAATTTAACAAATCTTCTCTAATCTAATTATTATTAGCTCTCTTGCCCACATTTTCGATTTTGTAGTGTTTTTGATTTTATATGATAAGGTTATGAATTCATCCGCACTAAAAACATATATAAAATACATCAATGAAAAACAATAGAATCACACAAATAAAAAACTTCATTTGCAATAAGATATGTATTATTTAACGTTACCATTAACTTCTTCGTGGCTGTATACAAATGAATTTCTTTCCTGTTCATTCGCTTTACAATATAAAATTTGTTATTTTTAATGCAAAAAGTTTCATTTCTTATTAAACCTGAATTGACGAAATATATATTAATTTTGAGTGTAAAAAACAGAAGACAACTTTTCAACTTTTACGCCTGCCGTCAAATTCTTAACATTCTAGTTGAGTTAGCAATATTTCATTTAATTTTCATATCACAGAGGTACGCATTCAACCACACCGAAAATATGCATTTAAATACAGTAAGACCCCGCTTAACGTGGGGGATTCGTTCCATCAAAGTAGAGCGTAATGCGAAACAGCGCTAAACGAGGCT
>JAOUZG010010951.1:5411107-5477156 GCA_026289955.1 Argiope argentata
TAGATATATATATATTTCTTATTATTTTAATATCGTTTTAATTCATTTAAATTCAATAAAAAACAAACATTTTCTTGATTATAAAATATTTCTTAAAAGTTCTGAGATTTCCAAATCTTTATTGTCCTTAAATTGAGCATGTTTCTTCAGTTTGCTCAAAACTTTTTAAAGTATAAGAAAAGGATTTAATTACACACATTATTAGGGAGAAAGCATTGTATTTAAAATAGTACTTATATGAATTTTAATATATTTTTGAAAGATTTCATGTCAATTTTCCAGAATTTAATTATTTGAATCTTAATTCTTTTCATGAGTTTTAATTTTCTTTCTGTTTCATTTGCAATCCAACAAATTATCTTGAGATGTGAAATTCCGATTTCTTTAAAATGTATATTTGACTCAGTTGTAATACTTTAAATAGATTTTATTGTAGTTTCTTTTAAAGCTCTTTTTTTAATAGGTATATTAATAATAAATTTTTTTATTCAATTTCTTATGATCTTTTAAGTTTTATGTTGTATTCTAAAGTAAGTGACTACGTTAAAAAATCAATTTTGGACGAAAATATCGATTTTTATTTCATTCAGTATTACTTATTAGAGAACCTTTCCTTTATGAAATCGTTTGAAATTTGTATGCTCCAAGAAGAATACTCTATTGGCCTGGAACAGCAGAAAAGGGGAAATGCCTAAGCGATGGTGTTTTTTCGCCTTAAGCGTATTGTTTCCATCCTTTCTCATTCAGTTTTTTCCTCTAATCCTTAAATAAATAGTGAAAAATAGCTTTAAATTTAAGAGTAATTAATTGTATCGTTACACTATCTTCAGTTGTTGATAATTTTATATAGATCTCTTAAACTTAATTATACATGAGCAATAAACACATAAAATGTTTGAATATATCAATTGATTTTAAGCAGTGGCATAACTATTTGGCATAAAATATAATTTCAGTGAATAACTATAAAATTGTTTGAGATTGTGTTGTGTGTGTGTGTTTCTTTAAAATAATTTAACATGTAATTTTTTGACATTATTTAGCAATAAAAAAATTATAAAAATCATTGAATTTTAAGTGATATCGTGAGAGCTATCTCAGCCCTCTGATTTTTTGAAGATCAGAATTACCCAAGAAGCACCCCGAGAATGTGTGGTTGGACTTTGCCTCTCAAAAAAAAATTGTTCAACAAAAAATTCTATTAGGAATATTAAAACCTTGTTTCTATGATTACAATTAAGATGTACTTATGATATTCAGTTTCCTTTTTTGCTTTTGCTGATCTTTGCATTACTATTTTTCAGCCTGGAATATTTATTAAAAAATATATTAATAAAAACAAATATAAAATTTGGCATACGGTTTTTTTCGTTCGTTTACACGTACAGCATATGCCTGTAATGTTTAAATCAAGAATTTTTCTTAATATAATTTTTATATTGCTGATAACATATTTTCTGAGTGGAGAATTCCATTATCTTAAAATTAATTACAACAAAATTAAAAAAACGTGAAACTTTCTACAAAATTTTAAATATATCTTCATCTGCATATGTCAACTTTATTTTATGATTATCAAGCATATATTCTTTAAAAACATAGTTCGTCAATTCAAAAATCAATATTTTTTTCCATTGATAATAATTTAATACAATCACTATATTAAAAATAAGGTTTTAGTTTGTAAACCACATATCCAGAAAGATAAATATACAACGGCATCAACTCTTCTTCATCAGTAAAATTATAGAAATCTACAACTTTTTTTTTCGAATTCTGATATTTGGAAGGGTGCTGCTTTTTCTAAAACAACCGATCTAGCAGGTGGCATAAAATTCTTTCTGGGTATTTTTCGGAGCCATAGTTCCTTCATATCTGCATCATTGGAGAATTTAAATACTCATATTTTCTATAGTAGGAGGATAATTTGATTTGCAATCTAGCAGACTGACGGCATTTTTATCTTTAAAGAATACTAAAAAAATCAAATTATTCATTCCCTTGAGCAGAAATAATCAATAGTTAAACTTAAACATTGTTTACATTTCCAAATGGTTAGGTTCAAAACAGTTGCGATATTTTTATAAAATAATGCTAACATTTTCTTATATTTAATAGTCTTATTCAATTGAAATAATAATGTTATTTTTTCTGAGCTTTAGAAGCTATCGACTTGTCTATAATTATTTTAAAAAGTAAAATATTTCCAGCAAAAAGAAGTTTCAAGAAGTTCCGGGCCTATAAAATTTAAATCGCTCTCTTCGTTCTCGGAGGCCCCGGTACATCCCATACAAATTCAAATTTACCATTTATGAAGAGGTAGAAGCCGACATTGGTGTGAAGTCACCTCACCTCGACACCACTATTATATCCATCAAAAAAGCGATAACTTTACTTAAGTGAAACCTTCTCCTTTCTACATCTGGATCGACTCTTTGTGGGATATGCTTAAAAGTAACCCGCAATGACTAAGACGACTTGCCATGATGATCTTGCAATATGGATGACCGGACAGCCCTACAGCATGTGCGGTAACAAAGGCTGAACCCTTAGTGACATCACTGGAGTCTGTACAAACCCACCCTTGAAGTCCACGTCCCGTCATCTGTAAGGGCGATAACTAGACAACAAAGCAAAAGCTTCTCACATAAATTACAAGTTGTGTGATGAGAATAATAAAAACTAAGCAACTGAAATTTTCTTCCACAGGCTGGGTGTGTAATCTAAGAAGTTTTAAATCATTTAAAATGTTCGCTACGAAACTGTTTACTCTTTTAGCACTTGTCTTTGCATAAAAGCGCATTTAAATACTCGATAACATTCAGTAGGTTCAATTTTTATGTTTCGAAAGAAGACGAAAATGCAATTTCAAATATTATTCATAAATAATTTACCAAGCATATAAGATATTTGTTTCATCTAATTTTCAAACACGAAACATTATAAGAAAAAAAAAGAAAATCAAAGTTTTATTTTCAAGGCAGGAGGCATCATTCCGGGCAGGGACTCTTGACATAGCATACAGATACAGTCGTATCAAACCCGTTGCTTGCCATTCTAGATTTCAAGAAAGCACTTCTAGGACCTCCATAAAAATTTCATTGGCCTTAAATGGATTTTTTATTAAGTTTTATAAAAACTAATTCAGATTCATGAAGAAGACTTTAAAAATAGCAGAGCTTAGTTTAATTTTGCAATGTACCTCTCGCTGGTACTCACATCTAATATAATCAAACCCATTTATTTTTCTTATGGGGGTTATTTTCAATTAATATAAAAATGGAAATTATAAATATAAATACTTCAGGTATGTTATATGAATAATTTTGATTTAAAGAACGTATTGAACTTTGTCTTTCAACAGAACTTGAAAGTAGAAAACAATATGTATTGTTATTCCTGACATTTATAAAAATTTCGCAATTGAATAACTTTATTATACCATTGAAAGCTACATTTAAAATTATTCAATCAACATTTCAATTTTAAACGACATAAGAAGGTGATACATATAAAATTTAGGTATTTAGCAATGCATAACTTCAATAATCGAAGTAATTTATTGTTTTGTAAAATCTTTTAGCTGCAAAAAAGGTGATTAATTTAAAAAAAAGTTAACAATTCGTCCAGAGAAACACATGATTTCTGAATTTAATTATAAATTTAGGTGTTGTAAATGGCAGAATTAAAAAATATTAAACAAACAAAATAAAATTGAAAAAAAACCAATTTTTTATAGCATCACTTTCTAAGAAAAATAGAATATATCATAATTCGATAAATGACTATTTTGTTGTATATTTTTACCGTTTTTCTTCAAATTATTCAGTTTATTTTATAGAAAATTTAAATTTTAAAAATGTAACACCCGATGTAAAATCAAACCACAAGAAAATAATTTACAGCAAGATCAAACTAGAAAGAAATAACATGTAATGTAAAATAAATAAATAAAATGAATTCCTACTTAGGTCAACAAAAAACTTTTTATTAAATAGTTACAATTAATATAAATAATTTATCAAAAAATTATTGACTTTTGAAAGAATTGAATACTTATTTTCACTTTCAAGGGAAAAATACTGAAATCTTTGCATTTTAATGGTTGAGCTATTGTCTGTCGTCATCAATTGTCATTACAAACTACTAAAACTCAATTTAAAATATTAAAAATTAATTAAATTTCATAAAGGAAATAATATTTGGAAAAAACTGTATTAACCTTAAGTGTAATCCACTACAAGTTTAAAAAATGTATTTGAACATAAAAGGATGAATAAAAGGAATTTTAGAAGTATATACCCATTAAAGTAATTAAGACTAGAATTTGAACATCTTGATATAATAAAATTTTAGGGATTTAAAGCAAAAAAAAATATTGTGAAATGTTCCTATTTTAATATTAGGCCAAGACTAATATGGGGAAAAGTATTATTTATTTTGAGATACATATTGAGAGAACAACATTTTGTGTTTCGAGTTTAACATGAACAAAATAAGAAAGATAATAAGGCACAGAAAAAGAACATTTAAAGTATGCAGATGCTATGCTTCAGAAGTTATTTATTTAAAAAAAAAAAGAGAGAGAGAGAGAGATAATTCGGCTTAAATGTCAGAAAATAAGTCATGCGAAAGAAACCAAACAGAACTCACAGGAAAAATTTCAAAAATTAACGATTGTGAAAAAAAATATGTATCTTTGGCCAGATTTTAGACAGTAATCCTTTTTAAGTTTTGTTACGTTGCTACGTGATTTTTGTTGGGATTTTAATGTTTTGTTTGTATTTGAATAAACAATGTATAACTATGAGTAAAGTTGTTCATACTTCTTGAAATTTTTCTATATACAAATGAAATTTTATCTATTAATATTTTAATGTTTATACTATCTATTATTTATGTTTTAAATAAAATTTATATGTGTAATTCATATGGTGTACCACTTTAAGAGTGAAATTATAATGTAGCTTCAAATTTTAATTTTCTGCTCTCTGAAAAAAAAGTTTCCAAATAACATAATCGGGTTTTTTTATATTTTTTTTAACTAACTGTAAAACATGACCCAAGATCGCTGTTTGAAAGACTCTTTCATAAAAATTATTCATTGATGAAATTGTGGTTAATAATACACTAGTATAGAAGATTAGGAAAATAATGGGAACATTTTATGTTCCCAAAGAATCCTTTATTAGTAAGATTCAGGACCTCCTTTGGCATATAATACAGCTTGGATTCGTTTAGGAATCGATTTATACAAATTTCAAATAGTGTTTAGAGGAATATTGTGCCATTCTTCCTGAAGATATTGTGAAGGTACTGGGCGGGATGATGAAAGATATTGATTACGTATCGAACGTTATAAATTAGACCATAACGGTTTAATTATATTGAGGCTGCGCGACAGTGCGGGTTAATGTAGATGTTTAACTTCCTCCTCGTGCTCATTAACTATGACTGGACAAATCCCGCTGCATGGTTAGATGCATTATCATCCTGGAAAATCCCATCTCTTGCAGGAAACAAAGTTTGCATCATACGATGGATATGATCAGCAAACATTTATCTATACTTATCCCCAGTGATCTTTTCTTTACAGTTTATGTTTCACCGAGAAGACAAATCCCGATATGGCTGCTCATTTCATGACAGATCCACACCCATGCTTGATAGTTGGAAGGAGACAATCACGATTATATGTTTCTGTTGGTATCCTCTAAACGTTCACCCGTTGTGAAATACGATTCGTCAGACCATAGTGCTTTTTTCCGCTTGTCAGTTAACTAGGTTTTGTGAGTATGATACCACTATAGATTGCATTGAACTGTAAACGTTTGCGACAAGCATCATGGGAATTCCTGATCTGCCAATAATGTTTTGTTTATGAAGATATCTTCAAACTGTAATCACTAAAACTGGAGAATCCAGATAGGTATTAAGCTCTGAAGCTAATTTTTGCTGCATTTGCTCTCTTTTTAGGCATTACAATCTGTTTTAATACCCGTTGGCCTCTTTCACTACGCTTCTCTTTCCACCAACTATTTTGTTTTTACCAAGTTTCTTTCTGCTCTGTGTGTATACAGTCATGATTTTAGATACATACCTCTAAAAATGCCTAAAAGTTGGGATGCTTTGGTCCCAACTAGACAAACACTTATAATTCGGCCTCTTTGAAAACCTGAGAGATCCGGCATTTTACGCTTTTGTAAAAAATCCTAAAATTACAAAACTTCAATAAATCTAACATATACTACCAGAATGTGTTAGATTATTTGTTTGACATGCATTCTTGGATTGTTTAGTTTGTTATATTAACGTCCCGTAGTAAAGAAACACTAGGCTTATTTTGGGATGGACCTCGTAGTTTTGATCCGTAGTCAGATGATGAGAAAGACGAGCTGACATTCATCTCTCCATAACACACTACCTGGAGGACGTTTGTCCACGACAGATTTAACGTGCAAATGACCCCCTTAAATGACGGTTCTTCGGTGGAATCAGGTCTCGCACTTGAAGCCCTACGGCTCTTGAGCCGAGACCTTACCACCAGGTCAACGTGGCATTCTTGGATGTTTCTATTTCTGATATTTCACTCTCTTTGGTGTTGAATTCTGTAGCTACGGCATTAAATATTATTGATAAGCTCTAAGACGATTGAGAGTTTCTGATAAAATGATGAATTTTGAAGAAATGCAGATTGACGAAGAACATTTTAAAATTAAAATTCTAAATTCATTTCATCTAAATAAAGGGAAATAGATCTGAAAACTTTTTAATTTTTTTTAATGATGGAAAGATAGAAACAACTTCAGATGATTTAATGTCCATGACAGTTTACTATCAACACATAATTTTGAAACATTAAATTTGAATTGTTGTTTTAGGAACGTGCTTATACTTTCAAATAATAACAATTGTTTTTCTTAGAGTTGGGAATTTGAATTCGAATAAAAAATAATGTATGCCTATTCGACGCATTTTGAAGGATTTTAAAAAGTATTTAAAAGCCTACTGTAAATGTTCTAAAGACGTTGTTCTGAATTTTTCAAGGTATGTATTAGAACCTCTTTGATTCTCTAGGTTCAGTTCCAAATTGAAATAAAACTCATCAATCTACTCTGATTCGATATGTTTAACTTTTTTTAAAAGAAAAGCTAGTTTATTTAGAAAAGATAGTTTATTTAATAGTAATTATCAGTATAAAAAGATTTATTTATTTTAAAGAATTATTTCCTAGATTATATCCAGCGTAAAATAAAATTTCCAAAACCTCACATGGTAGCTTTCCAAGCCTTATACTTGATTTACCAAGTAGCATTCTCTCATAAAATATTTGTATTATCTGAATATCTCAATAAGTAATCACAGAAGAAATTCAATTGGCACAGAGTTGCAAATTTTAATTAAGAGTAATGCGATTTAAAGATTATAAATATTTTCAAAAGATCTGAAACTTTTAACTAAATATTGGTCAATGGATTTTATTTTGTGTCTACATTAGAGCAGCTTTGAAACAATTTAGAAAGAAAGTAAACATGTTTATAATTCCCATAAAAACTTTTATATGTGTATTTTGGGGAATTTTAAATTCAAGTTTTATAAAACCTCTTTAAATTGAGAATTTAGAGTGGTTATGAGAGATTGAGAGTAGATAGCTCTTATTGAGAGTATTTCTACTCATATTCACTTGTTGTCCGTATGTTCATATAAAAATTAATTATCAAATAACATTCTGCTGATAAACAAAATGTTTCAGGAAAAATATTTGAATACAATGTCAAATGGTCGTGAATCCATTAAAAGCTTAGTTTATTAGTTAGTTTAGGATTTCACTTTGAGTAATTCTGTCTAGGACTCGAAAATAATAAAAAAAGCACATCAATCCTTTCTAAACTATGCCAAAAATGCAGAATATTCACTTTCAATAAAATTATAATAATTTATATTTAAAGAGGTTTGTGAAAGAAGTTCAAAATGGTTTATTAGTTATTGATAGCCTTACTTCTAAAGAATGGTCAAATAAATCAATCTTCTCAAACAGGACGCTGATAAATTCACTCAAAATAAATACTTTAAATTCTAAGCATTTAATCATTGTCACATCTTTGAAAGAGTTCAATTATTCCTTTTTTATTGCTTCAGTAATGAATGTGCAAAATCAAAAGCATCTAAGGAATTTTTGTCTCGTTATTAATCTTAAAACTAATTACCAGGGAGTTTTTCAGTTAATCTCTTCTCCTCTTTCTTATTTCTGGAAGAGCTATTTCAATTTTCAATTTCATTAATCAACTTCGAAGTAAATAGAATTCCAGAGAAATTAATACATTTTCTTTATGAAGAGCAGCAAAAACCTTATTAAGAAAGGTATACTTGCTGTTATTTAGTATTGTCTATTTCATTTATACTTAAAACATTTGATATTTTAGTAATATCATTTTTTTTCTGTTAATCACCATAATTATATGAAAATATCTATAACACTTTATTTCCCTAGCTTTAGCATAAAAACTTTATAATACATTCCTGGAATTATTAAACTTTGTCTTCCCTTTTTGTTAAACTTAAAAGAAGAAATGAATTATTATTTAAAGAAGATTAATTTCTGGAATTGGGATTTCAATATATTAATATTTTTTTTATATTTTAAAAATTTATTTATTTTCAAAATTTATTCATATTTTAGTTGTTAGTAAGAGTTTCCTCATATTTGTTGGACAGCATTTCAACTAATTTAAACTTTATTTTAAATTGATTGGTGATACCAGTTGTTCGCAGTGGCGTTTAAAAACACAATTTTTAGCTTTCGCTGTTTTTTGAAATGAAAGTGAACCGAAGAAATAGCTTGCTTAAAAGACACTTACATAATAAGGGATATTCTAGATAATAGGTTATTTAATATTATCTTAATATAAAGGAAAGTCATTGTGACTGTGCATGCCTATATGCTCCACATCTCTTTCTATTTGATTGGGCATCTTTATGAGCCCTCACAAGGCAAGAGGAAAATACTTGCCCCCTTCTCGAAGTTCAAGAAGTTATGAAGTTTTCAATTAATTAGACATTAACAGAAATTTCATCTTTTATAATGTCTCTGAGGGTAATCACATCAGAAAAATACTTTAAATCCATCTTAAAATTCAAAAGTTTACTATTTTAATTATGTTAGTGTCATTTAATTACTTTTTAAAATTTAAAAGTATAAAAATTAACATTTAGTATAATTACTTTACTACTATGTTTTTTTGTTTTGTTTTTGTTATCTTTTACCCAGTTTTTCTTTTATTTAAATGTAGTGATTTAACAATACCTATAAAAAGGCTTGAGTACTTTCTAGCGAAGGCAAGAAGATAAAACTTTTCTGAGCTCTTGAGACTGAAGTTTAACAAGGTAAATGACATTTTGCCTTCCACCCACCGAAACATTGTCAGAGATTATTCCACCATTTAACAACCATACCATTTTACATTTATATCAGTTAGTATAAAAAGTTTTACCTTTTAATGATACTTATTTCTGTTCTGTTCAATTTTTCTCTATATTTTTATTCATTCCTTATGAATTTAAAATAAGTGAGTTGAAAAAGAAAATTATTTATAGATTCTCCAATTCAGAGCACCATTACAGCTTTCAACTACTCTAAAACATTTATTTTTAATTTCCTTTTATTTCAAACCATATGTTTTGAAAATAGAATTATACATTATCATATTTATACAAATTAATTTTTATATTAAAATATAATGCATGAAATGATTTTCGTCTCGAGAAACTCCGGGTTTACAAACTATGAGATTTTAAAAGATAAATATTCATCAAATATATACGAAATTTAGTAGTTACATAAAAAATAATCGAAAATAATTTAATATCGATGCAAAATAATTTAATATAAGTGATGAAAGATTAATTTACTGTGATGCTAATGTGTTTAATTTCAGTTACATTACACTTCGTTTGTTTTTATATTGCCAATGAATTGAAGATACGAGTATTTCTTCCCATTTGATTTTTAAATTCAAGAATTTTAAATAACTGAAAATAGATTTAAAGAATATTTTATCTGGCGAATATTTGCACTAACTTACAGATTTGGAGAAACGCGATAACTGCTTTCGGATGGACCTCGTAATTTTAAAATTGGTTCAAATGATGAGGACGACACAAGATTTTGAACTTCCCCCAAGTATACCCACTACATTATGGGGGATACAAGAGTTTTTATGTTCAATTTAACGTACACAAGGCATATGTGTTCGAGGTTTTCTGCGAAATTGGTTTTCGAGCCTTGAATACTCCTTGAACAAATCCAAGATTTTATTAATAGCAATCCAATTCACAGAAAAATTTTAATCTAATGATAAGTTTTAAATATATTTAAAAACATATATTTATCTATTTTTTAACTTCATTTAAAGCGTATCATTGGAAATTACATTATTGTTATGACCACAATGGTGATTATGTAAATAAAAATGTAAACATACTCTCTGTTTTGATTTACTTAGGGGCTTAAAGACTATCATATTTCTTTCCAAAAATATTGTTACCCGAAACATTTCCATGGAAAATTTTATAGAAAACATTCATATCAATCTTCTGGAAATAATCTTCATCCTTTCTAAGAATTAGATGAAACTCCGTTTACGATCTTTGAAAGAAGTAAAACCATTAATTCATTATTAATTATTTTATAGCAAATGCATTAGTAACTTATTAAATTTTCATATGACGGTACACGTAGGAAAATTTCAAACATTTTAATACAAAGTTCAGCTTTTATATGCTAAGTTAAAACAAATAAAAGGGAGGTTCATTATTTAATTCTATGTGCGGTTGTATTTATTTTGTATTTACGAAATTTACTAAATGAGCGGGACTTAAAACTTTTAAGATTCATAGTTGCACATTATAAGGGCCGATGTTTTCGTGCATATTTATTATTCTAATAGTTTCGTCTTTCTCCAAGGAAACCCGAAATTAAACAACCCCCTGTTTAATAAGATAAATGAAAATAAAATGAAGGTTTCTTCTTGTCTGAATTAATTAAAACTTCACTTGGAGTTAGACTAAAGAAATGCTGTAATTTCAGCTCTCAAGCATAGAATAAAGTAGAATGAGCTTAAGATGTAATTGCAATAAACACGAGTTAAGACATGACAGCCATGATTTGAAGAAAGTAGGTTGTATTATGCTTAATTTGACACTTAAAATTAATTATTTACTATCTAGACTTTTCAAAGGAAATAAAACTTTTCTGCTCTGATTATTAGATGTTTTTAAGGTTTTTCTAATTTTTCTAACTTATTAGTAAAAAATTACTTTTATTGCAGAATTTTTATGATGTGATTTTCATCTCTGAGATTTTGTTTTATTCATAATCTAGCCATATGAAATATTTCCATGGTTTGAGGTTCCACTGGAAAATAATTAAATTTCTCTAATACTTTTCCTGAATTATATACAGCTATTCAGAAATATATGTTCTATTAGTACAACTATAAAAATGTAGTGGTGATAGAATAGGATGCAATCTAAGGTTAATAGTACGGGCCAAGTGATAGAATTTTTGGTCGCCTTATCTGAAACACCTGCGATAATTTGCTCTTTATATAAATATTTTTAGAAAGTTTTTATAACAGCTTTAATTTTCTAGATTCTTAGAAACATATTACATTGAATAACGATTTTGATCACCAACATCTGATTCTGTATATTTTCATTTATATTTCGCTACCACAGATAACAGTTTAGGATTATGAGCTAGACTTAAAAGATGGTTCTGCCGCTCTTTGTAATAAATTATAATTATTTGAAAATGAGTTCAATTTGGGCTGGTTATTCCCAGTGAGAGTGAATGGTATTCTCGTACCAAACAAACAGTAAAATTGAATGAAGAGACAAAATTGGCTTCGGAATTGGAATGTTTTATCCGGGTCGTTTGACATGCATCAAGTCAGAGTCATCAGATAGTCATACGAGAGCATTAATCTTTTAAAAGAAATTGACCGTATGTTTATGTTGAATTTCTTGACATAACTGGAAATGAGGAAGTTGATAGGATTGCAAAAAACGCTACAATCGTGAAATATTTTTTCATCCCTTTAAGCGATGTCGATCCTAAATTAATTTAATAATAAAAAATAAATGGAAAAATAATAAATAGCACCGGATAAGCTAGATAAACAATAAATTACTACGTATACAACCGTCTATTGAAGGCTTTTCACATAGAAAGGTCAATTGGAAAATGACAATAAAGTCGACTCTTGTCAGGATTGGTCATACTTATTTTACTCATATACACTTATTAAAAAGGAAACACCACCTATGCGGGTGGCACGCAACACCATTTTAAAAGTAAGACATATTAATAATTTTAATAAGAAATTTAATAATTTTAAAATAGAGCATTTTAATCATGCATAGTCCAATTTAGATGACCTGTTAGGAGATGCAACTAATGGCAAATTAGTTCATTGCTAATATTCATTTGAGTTATCTTTTTCAAGTTTATCCGTTTAGTTCTCTGTGTTGTTCTTTCTGGTTGATTTTATTATAAATTTGAATAAAAAACATCAAAATTAACTTGAATTTCACGCAGAAGGGTTAAACATGGGTTTTGTACGATAAAAAGCCAATCAATCAATCAGCCAGATTCCTAGTACCCAGTTGTCCCAAGTCATAACTAAAAGTGAGGCAACTGGACAGACCAGACTTCTTTTTATCTTTAATCCAAAAATATTAAGCCGTAATTAAATTTACAGAGTGCAATATTTTAAATATAGTTTCTTTTGTTTTAACTTTAAAATTTAGAATTTGAAACACTATAATAGCTCGTAAAGAGCATGTTTATCAATTTTTGCACTCCGATTCAGATAAAGATGTTCATAATTAGTGATATTTGTATCTAGTGTGAAGTTTTTGCTTTTGGACAAACAAGTTTCTATTCGATGGGGAAAATTAATTTCATGAAACTAATTTGATAATTTTAGACTATATCTGCCAATTGACCAGAATTTCCAAACTGAAATCTTCTCCCATTCCATATTACTGCTAAATTTATAAGAATAAATTATGAAATCTTCGTATAATTTTCTGAATTGTACGAATTTTTTTTCTAAGGACTTATTTTAATACTATTTTTCAATGGATAAAAGGTTATAATTTTAAAAAATAATTTTAAAATAACTATAATTTGTTATAATTTTAAAATTGAATTTTATCTTTCTGAATATTTAAAACCCTCTCACCTAAAACCCAGTGGGAGGGTTGTAGGCCCTTCGGAAATTTTCCTTTAACGGCCAAGTGAGTCGCTTTCCGACGCTTCCTTCCGTTACAGTGGGGACGGGTATTAAAATTGACTAATGTGTTAAGCACTCCAGGAGGTCCGTGTTATCTCTGACGATCTCAACTTTTTCACAAATGATTTCTCTGTGCTTAAGGCGGTAGGGTTGAGGAGGGATTGGGGCCTCCGAGAAGAGTGCAATATCTTTTAGAGGCCTGGAACAGCAGAAAAGGAGAGACGACTAAGCAGTGGTTGTTTTTCACCTTAAGCGTATTGTTTCCATCCATTATCGTTCAGTTTTTTCCCTCTCTTTCTAAAATAAACTATGCAAAATAGCTTTAAATTTAAGAATAGTTAACACCATCATTACATTTTCTTTAGTTTTTGATAATTTTATATATAGCTATTAAATTTAATTATACATGAATAATAAGCACATAAAATGTTTGAAATATATATTAACTGATCTTAAGCTCTGGCATAACTATTTGGCTTAAAAATAATTTCAGAGAATAATTATAAAACTATTTAAGATAGTATTTTTTGTCTTTCTTTAAAATATTTTAATAGATCATTTTTTAAAACTATTTGAAAGTAAGAATTTATAAAAATCATTGAATTTTAAATGAAATCGTCAGAACCAAGTCAGCCTTCTGATTTTTTAAAGATCAAAATTGCCCAAGAAGCAGCACGAGGAGGTGTGGTTGGACTTTGCTTCTCAAAAAAATATTTTCATCAATTAAAATTCTATTATGAATATTAAAACTTTATTTCCAAGAATACAATTAAGATGCCCTTATAATATCCAGCTTTTTTTGCTTTTGCTGAACTTATCAAGCAAATATTTTTTAGCAACAGAGTTTGTCATTTCAAAAATCAATTCTTTTTCCATTGATAATTAATTAATATAGTCGCTATATTGCAAATAAGGTTTTAGCGTGTAAACCACATATCCAGAAAGATAAATATACAACAGAATCAACTCTTCTTCATCAGTAAGATTATAGAAATCTACAACTTTTATTTTGAATTCTGAAATTTGGAAGAGTGTTTCTTTTTTTTTAAAACAACTAATCTAGCAGTTGGCGTAAAATCCTTTCTGGGTATTTTTGAGAGCCATTGTTTCTGCAGTTCTGCATCATTGGGGAATTTAAATACGCTTATATTTTCTATAGTAGGGGGATAATTTGATTTGAAACTTGGTGCAAATTAGACTGACGGCATTGTTATCTTTAAAGAATACTAAAAAAATATCAAATTATTTATTCCCTCGAGCATAAATAATCAATAGATAAATTAAAAAATTGTTTGAATCGCCAAAAGGATAGGTTCAAAATAGTTGTGATATTTTTATAAAATAATGTAAAATTGCATTGATTTATACACTTTGTATCTCATATTACTATGTATAAAATTACATACTAATATATGACGTATTATTTAATTTTAACAAATAAAATTGAATTAATATTCTAAAGGTTGAATGAAAATTAGATGGAAAATAAAAAGTTTTTGAAATTGATATTAATGTCAGTTTTTATTTTAAGGATTTAAATGGTTTGGAAATCTAATACAAAACTTCAAAAAATTAATTTCAAATATTTGGTAATAAAACATACCCTAGAAAGTCTATGAACGAGGCGCGTCATACTAAAAAATGTCAATGGATTAAGCGAACGACCAGTGAATGTTGTGACAGGGCGCAATTTCTCCTTGAACCTCTCTATCGTTTTTGAGGGGTTCTTTGATGCCCGTCCAATTTACCGGCAGTCAATAAACTGGACTGGTTTGGTGTGGAAGTTTGGAACGAGGACGCCAGTTCAGGTGTCGTCCTCGCCATCTGACTTTGGTTTAAAATTACGAGATTCGGCCACAAATATTCTTATTGTTGTTTTAAAAGGGGACGTTAATATAGCTAAAGTAAACTAAATGTACAAATGGCTCTTCCCTAAATTTAAATTTGCAGTAAATTGAACAAAATGCAGTCAATGAATTTTTTACTTAAATATTAAATTGCCAATTTAATTATATCTAATTGTACTAAATGATTACATTTAGATATTTTCCATCCATTAAAAATGATAGATATTATTGTTACTAGTTTAAGTGATCTGACGTTAATTGAATGAACGAAATGAAAATATTCGACTCTAAAAAGGAAGTGCTTGGTTTGAAAAAAGATGAAGCTTCCGGAAAATAAAAGACAGAATCTCCTTATTTCTAGCAATTCTGATTCTAGCAGAAAACAAAAATAGGACTATAGCTCCCGAATTCAAATATTAATGTAAATGATAACTAGTCAAAATGAATCTGTTTCAGTTAAACGAAAGGAAAATCACTATTTTTTATGCTAATATCTCAACGGGAAATATCCGCCTTCTATGGCAGCCGTTCACACACCATAAAAGTTTGGTTTAGTATAGTTATATTAACGTCTCGTTTTGAAGTAACACTCGGGCTATTTCGGACATAGGGCTCTTAACTTTCGAAATGGGAGTAGTTGGGTGAAAGAAGGGCTTTTGCCAATTTATCTAGGGATCATGATCTTTCATGTGAAATTGAAACTGACGAGATCGAACGAGTAGTTTAAGCTGGGTAATTGGTTAATTTGTTTTTATATTACTTAAATGTATATATTGTTGACTTTTTACACACTTTTAAAATGTAGATAATCCCCTCTGAAAGTTTTAGGCACAGCATCTTTTACTCTTCATTAATACCTTTAAAACCATGTTTATAGTTTTCATATAGGATGATTGATTGCAAAATAAATCTGGGTGGCAATTTTTTTTTCTGCGACCAGACATCAAGTTTATTTAACAGTAAAATATAGGCTTTTTATTTTCTGGAATCTAATTTATTAGTCCACCATTATTTTACTATTAAAATATCATCAACAGCAACTAAATATATATATATATATATATATATATATATATATATATATATATATATATATATATATATATATATATATATATATATATATTGTAGCTTCTTAATTAAATTAAAAGAACCCAATCAATTATGCGTTAAACATAATAAATTAATTAATAACTAAATTTATAAATTCTGCGTTCAGCGTTAAAACTATCAACTCGAAAAATGTTTTAACTTCTTCCAATTTTTCTTTCCATTAGACTTTACAGCAAAAATCTACATATTTTGAAGTGCTTCTAAATTTTTAGTAGATTTTTGTTTCTAAATTTTTTTTTGGGTAATGTGTCTTAATAATTATTACAAATGGAAATTAAATAGTTATTTTTATAGAAAAATATTAATAATATATGTACAAATCAGATTACAGTTTGTAAAAAAATTACTGGGACTTATTCCAAGTTCACAGATTTTTATCATAATATTTTACTTAAATGTACAAACGAAACTAAGACAATGAAATGAATATTATTTTAATGTACACTAATTGTAATGATTCAAACAAAAATCGCATTTTAATGCAATTATGGTCGTGAAATCAAGTAAAAAAACGTACTTAAAAAGTATTAGGACACTTCCCAATAAATAAAGAAAAACAATGCAAACTTAAAAACTAACACCTTGATGGGCTGCCTTTGTTTTTCATAACCTCTCATAGTCTATTTGCTATGGGTTGAGTCAATGTTTTACAAGATGATCCATCGATTTTGGCCAACACTTTGACCAAATTTTTTCTTGAATCATGCTTGTTTGGAATTTGATAATCATTCAGTTTTTACAGAAAATAATTTTACCCATGTTCAATGATATTAAAATCTGGAATCTTTGCAGGAGTTTTAATAATAATAGGGCGGGGGTATAGGTCATTGCATCATCAATAAAATACAATTTCCTGACACGACTGCTTAACACACAATCCCAGTCTATTTAATTAAAATTTAATGAAGAGGTATTTCAAAAGTGATAAAGAAAAATTCGAATTCCCCAAATTTTAATGCATTTCTAGAGCATGAATACTTTACCTAATTTTTCGTTAGAAGAGGGAATTGAACAAACATTTTTAATTTGTCATGTTATTACTCTATCAATAAATTCTAATAACATTTAAATTAGCAAAAATAATTTAGTAAAGATTAATTAACATTTAAGCTGATATTTTTTAAGCTGAATTAAGAATTTTCGCTTTTCATTTGCATCAATTCAATATTTCTCAAACGATGTAAATGTATGCTCGATTTTTGTCTACAATGATAATAAAAAAAATTATGTAAATGTCAATTTGAAATTTTTTCCCTCATTTTATTTCATATAATTTTATAATATTAAAATCTGAAAAAAGTAGTCTTTAAACATGAAAAGGGAAAGTTTAACGCCCTAATTTTGTTTTATATTCTAATTTTTAAGCATGAAGAGTTTTGTAATAGATTTCTTGTAACTGATTATAAGTAGTTTATAAAATATGGGACGTAATTTAAGAAATAATTTCAAATAAAGTAATATAATTTAATGTAAAATAACGTAATAAAAAATTATAATATTTCAAAAAGTACGAATACATTCAAAAATAAACTAACTCTAATAATAGTAATTGAAGTGAAAGATGCAAATAAAAATAAAGATTGTCATTTTCCAAACTGAATTAAGGTTTTATAACAACTAAAAAATAATGGTCATGGTTTCCCTTAAGGAAACCTTTCGATAAATAAATATTAAGAATTCTTGATTTTGAATGAAAGAGCAATCAATTGCTTCCAAAATATTTGCTTGGCTATACTTTCTAAAACATAATTTTTTTAATTAAAAATATTATATTTTGTTTCTGTTTGCTACTTTTTCGACAAATAAGTTTCCTCTTACAGCACAGATTGACATTCTTTTAGAAACTTACTTCTAATACGTAAGTTTTGAACAAAAATTAAAAATAATAGTTGAAAATTCTTATTCTTAGAAATTAACTGAGTCTTTTAGTTTCTAATCATACGTTGTTAATTGGATCGCTTTACGATCGGTCTTAAATAATAATAAAAATACTTAATGGAATGATAATGGCATTACTCATAAAGAATTTTGCTAATGAGAAGTAGAATGGAAATTAGACAACAGGGTTTGGCTACATTTTATATTATCTCATACCTCGGGTCTATTCTTTTATTTAGAATTATCATCCATTTAGCAAGCATCAGAATTGGATTTTCACATGGTGTCGGTGAACCCTTTCTTTTTAATCGGAAGAACGCAGTTTTCTATCCTAAGGATAGTTTACATTTTCGACCTGATTTTTGCTTGTAAGCTTCTCTGCGCTATAACTGCTTAGTTTATTTTAATATCGTAAAATTACGTAATCTTTGATTGCAAATTATAAGAATACTAATCTTCTACCTGAAGTAATCGGTATATAACGAAGTAGAAATTTATTTGTCACGTAATAATCGGCAATCATGCAAATTCATTATCTTTGATTATATGCATGACCTTTAATTACATAATAACATTTTATTCCGCAATTTCATTTAATAAAGGAATAATTCACAGTATTTCAGTATTTTTCACAGAAATGAATCTATCAGATATGCAATTGAAAACAGTAAAAAATTGCAAAATAATGTGTATTTTTCTGGCAATAAATGATAATATTACCCTTATTTTCGCTTATTATTCATATTTCAGATTCGTAAATATTTTAATCAGCTGATATACGCTACACGTTTTCTGTCTTATCCATGTAGGGTTAAAAGTAATTAAATAAATAGATTTTTTTGAAATAATATGAGTTATTGATTTAAAAATCAAAATATTTTTATTTTAAATTTTGATCTGAATTTTTAAAAAAGGTTTTTAAACAGGATTTATTGAAATAATTCTTTAAAAGAGAACTATATGGTTTTATTCAAGCAATAAATATTTGCTTCCAAATTCTAAATGGTTATTCTTACTTTCTCATTACTTAAAATGAAACAAATATGCTATATTGGTTTATATATGTTTGTGATGTAATGTTATAATTAAAAATTATTTCTTTTTTTCATTAGTATATAATTCATTTATAAAATAAGATTAAAAAGTTTTAAAAATTTCAATTTTATTTCAAGTTAGCTCAATTTCAATCAAAATAGTTTCAATTTAGCCCGGAAATTGAAAAGATTTAATGTTTAACGGTTTAAAAAACATTCAGAAATGCTGCATCTTATATAACATATTCTTATGTTTATGAGCATAAAATGATAATGAAAGAAGTATTGTATTACAGAAAAGTTGATTGTGAAATCATTGTGAAGGTAATTATTTTTTATGATATTTAGAACAATGTTTTCATTTATAGTTATAAGCAACAAAATTTTCTATAGTTATGGCTTTTAGAAAAATAAGGAAATTTCTTTATAGAATAATCAACTAGAGTACATTACTTTATATGTTTTTTTCTTTAGAATTTCAAAACTTAACATGTGTTAAGCTTCCTCATTCAGTGATGAGAATTGAATGTATATTTTGGAACTCTTCCCATTGACCATGTGGTAGGTATATGGTATTTATTACATATTAAAAATATTAATATCAGAACATGCTCTACACTACAAAATTATTATATCTTCATAATTTTTAGAAGCATTCAGAATAAAGGACAACATTGTGGAAATATAGTAATATTATCTTGTGTTTATTGAATTCGCATGAAATATCCTTTAATTAGTCCCTTACAATTTTATATTTAATATTTACAATAATGGTGATAAAACTATAAATCAGAATGTATTAATCTTATTGTATATTTCAGGCGTTGTTTTCAAATACATCCAGATAAATAGTCGCATTCAGATACGTAATCGCATTGGGATATATCCACCACAATTTGACACATTCAAAAATGTCATTTAGTAAGTTTATGTTGCAGTTAATCTGCTCACAATAAGAAACATTTTTATTAATGTTTTCGTACTCATAAAGGAAGAAAATATGCAGATTTTTCAAAACATTACTGACAAAAGTTTTAAAGGCATTTTATATTTTATGTAAAAAAAAAAGTAACAATGCAACTCGTTCGAAACAATTCATTTCTCTAGCTATTATTTGATTTTGTTGTATTTTTGGCCAAAATAAAAACGTTTCTTTTTCTAAAATTTTTATAATAAGCTGAATTGAAAATTTGCTATAACATGTTGCCAAAATAATCATAGGAAACTACTGACTGTTGAATATAACTTTAGACCAAAATCTGCTTCAATTACGTATAAAAATATTTCTCTCAGAAAAATTATTTTCTTTAAAATTTTATACTAAGAAAATGAAAGAGGCCTATTTTTCAGAAGAGAAATGAATTATATTTGAGAAACTTTGTTAAAACCCAATCACTCATCAGGAATCATTCGAAACTGTAAATTTAAGTTTCAAGAATAGCTTTGAAGTTACTGAAAAATTTCTCATGACTTTAGATTCATTTTTACCTATGCATATACGTCAGATTTTTTTTTATTTCAGACGTTTAAAGTTTTAATTAATGCAAAAGTACCTGTTAACCCTTACACGGATAAACTACTTCTTCTGTTTTACGGAAAAATACAAAAAGTAGGATTTACCTGAAATGTCTCTCGAGGGAAAGTAAAGTCTCTCAAGATCGAAAGTAAAAAAATCAAACTTTCTGTTAAAGAACTAAAAATAGGAATTATAAAGTAACACTTGAAACTAAAATCTCAGAAGATGTAAAGAATTTATGAAACGTTTCAATTGATCTATGTCTCAAAGTTAAAATCTATAATGGGTAAGATGAATCTGTTCGTGGCATGAACTTTAAATTTTGAAAGCACATCGAAAATAGGAGCAAAATGAAATTTCAAAATCGATACATAGGTTTTTTTAAACTTTATTAGAAGTTTACTATTTATAAATTGATTTAATATACTGTTACAAGATAAAAATTTTGAAAATGAGTAGAGAAAGGTAGTACAGGAATAAGTGGGAGCAATGTAAATATATTCACAGATATTGAAGTTTAGAAATGAAATTCCCAAACTAACATAAAATAAATTTAAAGCAAGAAATATATTTCGTGTCTCTCAGATAGTACGTGTTCGTATGCTAAGATTGCTCTTCTTCTCGTCATATATTAATGATTCTCTACAGAGGCTTAAATTTAACATCTATTAGGAATATGGAAATTTTTTCATAGTGGGTATTTCATTCAGCAAAATGAAAAATTGTAAAGTTCGATAGTAATATGTGAGACTCGAATAGTTCTCTGTGAATGTTTCTAAAATAACACAATTTTGTTCACTAAACTTTGGATATTCTGTACCAATAGAGATTATGTGACAATCCCTATTTCATTCTCCCATCTCCCAAGAGATGGAACCCCGATGGACTTGTGAACCATGATAAAAGAATGACATTCTTTTATCATGGTTCATTGGAGAAGAGTTGGGTTTCTGACCATTGACAGGCTGCGATGATTTTGATTTAATTAATGCAGCGGTACGTCGACGACATCTTAAAACCTGTTTTGCTAACGTTCCTTTTGCAGAATCCTCGGCTGGTTTTTCAGCAGGACAATGTAAGCTTGTCAAACACTTCCTTGTCCTGCCAGATCGTCAGATATGTCTCCCATCCAAGATGCCTGGGATATGAGGGGAAGGCGATTGCATATGCCACGGAATGTTGATGACCTCGTTCGACAGGTGGAGCAAATTTGGCAGGAAATGTCGCAGGAAATCATCCGGGAGCTTTATCGGTTTATGCCACGTCGTGTGGTAACTTGTATCCGGGTTAGCGGCAGGTCAATACCTCATTGAACTTGTTACTGTAACTCGGAAATAAATTATTCAATTATTCTGAGATTTTAATCATTTATTATTCTGTATATTGTCTCCCTATCCACAAATTTTTATTTAAATCGGACAACTCCTTCTGGGTGCGTCTATTTTTTCTGTTATAGAGTGTATTTCCAAGGATGAATCAGAGGTTTAGATATTTCTACTTTTGCCGAACTCAAGGAATTCACGATCGCAGATCAAATCAAGTGTAGAGTTTCTCCTAAAGTGCATGAGCCCTTTTATGATGAATGCAGGCAGGCAACTTAACAATGTTGAAAAACTAACTAGCAAGTTAGATGACTAAGATGCAATTCAAAGCAAGAGAGAGCTCCCTGCCTTCATCAGTGTACTCTCTGAAAAAACGTGGAAAACCATGTCAAAGACTTATATAACCAAAAGACTTATACTCCTGTGTTCGTACCGAAATGGTCTGACTGACGTCGGAACCAGGGGGGGGGGAGTCTGTGACAATCCCGATTTAACTCACTCATCTACTAAGAGATGGCGCCACGAGGAACTTGTGAACTATGATAAAAGATGGCCATTCTTAAGGCAGAAAGAGTTGGGTTTTCGCCCGTTGACAGTATACGGTGATGTGGCTTTTACTTTTACGCCACCCCCGGCTTATAATTCAAGTGTGACCCAGAAATGGCTAAACTTAAATTTAATTGTAGCCTTGATAAATAAATTCTTATTTTCAAAGTGAAACCTTCAGTTCTTCCTTCGTGTGGATACAATGGTGGAGCACAAAGGAAGAATGCCCACATTGTTTATACAATTATCTGTATAAATTAAAATATACTCTACTATATTGTTATAGACAAAAAAAATTTCAAAAACATGATTTTGATTTATTTTTTTTAAAAATATGTCATAACAAATTGTTGCTTTTTTTATTATAAATGGATGTTTTAAACAAAACTGAAATTTAGATAATAATTGACTAAGACATGTAAGGCAAAAAATAGGCACTTAAATCTCTAACCGTTAACTAAGAGGAGCATCACTGTTTAATTAAACACTATAGAGAGCTTACATTCTCTATTGATGTCTTCACTTTTAATTTAATCTTATAAAACCAATTTACTTACAGTTTTAAAAATAATTTTCAATCACTATAGTTACCTAGAATAAAGAAAAAAAATTATTTATACTAGAAGAAATTAAATTGAAAACATTTAAATTTTCAGAGTGGTTCTAAAATATTTTCTTCAAGTCAATTCATTTAAATTATAATTATTATATTTACTCTGATCTAGAAAAAAGTTGGATATATTTACACTGACGTATTTTCCCATAATTTTTTTACTGGGTCCTTGATTTCAAATGTTATGTTTTTTTAATAATTTAAATATTCAGTTATGAAGTTTATTCTAAAAATTAAGAAAAAATAACATTTTATTGTACAGTATTTTGAAAAACAGGCATTTTTAAAAAAATATATTTTAGATATATCTTCATTGTAATTATGGATTAAATATAAACTATACTATACGATACTAAAGTGCTTATAATTAAAAGGGCTCGAATTCGTTTATTAAGGTACAACTACCTCCATACGGTTTTAACTATCATATTTCAAACGACTGCGAATGGAATTATATTATATACAACTATAAAAATTTCATAATATTTAGAATTAATCGTTAAGATTAAAATTAATTATTATACTATTCAAATTAATCAAGTGATTTAAAGTAATATTCACATAAACTAATACAGAAACATACTGTGGTGGTCAAAATTGTGGACACTTTAAATTTTTTTTGTTTTCTCAACTTTGAATGTTTTTAGAAAATGTAACGTTTCCCAAAACGCAAACTTTTACATATCATTTTAAAGAGAATCTTACGCCAATTTCAATACGAAAAGAAAATTTCAAATATTTGGAAAACAAAAAAAGTTGAATGGTAATAATTATCAGGATACATTAGATGCTGATGACAGCAGCGACTTATTACATAATAGCCATTATTTTTCTTATTACAGCTTCATACTGAAGTTTCGGTGAGATGAGAGAGTTTTAAACTTCTCCTTTGTTATTGCATGGTTCCAGGAAACACATATAGTCTCCATCAATTATCTTTTATTTGATGAA
Source organism: Argiope argentata (assembly GCA_026289955.1). NCBI lineage: Eukaryota > Metazoa > Arthropoda > Arachnida > Araneae > Araneidae > Argiope > Argiope argentata. The sequence goes on from JAOUZG010010951.1 coordinate 5,435,226, forward strand.
CGCTTCATTTCTATAGGAGCTTGCAAATGGTTCCAGGATATATCAATATTAATAGTATTGAGGTCAGGACTGTATTCTCAATAGTATTGAGGTCAGGACTGTTTTCTGGCCGTAATAACAATTAAATGTTCTTCGTACCAAACCACTCTTCCAATATTTTTACTGCGTGGCAAGAACGGAATCCTGCAGAAAAAATGATGCGTTGTTGGAAAAGACATCGCTGATGAAAGGTGTAGGTTTTGGCTCTAGAATAATGTAAATGCATTTCTTGCATTTAATGTCCCATCGATAACATGAAAGAGATAAATACCATATGCTGACATGCATAACCAAATCATAACACTAACTGAGTTCTTCATAGTTGCCTGAATGCAAACAGGATGTAAATCTTAGTCTATTCTGTTTTACATATTTTCGCCATTTATACCGAATAACAGTATCTTTGTTTCCTCAGTCCATATGAGCTGTGACCACGTATCATCTGTCTTTTTAATCTTTTTAATCTGCCTTCTGTTATCTTTTTATAAGCTGCTATAAACTAATATGAGGATTATTTTTCGTTCAGTTCTACCTGTTAGTCCAGCATCTAATAATCTTTCCCTGATTTTTCTTGAATCAATTGAAATGTCAGTATCATTCAATTGACTACTGATGGCATCTGATGACATTCTTCTATCTTGGAGACATTGTCTTTTTATTCTTAGGTCATCAGCAGATGTAGTGCCCCGTTTTTAGTTATTTCTTGATTTAACTTTTATTGAATTTGTCTTTTGATATCATAAACAAAACTTTCGGACTCTAGATGTAGTCACTGAACCACTCACCTGTCTTGAAATGTCAGCATAGAAAAGATCTCATTAATGAAACATAATAGTCTTATTTCTCCTTCTAGGTGTCCAATCAATTATTTTATTTGATGATGATATTTGCAAATATTTTAAATAGATAATAATAAGTTTAACACATTTTTTAATAAAAACATAAAAAGCGTACATTTTTTTTTAAAAATACTCTTCCCTCTACAGAAAAAAATCAATAATTACTTTTCCCCACGGTAAACATGATATCAGCTTCTTCTAACAATTATTAATATTTGATTGATTTCCAGAACGATTACAGTGATTTGCTAGGAAAGTTAGAAGTTACAATTCCCTTCATTATTCAGATTAAAGTAAGAATAACTTTTTTGTATCCAAATATTTGAATTTTTCTTTTTATATTGAAATTAGCATTAAATTCTCTTTAAAATGATAACTAAGAGTTCATATTTTCTATAAGCATGCAAAATTAGAAGGCATAACGATTTTCAAAAGTGTCAGCAATTTCGTCCACCACAGTAATTTTTGAGAAGTTCATATAGTAAATATTAAATATGTTTAGTTGGAGGAAAAGTAAATATATTAATTTAACATTTGTATAAAATAAAAACGTATAATTTAAATTTAGTATTACTTCTGTTACAAGGCTACAATTATGTCTCAAGTTAATTTTGTTGACTTAATAACAATCTTTAATGGTGCATAAGAGCCTTATTCAAGGTGATGGGTGAATAAAATGTTATACATTCTTCTGCTTCTACATCATTATTTTATTTTATTTTTATAGACAAAACGAACGAAAGGCACGCAAAATTGTTAAATGCTAAGTCTAATAAATTAGCTTGCTAAAACATTAATCTGTATTTATGCGTAAGGAGAAAATTATAAAGAAACAATAAAAAACAATGTTATAAACAACACACTTCTCTTGTGAGAGCTTTTAGGTGATTGAGGTATATTTTCCAGTTTCTTACTAGATTGCAGTAACACATATCAGGACTTTCCAACCCATTATAATTTTAGGGCTCATAGCATGTCGGACATTACCCAAGATAGTGACATTCCCGATGCCTTCCTATAAGTGTAACTCAGTGATTTATTTTCTTGTGTCTTTGCTTTATATAGAATAATAACAAAAGTTTATGTTTTTCATTCATGTTTCAGCTTATATCATTTCACCGACAGTTATTTCTGTTATTTAAAAACAGTTATCACAGCTATTCAAAAATAACTAAGAGATCCAAGGAATATTGTCGTATCAACTAACGAAATGTTGAAGAAAAAAATAGTATATAAGAAAAGTTTTTTTACATTCATGCACGTTCATGCGTTTTATCTCCCAGACATATTTCTCTTAAATTTCTTGTTTTTTTTAGTTCAATCTCTTAAATATTCATATCCCAATAATCTTAAGAATTATTTCGGAGATGAAAAAAAGAGAATTTCTTGAAAGAACGGAAAATCGAAGATAGTGTTAAAGAAATTATAATAATGTCTTCTAATTAATTGAAAATGTATGCTTGCTGCATTTCTTTAGATTTTAAATTTTATATACTATAAGCAATAGCTGCATATTTTCTTACAGACTGTAGATTCTCTTTCTTGAATATGGACATGGTATGAGAGCGTTTTCTGCACTGTTGCATACAACAGTTGATATTTCTTTACAGTTACAGGTATATATGAAATATTTTAAAAGAAAGTACTGAAAATTAATAGCATTTACTAAATAAACTAAATAAATCATACATAAATAAAACCGGAGAATTATAGTTTATTTAAGAATACCAAAAATGATTCATAATTGATCTGTTCATTAATTTTCCTATAAGAGAACAAAAGTATCGATTTCCAATAAATGGAAACTTATTTTTGAGTAGGAGTTTGGAGTCAAAGTTTCCTTCCGGTATAGAAGCGAAGCTCTTTTTTCTCCTTGTCAACGATATTCCGGTGTTTTAAAGTCTTCCTATGGTTTTCAATAGAATACACTTTACTCTTTCAAAAATAATGCTATAAAGATATGTCACTTTTGAACAAGCCGAATGAAAATATCTCAGAATTCAGCCTGTCAGAAGTCAATCAGATATTAGAAGCAAGACTGGTTTCACATATTCTATTATCTACGAGAAATGGTTCATTAAGACTGAATCTTATTAAGTATTATTTTCTTATTTAGTGAAATGTGTTTATTAACAGAACTTTGGGAAGACAACATTTTTCCTTAAAATAAGACAGTAGGTATATCTCTTCGTTGATCTAGTAATTTTTGAAGGACTTCCTTTGTTCTTTATTCAAGGCTATTTCCATCTTTTATGAAACAATTTAAAAAATCTGAAAAAAAAACCTCTATCACGTTACAGATAAATATTGTATTTACATTTAAAGAAACATTTGAGTTTTTTTAGTTAAAATGAAGAATCGTTTATTTGATATATAGTAAATAGAAAACTGACCAGAATATTTCTTTGAACAACAAATGATTTACCACCGTACTTATGAGAACTTTAATTTTGTGGCTCTCATAAATGGAATACTTAAAATCAGTGAATTATAGTTTAAAAAAGTTTATTAAAACTTTAAGTTTGAATCTATTTTTCTATAGTTTGCGGTGTCCAAACTATGCATTAAAAAATTAAAAATTTCCCCTTTGCTATGAAAAGGTATGAATTTAAATTCAAACCGATATATTCTACTATTTTTAATAACTAATGGTCAAATTTTTACTTTTTAGGGGACAATTTATTCTTTATTTTTCAATAATTATTAAATTAAATAATTTCGAAAGCAATTTTTCTATCAATTATCAATTCATCATTGTCAAATTATTTTAATCAATTATCAATTTACTGCAATCAATTTTTATTGATAAAATTATTTTAATTTTATCAATTTGTCATTATAATTATATTTTTATTTGAATATTAGTTTTCATAGCAGCATTTGTATGACATTATTCATGAACTGTTGAAATATTTTATATTATTTTAGTTTATTTATACATTTATTAATACGCTTGTCTTAATCTCACAGGTAAAAAAACAGTTCATGATTATTTTAATGCTTGAATACGAGAAAAATATCAATGATTTTTTATTATTTCAATGGTAACAAATATAAAGCTGAGTGAAGTTTAATGTATTTAATAACGTTAAAATATTTTTCAATATAATTTCATGCCTAATGATACTTTATAAAATTTAAGTAAAAACTAAAATAAAAAATAGCTGAAAATGGAGATAAAAGAAATTGAACCATCACACAAGAATAAACTAACCTTATGTGCCGTAAGATAAAAATTATCCTTATAAAATCCATCTAAAATTAAACTATTAAATTTTATTACTTTAATATTTAAAGTAAATATTTGAAATTTAAACATAATTTCTAATAGTTATTTTTAGCACGACAAATTTTATTCATCAATTCCTTGATAAAGTAAAATAGACCTCTAACAGAAACATTATTAATTTCTATAGACGTGTTTTGAATAAATTCTTGACAAAATATGAAATTACTTCCAAATATAAAATTTCTTGTCAAATATGAATTCACTTTTTATATTACTAAGACACTCTTTTTTTAAATGCTGTTTTTTTTCAAGTATCATTATAATTATCTGAACTCAGTGAATAAAGAAAAAAAAATCCATTTTTCTTTACTAAGAAAGATTCAAAAGAGAAAATCTCACTGTAAAAATATCTAGGAGAAATTAATGCTTACTTTTAATAAACCTTAACATAGTTTAAGCATCTGTGAATAACTGAATAAATGAATCTAGTTATTTTATTTATGGTTAAAATTTACCAAGTTAAACGATTAAGCATGCTAGAGATTGGAACAATTTCTTTTGCTCGTATGTTTAATAGTGCCTTACTTTCCATAGATATAGTGTTTAAACATTAGTCATTTTATGCAGTTTTTATTTGAACTTTTATCATTCATCATATTATGTGAACTAAGGAGTTACATTGTGCGGAATAACCCCTTGGCCATAGCGTGCTTTCTAACATTATGCTTCAATACAAAGATGAGAATAGAAGATCTGTTCACCACCTGCCTGAGCTGATCATTTCTCAGATAAAGGATTAATCGAATAAGGAATAATTATTCAATGGGAACTACCTTGACAAAATCTATTATAATTATTCCCCTATTTAAAAAATTGGCGCATTTTTTTTATAATTTCGGACTAAATTAATAAGATAATGTTCCTGTTATTTAAGAAAAAAATACAATACTACTCGGAAGGAATTTTATTAGTTCCTAAGAACTATGTAAAATTCATAAAGACGTATTTTATAGTTCAGATATTTTCTTTTGTATGAATAAGAATCGTTAAATTATAAATGCCAAGTCAGCACGACAAATCCATTAATGGTACAGTAAACAATTTTTTTTTTGCATTTACATTGATATTCAGAAAAAATCATTATGCCGAATGTCTTAGTTTTATTTTAATCTGCTCAGTCGTAAGATTTTAGTTTAGTTTTTTAGCGTTTAATGGAAAATAAATGCATTTTAGGAAATGGCTCTAATTTTAATTCTTTTCAAATTCCGACGATAAAAAAGATAATTCAAAATTTTAACACCGATATTTCAAGGAATATTTTATGGCTTAAATAAGGTGAAGACTAAATAAATAATAAGAAAAACTATATCAAAACTTTTAGTAAATAATTTTGAATTTGGATGTTTTTATGATTTATTTCTTCTTATCTGAAAGCTTTATATTATTTTATGTGAATTTTGGAATTCCTGCTTTCATGATTTCTACAAATAATAATTTTTTTAATACTTTGTGAGATTATAGGTGATGAACTTCACTATCAGAATTTATAAATAAGAAAACAAGTTGTATTCCAAATGAAAATCTTCCGTCTGATGAAAAGGTCAGCAATTTCTTTTCGTCAGCATAATTTTTTTGTTCTGAAATCGAGTCTTATATTATAAGATAAATAAAAAAGAAAAAGAAGGAACAATTACATAAATTTAGTGGATCATAAGTAAAAAAGCCCCTTTAAACATTTCTGGGGCTTTAAAAATGATAATTTAAAAAATGTCGAAGTAATTTTTAGGGAACTCTCATAAAATTAGATATTTCTGAATTTTTCCATGATTTATTTCATAATTAGTTTTAAATTAGCCAAAGAACCCTTGAGTATAAGATAAAATATCATTTAATAAAATAGCACCAATTAATGGAATGATTTTTTTTCAAAAATAACTAAGAAAACTTTTTTTAATCTTGTATGACGTCATTGCAAATGTCCTGTTAAAAATGCAAAAATAAATCAAAATTTTAAAGATCATAATGTTTTTGGTCCTCCTTTATTTAGATTTATTCCTTTTGGTCCTTTATTTACATTAGATTTATATCATATTCAGTGAGTCGTTTCAAGATTTTTTATATAAAAATAGAACAAAGACATCTTAACAGCTTAAGATTTGAAAATATTCAAGGATACAAATGGATGACTCCTATCAGAATTATTTTGATGACTGATGTTAACATTATTTCTTATATTTCAACAGAATTTTAACAATTTTTGTTAATCAACATTAATTCAATTAATTTTTAATTCCCTTAATTCCCTTAATTTTTAATTCTCTTTTTATTCCCTTAAATTTCTGTTACTAAATTAAGATTAGCAGCTAAGCCTTTTTTATGTACATGTCAGTCATATTTGTAATTTATAATACATGTTTTGACTAAGATAATCTTTAGATTTTTTTAAAATATTTTATTCTCTTTCTGAAGAATGATATATATATAGTCAATTTTGTCATAAAATAGGAATGCACGTGCATATTTTGACGAGCCTCCTGCTGACACTCAGATTATTAAAAATAGATTTATTTTCATTAATTTTATGTCTTTTTCACGAATGATGTCTCGGAATAAAAAAAAATTGAACCAAAAGACTTTAGAGGCTTCAAACATTTATGCAATTTCACTGAGATTCAAAAGACAGATGATCAGATTAAGACGGATGATCAGAAAATTCGAGAAAGTGGGATCTTTGGGTTTTCATCCTAAAAAAGGAAAAACATGCATTTATGCAATTTCATTAGAAGATAATCTATTTGTGATAGAATACGCCTGATATTCATACTTCTCAGGAATATTACTGCTATTGTTCGTAGTATTTTTTAAATAAAATTATGCCATATAATCCACATGAAATGACAGATAATCAAAAAGTGTAGCAAACTTACTATTTAGAATGCTTAAGATTGGCAATCGAACTCCTTGTCTGGTGTTAGGCCGATATGAGTTCTGTGATACAAAAATAACTTTCGATCCGAATGGCAAAGTTATACTGCCTGACTGAGGTCTGAAATTCTTTATTGCACATTTGTAAAATAAATATAAGTAAAATTCCCATATTTAAAAAATAAATTGTGGCAATTAATATCATTGCGGGCTTGATTTTGGTAAATATATTTAGAATCAGATTTATAGAAACCAAATTATTTGTTAAAATGAGTAAGTGAATTTGGTGATAGAAGATAAAAACATGATCTTTATAGTTGGGAGATTGTTAAATCTTTTTTATTTATACATGGCTGTAATCTTCAAAATAAGCACACAGGCAAGTGATTAAATTTTATATAATGTGAAAAAGGCTCTTTCATATTGATTTGATATTATAGTTATTTAATCAATGTAATTTCAAAGCATAGATGAATTATATCTTATTTTTATTTATCTAAAACCTTTGTGTCTAAGATCTCGGAATGGAGGACATCAAGTTCAAAGCCCGATTCCTCTGAAAAACTGTTACATATTTGGGCATAGTGTCGAGGTTTGACTCCGTTGACATATCGAGGAAAGAGGTTGTCATCTCAGGTGACATCCACGTCTTCTGACCACAGTTCAAATTTCGAAAGCCCAAGTCACCCTGGATCTGCTTCAAAATGGGAAGTTACTATAAATATCTAAACATCATTTCTGTATCATTTTCGAACTTACAAAATTGCAGGCAAATTGATTTTTAAAAGGATTAAAAGCATAAATGCAATAAATTTCTTATGAGATGAAAAATTAGGTGAAGGAAAAATTTCCTGAATATGACTGGAAATCCAAAAAAATGGGAGCAGAGCTTCAAAGAGTTTGTTTATTTGATTGATTCTTAATTCTTCTATAAATTAATTTTAGCATTTTCAAAAAAATAGCGTTCTATATGTTCCTCAGTGCGAAATCTATTTTTATTAATTGAATAGCCCTTTAAAACTCATCCAGGACATTTCAAAATAGAAGCCACTATTCATAGCAAATATTGAAAATTTCCAAGAAAAAAACCAAAGGTTAAGTCAAATATCGAGAGTTCAAGAAAAATTATTAAAATTTTCTTTTCATATGGCAGTAAACATTTAGTACTTTCCTTTCTGATTAAAATTAAAGATTAGATATAAGGAATGTTTCTTTCTTAAAATATCATGAGCAATATTATAAATTTCTTCAGTTTATAAATAAGCAAAAAAAGTAATATCCCTTCATTTCTAAGCAGTCAGAAACTATCAGGGAAAAAAACTTTTTTTCCAGTCATACTTTGTTACTTTTGATGAATCGTAAAAGCAAGTTTATAACAAATGTTTCTGAGAAGTTTGAAAAATAAATGTATTCCCATGGATATTTCCATGAATGGAAAACTATCCCAGAATAAATTTGCTATGAAAAATAATTTTATATAGATCAGAAAGCTCGAATTTTAAATTTGGGTTTAACTCCGCTTTACTATCGGTTTCCTTTCAAATTTATTATTTCGACTTTAACTCGAAACTTATATTCCTTAATATTCCTTTTTGAGAATCATTTACCTGGAAAAGTTAAAAACTAAGCTGAATTTAAAAATTATTTTTGAGTCAGAATTTATTTTTAGAAAACAGAAGCATTGACATCCTTGTGTGAAATAAACATTCATTTGAAGAAACAAGACACTAGTTATTATATCTAACATGGAATATTTTTGAAAAATAAAGAAGTTTTTTTATCACTCTCATGTTCAAATACTAAAATAAAGTGGCATGACTACGATTTTTCATTCATATATAATTCAATCATTTTTAATTTTTTTTTCTAAATTTTCAGGCCACACTATGTGATGCAGAAGACTAATATTATTGCAAAATTTGCTGTGTCCTTGTAAATTTGATTTTATTAACAATTTAATATTTCTATAGCACATCAAGTGTTATTTAATAGAATTTTGAAAGACATTTGCTTAAATAAGCCTGTTTTTGTTTAATGATTTTGTTATACTTACTAAACGGAGCATTATTAAACCAATTACTTGAATCTACTACTACATGTATGCCAAAATGTATTAAGAGCTGTTTATATAGATTTTAGTACATTAATAAACCCTTGTTTAATATCCAAGGTGTGCCTTATTACAACAGGAAAGATGATTGATGATACATATTAAAAATAATATAAATTACGAAAATTACAAATGAATTTCATTCGAATCAGGAATAGGACGAGTAACTGTGAGCGATGATTACAGTATGCAGCTGTGATGACTTGACGGGTTGATTTGATTTACTAGTTCTTTCTCATTTTAAAGTGAATTTTTAAAGTCTGAAAATTTTTTATCATATCTCATAAAATTTACCCTTTCTTGTCTTTTGAAATGCCATTATTCAATTTTCTCGCCACAATTAGAGATAAAATTATTATAAATTATTCCAAATTCAAGATATTAAATAGTTTATATGTTATATTGCATGAAATAGAATCTATTTTTTAAATGAAAAATATTTATGATGCAGCATTTTGATATAATTGGGAACGCATAGCTGTCAGTGTGATAATCGAATGCATAGAGCCTTCAAATGCATAGAATATACGTGGAAAATAAGAAACATCTATTTAATTGGAACAGATTAATGAATAAATTTGGAAAAACACGCATTGTCTAACTCCAGAACCTGATTATGTTTTCCTATAAAATAAGACATTGTCATTCTCCAGAACCTGATTATGTTCTCCCATAAAGTATAGAGACATATCTTACGATCACTTGGAATCTAAAGAAAGGATAAAGTTTGTTAAAATTCACTTTCAATTACCCTAATTGTACCTACTGATATATGAGGTTACAAACTGCTTTTAATAATAGTACTTTTGATTTTATTTTTCTTACTTATGCTAAAAAGTTCCATAATTTTCAAACTATTCCTTTTTTCATTCACCATTATGATGCACTTGAATATTTCTTGACATGCCGTTTAAAAATGTATTTCTTTTATTCATTACCAATGATGAAAATAGAGTGAACTTTCTTGACAAATATATTACTTATAAGCCCAAATCGCACTCCTACTTTACATTATTTGCAGAAGAAAACTAATCTTGAGTTTTTCTCCCAAATATATTATTTGTATTGAGGATATGAAAAACATTATTATTATTTGAGACACTCTTCACCCTTTACTAGTGAATAAAACTCTTCAGTTTATTTTACTGTCCTCAATAGAAATTGAAAATGAAATTTTAAAAAATCTATAGTGGTTTGGTACTTTAAGGCTTTAAAGTAAAAAACAACTTCAAAGGTTTTTGATTAAAGATTCGCTCGTCAAGATGGCTATTTTGAAAAGCATTTAAAAGGCTAAAACGAATAATATTACCTTGAAAAAGAAATTTTTCAGGCACGTGTTGATATCGGGCTCTATATAATAAATATACTAAATATCTATATACTAAAGTTATAAAATAGATATTTGCCAAACACTAAGAAAAAAAATTAAATTTCAGACATTTCAATAAATGTTATTATAGATTTTGATTCCAATGGAGCAGTGTTTTTTCAATTGCTTTTAATTAATGTTAAATTAAATGGCATTTTAAAGCACCCATTCGATAAACTATGCATTGCAAGACTTCATATTCTATAAGGAAACAGAAAAAATCTATAAAAAAGAAAAATAAATAATCATGATATAAAAAAAAATGCGAAGGAGAAGAAATCAAAGTGCACATTCAATGAAAGTTAAAAATTTCATTTGTAGGATAATTTTAACTATAACATGAAATACACTAGGTGTTTAATATAAATATTACATTTGTAGAAAAATGAGTAATGAATTAATATAAGTACTTAATGCTTTAATTTTTATGTCAATCATTCCCAATTTTACCATTTCTGCTAAAAGTATACAAGAAAGAGAGCATTCACTTACAATAAGTGAGCAAAAACATCTACATTTAGCTTTAAAATGTATTGAGTAAGCAGCCTAAGGGAATATTTAGAAGAAAAGAGATTATTTTTACATGCCTTGATAATACCATAAACTTCTAATTTTTTTTTAAATTTTTTTTTCTTTTTTTTCTAAGAGTTGACAGTTAATAGGCTGAACTTTTATCGTCTACTTTTATTTTAATATTTACATCAAACATTTAATTAAAAAATTCATACATCTTTTAATTTTTTTCATTTAAGGGCTTATCTTTAGTATTAAGAATGATTTAATAATTCAAAAGAAAACGCAAAGCTCCAACGTTTCAATGTTTATTGAGAACTCCAGGGTATTCAATTATTTATCTTCTGATGAGAAATTATTGTGAAAGTCATTACATCAATATCCAATTAATGTGTAAATTTTATTATATTTCCTTACACCCATGATTATCTTCCATAATCACAACATATATTTTGGATGTGGAAAATATGTAAAATGACCCTGCAAATATTCCATAATATTCTAAAAATTTTAATGACCATTATAGTTTCAAATGAAAAAAACAACAACCCTGCTTTACTCGAATAAGCTGGTCGACATATCAATCTACTCTGTTATTAAAGTTTAATTAACGCAGAATAATTAGCGGAGAAGTTTGTTCATATTCTTAAAATAACATGGGAAATACAAATGAATATGAAAAATCTTTTTACAAAAATTGATATTTTCGAACACAATGCATAATTTTTTAAACATTATGTTAGTTATTTTTTCTATGATATTATACGTGAAAAAGGTTTTAACTCTTCTGAGCGTCACGAAGTCAATATTTCAGCTTTATTTCCTAGAATATATATTTTATCGGAATATTTTATTTATCAAAAATATAATGCTATTTATCATAAATATAAATATTTTTTAATAAATATAATGCAGTCCACATATCTGTTCTTTTTAAAAATCTTTCTATTTCTCTTTTAGAAAGCTTTGCATCATCGGTTTTCTATCTGAGTAATTGAATGGAGGATTCGAAAATTATTTAATTATGTTAGCAATGAATTTCTGAAAAAATAGGAAAAAAAAGAAACTGACCATAAAGAAATCCACTTTTTTCAAATAAAAAAAAGGAGGATTCAAAAATAGTATACCACATATTACAATTCATAACAAGTAGAAGTTATGAAAAAAAAGTTAGTATCAATGAAGCCCTTTTGAACTCTTTTTGATGCGCTAAAAATAAATTGTTTAAAAAAAATGATATAACATCTAATGAAAAAAGTTATATTCAAAAGAAACTAATTTTCTAAAAACTTAACTGTAAATTATTGAAGATTAATCTTTTTATGAAAGAGACTTGTAATGGAATAGAGAAAGCCAATCCTTCCGATTAATTATCCTAAGTTTTTCCCTTCGTTTCTATAAAAAGACACCTAATTGGCTTTATGTTGAAAGGCAATAGCGTGTCCCGACCTTCATAGAGAATAATGCAGGCTACTAATCCTTTTTTTAGAGTCTTTCAATGTCAATCCAACACAGAAGCATTTTTTAATAGCTGCAAAAAATTTCATAAGGGATTAGAAGCTTGGAATTAGTGCCATTTTACAGCATTTTGCATGTTCTTTCTAATGGTATTGATTATTTATAAGCTTTCAGATTTCCTAAAACTATTTTTTTTCTACAAAAATTACAATTTTTTAAAATTTTAAGTTACTTTAATGAATTATTCGATTTAATATAAATCTCAGAGAAAAATATAAACCAATGTTAAAATTAAAAAAAAACTATTTATTATTATTTGAGGTCTTCTTTTTATAAAATAAAGATTTTAATGAGATTAAAAAATTATTAATCAAGTCATTAAATACAAGAATTCTTACTATCATGAATAATTTATAATAAATTGTTTTAATTGAATAGTAAAAAGACGAAAAAAATAATTTCATATCAATTTGAAAGAACAGTCTTTTACGTTAGCGATATTAGCCTGTTTAAACTGACTGTGACAAGTGAAATGAGATCTGTCAATCCTTGGGTGAAATAAGTATGTTAATATTTTAAGATTACTTATTGCATAAAATTATGCTGTTATTATTTGATAGCTTTATTAAATTAAAATGTTATTGTTAAATTGAAAATTAATAAAAGGTGATTTTGAGAGTGTGAAAATATTTTTTTTAAATTTATGTTTAATGTTACCGGTTAAAATTTTAATAAGTGATTGATAGTTCAGCACTAAGTCTTTGTCTAATTGGATGTCCTTTTTAAATAGGGAAACTAATACACTGAGAATTTAGAAGTGTAAATCCATAGAAGAAAATATATAACTTAGAGGTAGGGAAAAGATGAAGAATGATAGTGCAAAAATGTCTGGATTATATCCCAAAATAAAAAATGGTTTAAAAATTCATGATAAATGAAGGAAAGAAATTACTGTATTAAAAATACACAAAGTGATCAAACTGTTAAAAATGTGCACTCTGATTCTGAAAAAATTTAAACAATGATACTAATTTTACAACTAATTGAACAATAATGTAGTCATTTAATATATCTTTTAATATATCGAAGGTAAAAAGAATTTCCTCAACTATCAAACAAACATTGTTTTTGCGGCTGCTGAAAGTTCTTCTTCAGAAAGTCTTAATAACACTGAGGAATCAGAAATCATTAAAAGTCTGGATTGAATTTTCCAGATACATAAGTAGAAAAAAAAGTTTATGCTTCTAGCATGTTTATCTGAACTTTGACGCGTTAGAAAGATAACGCTTAGATTGAATGCACCTAATCATACTGTCAAACAACCAAAAAGGATTCTTAAAATAAAAGCTTTTTGAAAAATTTAGATTTGAGATTAAAGAAAAGCTTGCCATTGGAGACAGTTGGAATTGTACACTCATTTTATGACTATAATGAAATATGTAGGTCAATGCCGAGTATTAAAGCCTGTGCGACCATTACTGAAGCAGGTGGAAGTAAATAAGAAATTTCGAAGACTAGCACTGTGCAATCTTAAAGAATATATATACATTTTAAGAATAAGTTTATATGCATAAAAATATGTGTATATAAACTTGCTGAATTTAAACCTAAATACTGCGTGTTAACTGGTCAAATTGGCAATCATTCTATTTGTATATCCACTGCTCACCAAAACATGAAACCAACAAAAGAAAATACTAAATTGAATACTGCAACAAATGATAAAATGTAAATTTACAAGAAGTACCTTTCAAAATTGCTTTGTATTCCATAATCTATTGATTGGAACAAGCAAAAATATGCTTACTATCCAGGCGGAGCTAATATACGAAAATTATGGAAAAATCTCTTGCAAAAAATGCAATAAAAAATAGGTCACAGATGACATTTGAAACCTACAGATTTTAGAGAAAGATCCAGAAGAGTTTATTTATTTGTGTTGCTTTTAAGTTCAGAAGGATTTCATTGCTTATTAGCAGATTTCTTCTTTTACTATACAGAAAAAAATTTGAAAGAATCAAAATTAAATATCATTAGTGATTTTTCTGAAAATTACAGCATAATTCTACAAGATGAAGCCAAGATCTAACACTTTGTAAGCCAGCAGGTCGCAGACCATCCTTTGGCAATATATTTCAAAGAGAAAAACAAAGTTCAGCATATTAGTTACATAATTATTTCTGATTAGCAGAGAGCACAAAACAATTTCTGAGTACGCTTTTCAAAAAAAGTACTATTTTTTAACAGCAAAATTTGAAAAACATTGAAAAAATAGCTTTTTTTTTCAGACGCATCTGATACTCAGTACAAAATCAAACCAAAAAATCTTTAACCTCGGATTTCATTAAGAAGTTTTTTAAGTGGAAAAAGGTGACGATTTTATAGCCACAGCTCTGAGTAAAGCTCCTTGCGATGATGAATGAACCTGCGTATGAATCAACCTCTATTGGATTGAAACCCCCAAGTGGGTAATCAGGTATTTCTGTTTGTGTTAATGTGGTGTTATTCTCCATCAGATTCGACTAACATGAAATAGTTGACTTGTTAAACTGAGAATTAATTCCTTTTATAATATTTGCTTAGCATCTGCATGCACATACAAATTAAATTAACATGTTCTGTTCATAAATATCTGTTTCTCCACTTTGTATATTCTAAATGGAGATATATTATCCAAAATTGAAATTTTATAACATAATATTCTAGAATTATTCAATAAAATTGCACGAGTTAAAATTGTAGCATTTTGCACTAATTTCCTTTAGCTTGTTAAACATTTGGAAATTTGCATTAAAAGTTATACTACTTTAGATTTCAGTATGAATTCCAAATTAGAACTCATTACAGAAGTGCGTTACAGTAAAATTTGGAAATATTTAAATAAGCTAATTTTACATTATTTGCGAAATATCAAGTTTTTATTTGTAGAGTGTACTTAAATTTTTACCTTTATAATCTATATATCTTAATCTGAGGGAATTTAATGAAGTACTCAAAGAAATTGTAAAAAATATCAAAGCAATAATATAAAGACAAATACAACACATTTATCTGGGTGCATATTTATCCGAAATCTATAAAAAAATAAAATGAAGACACTAGTCAGAAATGAAATATCTATTCCAGTTAAAAGTGAAGCGAGGAAGGTAAATACGGAACATTCTTACGCTTCAAAAATAACTTTTGATATTTTTCAACAATACAAAAATAGATTCTTCAAATCCATATTTACAAGGCAGGAGATAAAATTAATCGAAAAGTTTGGAATTCTCTCATTTTAGAATTCATAGAGCACAAAAACTAATCATACTAATACTGATCATCTCAGTTTAGTACTCATAGGGTGTTGAAAGAAATATTATGGATGAATTCTCAGACTTGTGCTTTTTAATTGAATTTTCCGTATTTTCTAAAAAGAAATATGGATATTTGGTTCCTTAAATTCCTTTCAGTTTTAAATTTTTTTTCAAGGAAATATTGCTTACATTAATTTTAACTTCATAGGAAAATATATGTGAAATGCATATAAATATAAATCCAGTTTGAAATATTTTGAGTGGAAGACATTTCAACTAATATATAATTATAAAATTATATGAAAGGTAAATTATAAAATATTATGAAAGGGCCTTAATTCTAGTAAAAAAATTTCCGCTCCCATTGAAAACTACAGTTTATAAAATTGTACCGATACTCATTGAAATATCCGTTTTATTTAAAGATTTTAATATTAGATAAAGAATATTTCTAACATGCATTTTCTTTAAATATCATTTTCCTATTTCCAGTAAACGTACTTCAAAAATAATGAATATTCTTTTTTTAGAAACACGATTCGAATCACTATTATTTATCAGAAATATTTAAAAACCCGATCATAAAATGTACTAAAACCCCGATTTTCATTAGAATAAAAGTATATATTTTTTACATGAAGAAGTTATAATTCGCATTATTATTTCGACCACATGTTAAATGCTGTGCTCCTATATCAACGTACAGTGCATTTATTTCTGGAAATCTTGACTTTCCCATTTTTTCTATATCAAAATTATTTTAATATTTGGAATATAAATTCTTACATAAACATTATGTATACTTATTTATCAATACACAATTCCTATGTATTTTGGTCCTTAAAAGTAACAAAAGCACAATAAGCTTTCAACGAATTGCAATAAACTTATTGAAATATGGAAAATTGTTTACAAGAAAATAGTAAATACCTATATTTTCCTCAACCCATTACTCTAATTAACCATATTTCAAAGCCTTTTCCAATAGCTTAGATTTAGATTTTTATTTTAAATTCATGTTCACTGTAAAAAACTCTAAATTAAAAGAAAATTTTTAAGTGCTTACTTAATTTCAGAAATCGTTGGTGAATCCTAAAATTACGAGATTACCTAAATGAAATCTTTGAAGGAGAAAATAAGACGCAGCTAGCAACTTTAAGAAACATTTAGTTTCATTTTTCAACTTTAATATGATTTCAATAAAACGGTGAAACGCCTATCTAATACATTCCTTGTACAATCTATCACGAAACGTTGCTTGAGATTTGGTAACTAATAATCGTAGGCTAAAACCAAAATCAATTACAATCTTAGAAGCACGAACGTTGTTACTTTTGTTTATGGGAATGTTGATAGTCATATTAAAATTTACATTAAATTTTTTCAAGTAATTCAAGAGTAGAAAAAAGAAGATTGCCACAATTTATGAAACAGATAACAGTGTCTATATTTCTTCCCTATCTGAAAAATATTAATTATATTAATTCAACTTATATTTATTTTAAATAACTAATTAATGATTATCTATTGAATAGAAAATTAAAATAAACTTAATGAATTTTAATTCTTTACCTGCTATTTCATATACGGAGTACTTTGGAGAGGCATGTTTATTTTTTGTTTCGTTAGTACGTACAGATTAGAAACTAGGCATTTTGTCTCATTTTTAATGCATAGGTTTATGAATATAAATTTTCATTCAACTTGCATTAGCTCAAAAAACCATTTAATTAAATTATATTAAGCATATAATATAGTCTTTTGGGCTGTTTAAAATGAGGTAAGAATCAATTTAAAGATCTCACTCTTGTCATCAATATTGTCATGTGATTTTTAACTATGTGTTTTTGTAAAACATTCAAACTTTGTTAACGCATTAATTATTGCCATAGCAAAATTTCAAAAATTTTAATTGAAGTATGCTGAGGTGAAATAGGCTCAAAATCAAACTAATTATAATTTTTTCAATGCTATTTGTTTAAAAGAGATTACAATGCATCAAATATTATCTGAATCAGTATGTACGCAGCATAAAATTCAAGCTTTAAAAGACAAGCAGATTTGCACAGAAAAGAATCGCAGAACTTCATAATATCCAGTCCAAGATATTTGTTTGGCAGAGTTAGCATACACACATACATAAAATAAAAACTCATTCTTAATTTTCATTCTCATTAGTGCAATTGGGTCATTCGAAAGAATTTTAATCAACCTCTCAACGATAGTGATAGGTTCATTAATTGAATTAATGAACGGTAACCGCTATTTTTCAACTAAGGCTATTGCTTATTTGGATCTTGTCATTAACTCGTCATTAAGCTAAATCCTTTAGGCGGATTTCTGACTAAATTTCTTGAAATTGTGGCGATTCGAAAATTAATTGCAATAGTTATTGAGTTTTCAGAATTTTTAAGGATATAAATTCAAATATTTTTCAATAAAACCTCTCTTAATAAAATTTTCAAAATTAATATTTCATTTATTTTAGAAAGACATTTGATTTTCTTTAATGTATTTATCGTTATACTAATTTCTTGATATAATTTTTATGATATTTAAATATGACAAATATTTCATATTATCTTAAATGAAAATTATATTCTAAAATCATTCAGAAATCTTATTTAAAAGTAAATATATACAATTTTGTAGCATATCTAAAGTAAATAGTTTTCTTGCAATTTGAACTATAATTCAATATTACAATGCCATTCTTAATAATTTGTCTTGGAGTGGTCCTTCAAGCAAGGTACACAAAATAGGTTTCACTATGTATTAAATTTTATTATTTCCTCCCCTGCGAAGTATACAAAAAGAATAAACAATATTGTGAATGCCAAATAAATCGATTTCGAGATTCTAGCAATTACGATGTTTAAGTTCTCCCTGAAACTGAAACTTCGTCTATCTGTCTATGAATGCGATAACTTAAAAACACTTTTAGCTAGAAGAATAAAAGTTTGTACGTAATATTTACACCAAATTTGTAGATTTAGATATCAAATTTTGAACTAGCAGCTCTATTCAGAAAATGTTTTTTGTCTGTTTCGAATGCAAGTGAATTCTATAACTATAAAACAAAGAGAGTTTGGTTAGTAAAAATTTGTACACACATCTAACACCTGGAATGTAGGCACCGAAAAAATTTGAAATCAAATTCATAAAGAAGTCAGTTGTCTATCAGGCCTAAAATTTCATAATGATGTCAGCATGATAACGCAAAAATGCATTGACTTAAATATATGACATTTGGTATGCAATTCTGTGACTACAATTGTAGTTTGTGACTAATATTGATTTCAATATGTCTAGAAAGCGATGTCGGAAACTTACGTTCTATATACATTCAGTGTTCTATTGTAATCGCAGTCCAACGATTAATGGCACAGAAACCCATCAATATTTTTAACTAATGTCCTCCAGTGCTGTAGGATTAATAATATACAAGTAAAATTATTAAGTAATGTGCGAGAATACTTATGGTGAGGGGTATATTCCCACTGGTTTGTATATTACTGTCAAAAACATTGAAACAATTCTCAATATTTGTACCCATAGTACTTTTTCCAAATAGTAATATCGACATCACTTAATAAAAAAAATTTATGACTTTCGAAAAATGATTATTATTTTAAAAGTCAGTTCAATTAATTTTGTACCCTTATATAACTACGCCAATGCACTTTGCAACATATATTGTATTTTAGTCTATGTTGCCGATTATATGCGTGTGTGTACGTGCTGAGGAGTACCTTGTAGAAAAGGTAAAGTTTGTATAATCTCATCACAAACAACTGTATCTGTCTCCCCAAATCTTTCTCAAGTATTATATAATAAAATTGTTATTCAATTCCACAGCTTGAAATAATAGACCTCGGGTAAAATCGCAAATATCTTGCCTTTATGCCCTGAAATTTGCTTTTGATCTAATGATGTTAGTTTTTTACCTACCTAAATGTTAAATCTGTCCACCAGATTTTATCCTCATAGATCCCTTTGTTTTGAAGATATCCTATTTCAATCATATTCAGACAACAGTACAGCTCTACAAAATAAATTTCGCTCGAAAATCTGATAGAAATTTGAATTTGATTTAAAGAATATATACCAAATTTCATCCATCTAGCTAAGATCTTTTTTTTATTTATCGTATTTACATAGAGGCCAATAGACTGAGAGACATAATGACAAAAATTTGTTAACATGTGGAGATCTGAATAGTGGAGATTCTTCAGATTCCCGAGTTTGATTTTTTGACGATTGTAATTTTTTGTTTTGTATGTTTCATGTTCAAGAAAATAAATGAAAGAATTTAATTATTTAACAGTCAAATTGCCCCACATATAAAGATACCAATGGATTTTTGAATGGATTTTATAATTTAGTTGCAATTGATTTTAGAAAAATAAAATGTTAAGCCGTTTTGATAAGATAGAACTCCATTTGAAATTCAGATCAATTGAATTTGAAGGTTATAAGCAGAAAACATTTATTAGCATTTATTTTGGACACAATAAAATTCACAAAAGGAATCGTTTTTATGATTCAACATTAATTTTAAATTGACAAATAGCAATCTACAAACATTAAATGGCAAACGGCACGTTATTCGGAGTTTATATCAAATAAAATAAAATTATTATCATTTTTATTATTATCATTATTATCAGTTTTATCAATCAATATGAGGGTAATGACACCAAAAATATTTAATGCGGGCATTAATTTTATTCTCTTTTCTTTAATGAGTAGTCGTTTACAAAAGATATTGACATTCAACGCGCCTAATATTTTGGGCGCGGCACGTTTATCTTACATAGAATTATAGTAAAATAGGATTCTTTTTATAAAGGTCAATCAAAGTTATATATAATGGAAATTTTCCAATGCAAATAATAAGTTCTCTATCAATGCAGAGAATCTACAAACAATATTTTAGTTATACAGGCTAATTATTCAGAAATATGTGCTTTATTGCTTCATCAAAATATATATCTCCCAAACATTTATCAGTTAATTGATGTACCAGCGCAACGCGTATAGATAACCGAATTGGATAATCCCAAACAAAAGGAGGAGGAGCAAGCGAGCAAAATAGCAGATCGTTTACAAATAGCAAAGTCATGTATTTCAGAATCTCAAGAATAACACGTGGCAAGAATCTAAAGACTATGTTTATGCGCTACCCGATCACGTGCATCAGAATCAGAAGACTGACATGCCTCTAGAATCGAAGCAACTATTCTTTACCAAAACTGGAGAAGATGTGCTGATTCCCATTATTCCCAAAGACATGCCTGTTGATTTCAAACGATTGTAGCTCCCCATTCGACTTGCATTCTCGGTGACCATCAATAAAGATCAGCGTCAATCATTTCAATTGTCAGGAAAGAACTTAGAAAATAAATGTTTCATAACGACAGTTATATGTTGGATGCATATGAATTGGACAACCAAGAAATTTATTCGTTTTTGCTGAAGACGGAAAAATAAAAAATATTGTTTAGACTAAAGAATTAGAATTATAAAGTCAAAATGTAGAATAAATTTTATTTACTCTTCTCATTTATGTGACATTCAACTTCAATAAATGTGCTCACTGTCAACAAGATCATCTGTCAAGATTTTCTGTCAACCCTAATTACGTAAGATAGCAACTTCAAATTCCAAAACGATATTTGAGGAATTACTTCTTCAAAGGCTGCAACGCCTCGGGTACCAGTTAGTTAGCTATCAAATTTAGACCATAATATATTTGCATCAACCACAGAAATTTGTCATTTCCATAACAATCAAATGAACAAACATATCGTTTCAATCCCCTGACAGGACTCTTAAGAAGAATGGTAATGATTCCATATAAAAGTGAGAAAGAGAGATTTCATAGTTCAGAAATGACTTGTCGTACGTTGCCTCAAATTTAAATCTGAGCACTGAGTGTAATACAAGTGCTATATCTCTATTCATTGGTTCCATCATGTTTTAAATTTGAATGAATATTGAAGAACATTCTTTCAAATTTAATAAATGAATGTTGAAGTACCTATTCAAATTTAAAACTTGATTTTCTTGAATTGTGGATTTTGGAATAGCATAGTTCTTTTTTTTCCAATTTAATTGTAATTATCAAGCAAGACACTTTGTCATGAATAAAACTTTAATGGTGGTTTCAATAAAAATATAAATTTAGTAAATAAACATTTAAATGTTTCTGCATTTTATTTTTTAAATATGAACTTGAACTTGCTCTCTAACACAGTTTTAAAAAAGTTTAATCAAGATTTAAAAAAAGAAATTTTTTTGATTAAACACAAGCTTATATATTGTACCAAATGGTTTTTGGAACACCTTTTGTTGCTTAACTTTGACATGAAAATAAGTGCTTTCTCTTTACTTTCACGTATGAAAAAATAATGAAACCGTCAAAAAATTCAAGTTCTAGATTTTGACAAATCCTTATGTTTTAAACCTCCCTGATATCGAAAACCACATTTTTGACATTTTGTCTCTTTGTGACAAAGAAAGCTAAAAAACGCTTTAAGCTATCTTGATGAAAAGAGTCTTTGCTCCAAATTTGTAGATTTATATCACGTATTCGGCACAATCCATTCATAAGTTTCTCTATCTCTGGGACAATAATTAATTTAAAATCTGGTTTCACAAATAAAGAAAATAATTAATTCTCACATTGCTCTTAAGTCTATTAATATCTGTAAATTGTTTTTTTTAATCTTGAATATTTGTTTTTTCTTTTCTTTATTTTTTCATCTTTCATTAATAGACAGATGCAAGAATTATAATTTTAACCAATAGTTTTTATATTTTTGATACATTGCATTTGTTTGATAGTTGCATTTTGAGAAATATTAGTCAGATTATATAATATTTTTTAGCTGATTAATTATTTCTCTTCTGCTGCATTTCAATCGATGGTTAGTGCAGTTGGAAATGTTTCTTTCGATGCAGTCTTTCTTGTGTTTTATAAATAGCATAGATAGTCTGATTTTTATTTTAAAAAATTAAGATGACAAGTTAATTCATATTATAGATTATATAAGGTTCTTTTTGGATAAATTTAAAAACGGTGAGCTAAAATTGGAATCACTCTTACAGGAGACATTTTGATGCAACAACAAACACCAGAAAAATTTTGAGAAAATTTTTCACAAAAAATTTGTTTTTTTTCTCCGAAATAGACATTTTAGCAAAATTACGGATATTTTATTCCTTTTAAAAGATTTATTTGAAAATAAAATAATTTTTAAATGAATGATGATCATGTTTGTAGTTGAAATATAATATGATATATTTGTATGAAATGTACTGCCAAAATTTTATTTAATTAATTATTTTAATATTACGAAATGCTTACTGTCATTTCATTATTAATATTTATTTTTATTGAAATAAAACAATAACTAATAAAACACATAAAAGTTTAGTCAAAAACTGAATTTAAGCATATTCTAACATAGAAAAGTTTGCTCCTATTCCAATTATTTAAAAACTGAGACAGATGTTGAAATCACTCATCAAACATGAATTTACAATATCCTGATTAAACGTTTAACAAAAGAAAAATGTAAATTTATTCCGTAACAATGTAAAGATTAATGTATTTTCTTTCGAACTTGATGCAAAGAAGACTTTGCATCGCATTCAAGACAATCGCCAACTCTTTTAAATTCAAGATAATGAAATTTGTAGATTGTCATGGCATTTTTATCATATACTTACATAGTCCTTGGTTTTAAAAGATAAAAAAAATCAGACATTTTATTAGTGAAAGTGGATTTTTATTTGGAAATAGAACCTGATTTTATATTTTTCAAACTTTTTGGCTGAAAAGTTGAAAACTCTTCAACTTTTTTTTATTTTCCTTCTCATCATCAGTACTATTATTATTAATAAAGTAGAAGCTTTCAAAAGAAAATTTCATGTGAAATAAACTGTCCGAAAACTTAAACTGTATATACTACATTCAGTCTTGAAGTATTTTAGTTCTATTAATTTAATTCCTTATTATATAAGAGGTTTATAATTTGAACCCGTGACAGAAACTTTGAAAGAAGTTTTTGTTTGAGACTAACAATCCGTAGTAATGCGATTAATGCAATTTCCAGATTGACTGAACCGCAAAGAAGATTAGCGAGTCTATTTTTTCTCTCTCATGCCTAATGGGATTAGAAGTTTTTGTTAAAACACTTGTAAGGAAAGACATTTCCTTACAAGTGTTTACAAGACTTAAGACATTTCAGGTGAAAAAACTCAATGCTCATTTTACTTTCCGCTACAAATAGTTCTTTAGTAAATAAAATTTTAGCCATTGGGAAAAATAGCTAAAATTTCTTATTAGAAGCAAGTGATTATCAGAAAAAAATCAGCACCATCAATGTTGAAATGCTATTATTAATTTGTTACATCAATTTAATATTTATATTTCAACTCTATATTTCAATTTTGATCATTATCTATAAAGAAATAATAGTGAAAATTAAATGAAATATGAATACCATGAAGCCTGTCTAAATTCACTAATGCGCAAAAGTGCCTGTATTAGCATCTGAATGTACCATGAAGAGAATTCACACCATAAATTTTCCAAATCAATACAGAAATTAATTGGAGTGTGATGTGGTGGAGACCCTTTCTGAATAGCACTCTTTAAGATACAGGTGGCTATCAAAATAAAGGAAACACCTATGAATAAAAGTGATATTTTTGAATGCTCTTCATAAGTATTAAAATATAGTATTAACCAACTATTTTTTTATAAATAGCAATATATACATTCTGGTAGGAAGTTCTAGCTTTATTAAAGTTTTATAATTATTGGATTTTTTTCAAAAACATAAAATGTTGGACTTCTCAGATTTTCAAAGAGGTCAAATTTTAGGATCCCATCTAGCTGGAGAAAGCGTGACGAAAACTTCTCAAATTTTAGGCTTTTCTAGAAATTAGATATTAATGGCAAACGTCATAAACAGTGGTAACACATTTAGAAAACCTGATAGATTGATAAATGGAAGAAAATAATTTGGTCCAAGAATCGTGTTTCACTTTTTTCCCGACAACAGGGGGGAAAAGGGGTTCATGTTTGAAAGACAGGCGCAAGTGTATGTTAATGACTTTTCTTTCTAACTGCCAAGCATGGAGATGGATGTGTTATTATATGGGCAGCCATGTAAGGTTTTCTGCAAGACAATTCGTAACCTTGAAAGGAAGGATCAATGTGGAAAAGTATAGAGACATTTTAATTTGCAAGGTCCATCTTATGATTCAAACTTTGTTTCCAACAAGAGATGGAATATTCTAGGATGATAATAACCATAACCCTGCGGCGATCTGCAAGCATCTGAACATAACCATTTCCAGTCAATGATCGGTTCAGTTGAAACAGAGGACCGAGTCCATGCCATGTAAAAACAGCCCACACCAATGTGCAGCCACCACCAGCTGGAACAGTGCCTTGCTGACAGTTTGGGTCCATGGCTTCGTTGGGTCTGCGCCACACTCGAACTCTACCATCAGCTCGTAACAACTGAAATCATGACTCATCTGACCACGCCATGGCTTTCCACTGGTCTAGGGACCAGTCGATATGCTCACGAGCCAAGGAGAGCCGCTGCAGGCGATGTCGTGCTGTCAGTAAAGGCACTCGAGTCGGTCTTCTGCTGTCATAGCCCAAGGAAGACAAATTTCGCCGCACAGTCCTATCGGACACTTCCCTCGTACGTCCCACATTGATTCCTGCAATTATTTGACGAAGTGTTGCACTACACAGACGTCGGCGGTCTCGGTAGTTAAGTGCAGGTAGTCGCCCACTGCGCTGTCCATGATGGGATGTGATGCCTGGAATTTCATACTCTCTGTACACTCTTGATACTGTGGATTTCTGAATGTTGAATTCACTAACGATAACCGCAACGGAATGAGCCATGCGTCTAACTCCAACTAACATTCCACGTTCAAAGTATGTTAATTCTCGTCGTGCAGCCATAAATCACGAAAAACCTGTTCAGATGAATAACTTGAACACAAATGAAAGCTCTGGAAAACGAACTGCGCATTTATACTTTTTCGCTGCGATACTACTGCCATCTGTATATTTGCATATTTCTATCCCATGACTTTTGTCACTTCAGTGTATATGGTAACACATTTTGTACCATATGGCTTAGGATTTGAAATTCAAGACAACTAATTGCAAAAATTACAACCTCTTATTCATACATTTTTGGATATATTTATGAAATGAATGAATTAATTACTATGAGAATTATACATGAATTTAAGATTAGTGAATACAAAATTATTAACTTCAAAAGGGATTTTTCCTTATTTCCCCTTACCAATTAAAAATTCTCAGTATCCTTTTAATTTGCGTAGGGAAAAATGCTTAACTTTTTTATATAGAATATTTTATATAATATTTTACCTATTTTGTGAATTTATTATGTACTTAAGTACTATCTCAACCTTGTCAAATTTCAGAATAACTTGCCAACTTGATAACTCCTGATCTAAAGCACTGAGTTGGGAATTTAAATATTGGCGTCATTTTTTGTGTTTTTTATTGTTTTATTTATTATTTATTTTATTTTATTATTATTTTATTGTGTTTGCGACAATGAATTTGGTTGCGATAGCATGTAAGTATAATTTATTCAAACTAATATATTTGAATTTACTTTAAAATAAGATTTTCTATATTCTTATTTAAATAATCATCATATATTTAATGATTTCTTATGACAAAACCAGTTTTTCTCGGATTTTAATATATGTGATCTAACAGTATGTCTAAACTTTTACTGTCCATAAAAATGAAACATTTAGAAATTATTTAGAAAAAAAGACATTTAGTAAAAATGAAACATTTAGAAATT
This sequence comes from Argiope argentata, assembly GCA_026289955.1. Taxonomy (NCBI): domain Eukaryota; kingdom Metazoa; phylum Arthropoda; class Arachnida; order Araneae; family Araneidae; genus Argiope; species Argiope argentata. Next base: position 5,461,893 of record JAOUZG010010951.1, read on the forward strand.
TTAGCTTTTAAATATCTCGAAGACTGTCAAAAATGAGTTAAACCTCATTCTTATGTCCGAAAATACACAAATCAAAAGAAATATTAAAGGATCCTCAATTACAATCTCGCTGCTGTTAAACGAGGCCTATTCGATATAAATTCAATTAAATATATTAGATGCATGAAATTATATCAAAACTCCCGCTGAAAACGCATATATTTGATTCTTTGAAATAAATTTTATTTATGAAACTCTAATTTGCATATATTTCCAGGTCTGAAATTTATTTGAATGAATCAGAATGTTTCAAATACGTGCCAGAAATTCCGTTTGTAGCCGTGAACAAAACGAGTTACCGTTGGGCTCCAAATACTATTCCTGCTAGGGAAAAACAGAACTTTTAAAGGAAGAAGCTAAATTTACATAAATCTTTTTAATAAACATTAAAGGACATAACACACAAATTACAATACACTGACATACGATTAATACAAACAATTAGTTAAAAATATAGTAATCGGGGGAAAACATCATGTTTACTCCATGACTCCAGAACACAGACTGAAGTTTTGGGAAGTGGCCGCTAGGGGGCGAGCTGGAAAAGTTGTCCTGTTACAGACTCCCCCTCTGGCTCGCACGACGTCTCGGCGAAGAGTCAGCACATAACTTCTTTGGTCTGCCACGTCTCCGGAGAGGTACTACAGTTCCACTGTCTCTAGCGACTGGAAGTTCATAGGCTCGTAAGGCTGAGCTGTGGTAAGTCCCAAGGACTTCATTTGGCTTTGCTGGGTCAGCAATGTCATACGTAGTAGGTGAACGATTAGTAATCACTAAATAAGGTCCTTCCCGCTTGGGCATAAATATGTGACTTTTCTTATTTTGTGACTTGCTAACAGGATGCAATGTCACCCATACTAGATCACCTGGGATGTGGTAAACTTGTCGTCGTCGACGATCGTAATAAGCTTTACGCTTGTCTTGCTTTTGCTCGACGTGATCTTTAATCTCTGCAGTTAAACGAGCAAACCGTTTGAGATATGGGGTTACCTCAGCTACGAAATTATAATTGTCAATCAGGGCTCTTAAGTCGTGTGTGACATCATCTGTTGTTCTTAATTCCATGCGTGGTAGGGGATACGTGTCCGCAACAGTAATAGCATTAAGTTTGCGAAAGTCCACACAAAGTCTCATACTACCATTAGGTTTAGAAACCAGTACGACAGGGCTGGCATACGGGGATTCACATTCTTCAATTATACCGTCAGACAAGAGAGTGTCCAATTCTTTTTTTAGCAATTCCTTTTTCGCAGGATTCATGCGATAAGATGGTTCTGCAACCGGTGGATTATTTCCAGTATTTATGCGGTGTTCACAAAACGGCGTTGGTTCTCCCCCTGGTTCGAAGCAACTCTTGTACTCTTGTAGTACGCTGTTTAACTGGTCACGTTGTTCTTTTGTTAGATGCCTACCCTCGTCACTTCGAAGATTTATATTAGACGATGTTTTAGGAGCTTGACTGGAACTGGACATTTCAGGAATCTTTTCTTTTGATTCGGCAACAAAGCAATTTTCATTGTTGGGAGGTACCTTGTAAAAAGAATACTGGATCTGAGGTTTTTCACAAAAGTACCATTTACCATTGGGGACATCTAGAACAATTCCAGCAGACTGGAGAAAATCTGTCCCTAGGAGTGTTCTGTTTCCCTTTGCTTCCGGTAAAACAATTAATTCTGTTGGTATCACCTTACCTTCGACCTCAAGATTTACAATCGCAGTCAAGGCAGCTACGTTTCTCTGTGTTCCATCAGCGAGTTAAATTAATGGGAAAATTAAAACTGGTTCCATGCTTAAATATCAGACATTTCTTCATTTTTTTTTCTAGCTTTACTTAATAAATTTTTGATTCTTCAATAAAGATATTTTAATTAATCAATAGAAAGTATAATTTCTTATCTCTCAACTATATGTCATACCTGTAATGAAAGCAGATAAATGTATTTGGTTTCATGGTGAACTTTGAATTGCTTATACATTTATATTGAAGCTTTTAGTTTAATGTCATACAGGCTGAATTTAGAGATTTCAAAAACATTGGTTGTTTCAAATTTAAGGTATGGATAAGATCTTTAGAAATTTTAAGAAGTTGTATTTTTATTTCAATTTAAAAAGTGCTTTCTGTGTGGGTTGTATCGATTTCATATTAAGAGAGATCTCTTTCGTTTTTATCTTAAACTCAAATTTATACAAATTAGAATTTCACTTTTCTTTGATTTATATTTCTCAGAAAGGATTTATAGGTATTGGAATTTTATTAGATAACTCAATTAGGTATCTGTATTAATTTAGCATTTTAATATTTTAAAAGATAAGTTGCTTTGCAAAAGACAAAAGTGTTACATTTTTAGGTTCCTTTTCAAAATTGTAACGTTTTATTTTTATCGTAATTGGTTAAATTTTGTATACAGAACTGTATACAGATATCAACAAATGATTCCATGGTTTCGAGCTTTGAGGCAAAATTTGATAAATTATGAGTTACCTGTCTTAAATCTGAAATGGAAGCTTATAATATTAAATCGATACAGTTCTTTCGGTTAAGGGTGGTTAGTAAACATCTATAACGTTAACGTCACAATTAAAAATTTTAAAGTTGGATAACGATCGCATTGGAACAATTTATTATATTCAATAATTACAATATTAAAAGAAATGGGAACATTAAGATTTTGAACTTGTAAACAAGAAAACTTTTATCCACCTTTATAAATTCCAAGATATAAGAAAATAATTACTCTATAATTCTAAAGACAAGGCTTATATATTCTTAAGTTCAATATTGATAATATTCTTTTTCTATATATTATTCATTTATTCCATTATTTTCTTTTTTAATGTACTCATTATTTATGAACCTATTTTGTAACAAATTCAAAACAAACATGTCAGTTTTAAGCAGTGATTCTTACTTCTAAAACCTTAAACTCGCATTTAATCAAGTTTTATTCTTAAATTCTTATTTTTGCAGCATTTTTGATAATACTGAAATAACTAGCTAAAGCATTTCGAATTCAGCAGATTCAGGGGTATATTTTTCAAAACCTTTTTCTTCAATAAGTAAGTCCTTTGAGTTTAATTTTATTTCACCAAAATTCTTTAATATGATATCAATACATTTTGAGAATGCATTTTCTTGTGATATATCCGAAACTTTATTCAAACGAAATGTTAAAAAAAGGTTTAACATCAGGCTTATCATTTATGCAACGAATGATTTTGTAACATATTAGTTTATCTATGTAAGAATGTTATTCTTGTGACCTATCATAATTGGAGAAATTCTACTCTGCAGATTGAAGTAATAGCAATAGATCATTGTATTTCTTTCTTCCCATATTAGTAATAGCATTCATGAGAAAAAATGGAATGCATTATTGATATTTTAATACAACTTTCATTGAAGAGTTGTTGAAAATTTTAAAATTCTTTATAATTTTCAGCAATTTTCTCATAAAATTTATATGGACTGTTATGAAAGGAGTTGCTCATATTTAAGATATGGGCCTGGAATATATTTAATATTTTATTAGAAAAATTTATAATCAATTATGAATACTAAACAGATATGTATTTGCATATTACCATTCATGCGAGTTCAATCTATATATGCTTAAAGAAGATATTCTAACAAAACTGAATATTATTTTTTTTCTTGAATTAAACTCAGAAAAACCAATCTCAGAACACCGAATGCAAAGCATTCCTAGAAAAACCTTTAAACGCAGTGTGGGAAAAGTGTTTCTTCAGTCGACTGGGCCAACAAGATGAAGCTTACAAAGAAACAACGAGGTGAATTGTTAAAACTGTTGGAAATGCTGCCGAAGCAGTTCGAAATCAAGCGAAATCACAAGCTAAGACGAGCCCCATACTCCGTAAGAAATGTACGTGAATTGATAAGGAAATTTGAAGAAACTGGATGCACTTGCGACCGACCTCGATTCGGACGACCATCTATTCAAGATGAAGTTGTTGTGGAAGTACACAACACGATTACTGCAGGTCCATCTCATAATGCAAGAATTTTGCAATTGGATTGCTCGCAATTTGGATTTACCAAAAACCACAGTTCTCAGGAGTCTGTGTGCTGTTCTGGCGGATATTTCCTTATTGGTTTCAGCTCGACTAGAGGTTGCAGTTTGGAGATGAGCAACTGCGTAGAGAATTCGCAAAATGTCTTCTCATCAGATATGATGAAGTGGACAGATGGTCGCTGCGGATAATATGGACGCATGAGGCACACTTATCTTTATACAGAAACGTTAACACCAAGAACTGTGTTCATTGGGCTGACAAAAACCATCACGATGTATCAGCAGTCCTTTACACGAGGCCAAAGTGACTGTGTAGTTTGGCATTGCTAGCACATTTGTTCTCGGTTCGTACCTCTTCGAAGAGTTCACAACCAGAATTACGTTATCCTTGAATTGCAGCAACGAAATGTCATTAGTAACAAAACATGGTTGCAAGAGGGCTCCAAACGTCGCCCATTGTGTCCGAGCAGTGATGGAGCAACACGTTGGTAATAGATTTATCGCTCGTAACTTTGCAGTTTCGTGGCCACCGTAATCCCCCAACTTCACTTCTATGGATTTCTGGTTTTTGGGTTATCTGAAATCTAAGATGTACACGAATGGTCCACGAGATGTTTCAGAATTGAAAGATGCCATAACACGGGAAGTTATGCAGATTGCTCCTTTCCTATTGCGTCTGGTTTTGTTGTCTACAATCTCCTAATGCATTTTCACCTGCGAAAGTAAACACAATGAAAAACTGTAATTATAACCTTTCATTCCAAAAAAAGGCTTTTTTTCTATTTCCTCTCTGTGTTGTTATTAGTCCTTTATAACGCTCTACTTTGAAAAGGCTTTACGCGGTAACTCTCAACACACGCAAATGGTTTTAACGCCATTAGTTTTTTTTAAATATATTGATCAATTTGCGCAAGGGAAAAGTTTGTTTTGGCCATTCGAAAATTTCGAAATTATCTCACTGACCATGAGCTCTGCGTTGTTTAGAATCATCACAATCTCCAGCGCATACCTTCAAACAACTGTGTCTGAAATTTTTGTTCGATTGGTGAGCGGATAGACCGCTAGGGTTTCATAAAAAAGGGAAGTTTTTTTTTACCATCCTGTATTCGTATTGTTATTTTTGATTAACAATTAATCCCCTGTTCTACAGTTTCTGAACAACCTGAATGACTGAATTTTTGACTAACTGGAATTTCAATAATGATTTCAATTATAATTTTCCACCAGGCAATAAGTCAATGGTCATGTTTATTATTCCAAAACTCACAATTTTAAGGCAGTTTTTGAAACCCTGCCTGTAACTTTGCATTAGGAACCCTTATCTAAGAAAATATCTGTCAAATATTCTGGCTTGACGAACTTTAAAGCACTATTGTTATAGAAAAATAGTTAAAATAAGAATTTTCTTATAATATATATGTCTAGACATATTCAAAAAAGTGGTTTGAACAATTGCGGTTTATAGGCTCCAGCCTATAAACCGCAATTGTTCAAACAAACAACAAATTCATAATTACCATGTTTCTTTGGGTTGTGCTATGTAACTTTAGAAATAATCTAACATGCCAGTTTTTAAATGAAAATGCAAAATGCAGGATCCTCCACTTTTCCTCCGGTGATGAAGAATGGAGAAACTCCATCTTTCAATCCGGATATTTGAAAATGAAAAACTTTTCTCTAAACATACTTCATAGAAGGAATTTTGAAAACAAAATTTGTTTTCTACAGCCAGGCCGGCAGAATGTTTACTTAAATCATAAACCACCAGTATATGCAAATGCTCCTTGTTATTGAAATATATCACTATTTTTGGAAACTCACAAATGGATTTATTTAATTTTTTGGCACTTCAGTACATATATGGAGTATCCGAAACGACCAATTCTTAACCTTCTCTTTCTTTCTTATAAAGTTGATACAATAGAAGATTAATCATAGTGAATTTCAATATGAGAAATTTGCAAATTGCTTTGAAATTATAATGCAAGCAAACATTTACATATGGCAATTTTTCTTTAAATCCTCTCTCTCTCTCTTTATATATATATATATATATATATATATATATATATATATATATATATGTTCACATTTTCAATCATTTATAAAATACCTTTTTTTTATCCACTCAAGAAAATTTTTTAAAACTTGTAGTGGATGACATTTCATGTTAATACACTATTTATCAAATATTACTTCATTAATTTTTGTTAGTTAATTAAAAACTAACTTTCTTGCAAAAATTCTTTATTTCCTCACTACCAAATAAGTAACTAATTCTGTTTTTTAGCACACTAATGAGGTTAGGCATAACATGTTTTCCACCGATTATTTCAAACAATTCAATTTATTTTGATAATGTTTGATGCATTTCAAACTAAGCATTAATAATTAAGCGATTTTTCGGAATTATTTTCAAGTACTTTCGAATTAAAATTATATATAAAAAAGAAAATAAAAAAAATTATAATCTGTATTGCGTTATCCCAACTGGCGTAGAGGACTCATGCCTTTTACGTTGCCTCAATTGGTATAAAAAATTAAACACTAGCATAATTTTATGATCAATTATTTGTAATAATTGTAATTATCAGGCCGGGATAGCATGATCCCTTGGGTTGGGGATTGGAGCCCGCCAGCCGAAGACTATCCGTGTGTGTGAGTGGCAGACTTTATTTCTGCCGTGGTCACAAAGTTCTCCATGTCGAGAGTAATACCACTTAGGATACTCTGTCAGAGGTGTTCCTGATGTAAATTACGATTTGCAGATGAATGAATCCGCAATGGAATGACCCATGCGTCTAGCTCCAACTAACATTCCTCGTTCAAAGTCTGTTAATTCTCATCGTGCCACCATAAATCATGAAAAACCTGTTCACATGAATAACTTGAACACAAATGAAGGCTCTGGAAAACGAGCTGCGCATTTATACTTTTTCGCTGCGATACTACTGCCATCTGTATATTTGCATATTGCTATCCCATGACTTTTGTCACTTCAGTATATATATATAATTATAGTTGTCCACTTTATTTAATGAAAATTTGTAACTGGGAGCATAAATGTGGGTGAAATATTTAAGGAAATAAAATCTTGCTCTTGATTTTTTTCGGGGGGAGGGCGAGACAACAAGAAATTAGCCGCATGGTTTTTATATAGGCAAATTTAAGAGCTTCTAGAATAAAAAAATATATTAATTTAATCTGGCGAAAGCAAATTTTTTCTATTTTGAATTTTATATAATATTCCCTCAGAGTTGATGTTTTTCATAACAGTCAGGTATTATCAATAACTTGCAAACTTATTATTCAAAAGCTTTCTGAGCCGAAATGCAATACAAGTTTCTAAATGTAAGGATTAAAAAGCATTTGGGCAAAAAATAACTATTTTATAATGAAATCGTTAAATATATGTCATATAATTAAAAATATGTCAATTATGCAAGCAAGATAATTTGATGGAACTATGAGACTAAATGGAAACAAAAGATCAAAAATTTCTTTCATCAAATTCGGCAAAATTTTGTTCGTGGTTTAAAAATAAAGCAATTTTCAATTTTTTCGTTTTGAACTGTTATTAGTTTAGAGAATATTAAATCATTAAAACCTTTTAGAATTTTTTATATAATAAGAAAATAGAGACTAACTATTCATATTAAATATTTAACGCACTCTTTTATATTTAATATGAATAGTTAGTCTCTATTTTTTACTAAACGCACTAAAGGCTCTTTGCACTAAAGGCTAAACGCACTAAAGGCTCTTTGTGAAATGCACATTTCATTTCTTATAAATTAAATTATATTCTGGAAGAAAGGTAATTAAGTAAGATGTAGTAAGTTTTGAAACAGCTGTAATTAGTTAATAAATTTCTCTATTAGTACTAGTAAAAAATTTTCATTATTTTTATAGCAAACGAATTTTAAACGAAGGATAAAACGAGATATTAAAATGCATGTGGGTAACAATACCATGTAATATTATTATTGCATTGCATAAGTACTGAAACTCTCACAAAAATGATAAGAATCAAAATCTTCTTGGAAATTTCTAAATTATTAAATTGATAGCCTTTAATTCGAAAATCTACTATATACATTTATCACCAGAAGGGATTTTCAATTTGAACTGTAATTTATTGAAGGGAACGAATGAATTTCTTTATTCAGATTAACTTTGATGACAGCCTCATTCTTCAAAATCTTCACCACCTTTCAACCATTACGCACTCAAAATCAATCTTATAATCTTCGACACTCTTTTGTTCAGAATATACTGAATCTTTACTATACATACCATAATTACAAAGAAATCAGAGGTTGCAAAGATGTGAAGATAGTTCAAGAAAGATAATTCATCATTGCCTTAGGGTTCTTATAATAATGGGGCGAAATTACTTTCAGCAAATGACAAATGAGGTTTGCATTCTTTACTTTATTTTAAATTACTTTGTGCACGTAGAATAGGAAAATTATTAGTTGGTTTGTATAGATTTACAACTGCCTTCTGCATGCTTCATCGGAAATTTAATGTACGTCTGTTATTGATTTTGATCCAAAATAACATTTTCAAATTGTTGTTAATGGAATATTTATCGATATCAGAAATGATAAAGAATTTTAGACTAATAAAGGTTTCGCTATTTTCTTTGTTTTTCTTAGATCTACCGATCTTATTTCATTATTAAATGGATGAAAATTGGAAATGAAATGAAATAAAGCTGACCCATTTGGGGTTATGAGATGTTATTAATTTTTCTTTTTTTAAAGAATTAATTTTACAAAATGTCTGAAATTGAGAATAAAATAATATCCTCTGATATTATCTGTAGAAACCTAATGAATGATGTATTGCAGAAATATTAAATCAAATTTATTTTTTCAATTTGATTTAACCCTTTCAGGGTGGGGGGTAGTTGCAAAAGAGGACACCAATTTTAAAGATTTCTGTAAAAAAGAACTATTGGTTTTAAAACTCCAAAAATTGTTGGAAAGGTGCAATTGATTTATTTTCTAATGAATATACGGTAACCTGAGAAATTTGTATTGCTTTTTAAATTAATTTTATACAAAAAGTGCTTTAATTTTTCTTTGTTTGAAATATGAATTTTTTTTGGTTCTTTTAGTTCTAAATTTTATCAAAATCTTTCACCTACCTTCTTATAATATCAAAATTATAATTCTTTAGAAGTTTCTATTTAATTTAAGAACGAACCAAAGTAATTCATTTCTGGAACATCTCATTTAAGGAAACCGCCCATCTACGACAGGCATTTTTGTCCCTCGCTTCTTTTTCTGTTGGGCCGCTTTTCGTATCTATGGGAAAGCTATAATTGGATATTTTTCTGAGAAGGGTGCGAATCTGATTTTGTAATCTTCGGGGCAGGGTATTGTCTTCGAAGAAAGACCACACATATTTGAAAAAATTTAAAATTCCAGATTTGCTTTTCGTGCCATACAGTTTCTTAGTTTTAGCGCTCATGCCCTGCTTGATTTTTGGGGGGGATTTTTTCATATAAATAACTAAATGTATATAGTCTTATATTTTCTCATTTTTTCGTAATTATTGTTATTGAATTCTGCAGTTGAAGAAATTTCTTGACCACGTTTTGTAATAGATTATAATAAAAATATGTTGTTTGTTGATCAATTTGATCATCTTGAAAGCCTATGTGAAATATATCATAAAAGTCGAAAGTAGTGGTACAGGTAGTTTTTTTTAAAATTTTTTAACGTATGTGTTATTGATTGCTTTTATTTCACATAGCAGCTAGCAAATTCAAGTAAAACTCCAGAAGTTAAAAAACTGAAGAAATTTAGAATACAAATAATTTCAGATTGTATGTCGATAGGCAATTAAACGTCCATTTTGAAACAGCAGCACCTCGTTGCCCTCAATAGCAATAAAAAGAAACAAACCTCTGTGGATTCGAAAAAGTTCATTATATACCCATCAAGTGTTTCCTTCGAAGATGTCCTTTGTGCAGTTAAAAATATGTGCATAAAACACGGACAATTTGCAAAACATGCAATGTGCCATTGTGGGTCAGACTCGCCTACTCAGAAAGATGTTTCGAAATATTTCATGTAAAATAATGAGTTATTCTTACTTTTTGTCCTTTCTTTTTGATGCTTATCAAATTAAATTTATTTGTGAACAAATATTTTTAGCATTTTAACCAGGCAGTTTTCATTCTAAATTGATATTTGTATTAGTTTGCAGGGGTTTCTTTTTTATAATTTATATTGTTGGATGTATTTCTAATTATAATTATAATTGTCTTTATTCTATTAGTTTTGAACTCATTTTCTTTTTTGTTTTCTCTGTGTTGTCTCTGTTTTTTTATTATCATTTAAATGTATGACATTGCATCTGGCAACCAATTTCATGTTCAGTTTGTAATATATTCTTGGCAACAGTTGTAATGTAGGTTTTTTTTTATTGGCTGAGCAACACTATGCTGGGTTTTCAAGATAAAGAGGCCTGTGACATCGGTGTTCTACAGATGTACAGTCAAAGTCTGGTTAATTAATTCTGTTTCGATCTTTTTTTTTGTATTTAAATTCCGTACTTTTAGTAAGCTTTTCTGATTTCATTTCTTGTATTTACATTTATTTATTCAAGAACAAGAATAATTTTACAGCAATGAAATCTTATGCATCAAATTCTGAATAAAACATATAATCTTACTTTGTTTAAATTAATCGTCTTTAATCTGGCGATTACCTACAAATTAATAAATTTTTATGTAGAAAAAAAATGTCATTATAAATTGGTTATTAATTGTTTAGAAAATAGAGCGTACTTTTCAGAATTATTACAATGTTATGAGTAATTGAAATTCTCGGAAAAAAAATTACTATTAATTATAAGAATCGACAATAGAACAAAAAATGTTAATAGTTATTTATATTAAAAACCGATCGAAATATGTTAGGAATAAAAATTGTATTCGATTTTATGAGTTCAATACATTAATATTAAAAAATGCAATTCTACAAAATAGTAGATAATCGCCTGCTATTTTGCAGATGCATTTAATTTACAAAATAGCCAAGGATTGTTATCCATGTTTTGTGCAAAGAAATAAAAATATTTTTAGAAAACCAAATACGATATTTATACATGATTTATAAATCGTTACATTTAATAACGATAAATGAGTTAGAAGAAAAAAATTACACATGATGTGGAGAATAGGAATTTTAGGAATTTATAGGAATTAAATTGACAGCTTCAGTAAGGCTTGAGAAATTTATTTAATTACAAAAATGATTGAAAAATTGACAACAATTTGTTTAATGTTCTAAATAACTATACTGCATAACTGTATCCTATTTACAGTTATTAATATCATAAAATTTAATTCATTACTATTTCATGTGGAAATAAGTTAACAAATGTTTCAGAAGAAGAAAAAAAAATGCGATAAAAAGCTATTTCTAGGGGACACACGCAGTAAAACCGCAAAAAAGCAACCTAGTTAAAACGGAGAGGACAGATGACCAATTAACACTACGGGAGCTCGAAATTGAAGTGCTAAAAAGGGGGGAAAGCATCTGTTATCTTTCTTCACTGAATGCCCGCATTCAAAGGAACTTTTCCAAATTCAGGTTCCCGCAACCTAAAGGTTAATTACACTTATCAATGAAAACAAAACAAAAATCATTCAAAGATGAAAAGTCTCGCTCATTAAATAAAATTCTGCATATAATTTCAGTGTTTTATTTTTTAAAAAAAAAACTAAGTTGCATAAGCAATCTTAATTCGAAAATCCTTAAATAAAAGTACGTTATAAAAGAGAAAAATGTCAAATTTTTATTTTATATTTATTCTTTTAGATTAACTGTTATTTCACCCTAAAAAGTTTTAAAATCTTATGGATGAATTTATTAATAACAATACTCATATATGTTCATTCTGGGAATATATTTTCATACTATCAGTTTTATTATTTTTATTTAAAACTTAATGTGGATTCGCATTTATTCTCAAAATCTCAAAAGTAAGGTTGAGAATGTAAACGAAATTTTAAAATGCTTAAAAGAAAGTGACCAGGAAGACAGCATTCCTATCGTCCACTGATAAATATTGGCTTCTCCTTATCTCACATTTCTTTCTCATTATCTCGCAGCTTGAGTTTGGGGGAAGCGAAAAACTCGACCCGTGAAAGTACGGGCAGTGACAGTTTTAAGGGGATTTAAATTTCCGTCTATTCACGGGGCTAACGCTTTGAAGGGAGAAGAGATTCCGTCTATTTGCGGGGTTGACGCTTGGAGGGTTAATAATTTTATTTGAGTTTTTAGGTTCTTCCAAGGTTTTTGCTTTGTGGTTCTAACTATTCAAAACATGAAAAACTTTTTTGAAATCAAGTGTTTGGCCCAGAATGGCCAGATCTGGCTTTTCAGCCATAAAAACAAGCCAAATCAAACCTTTAGGTTTAAGATGGCTTGTTATTTCTTGAAGAGGGACATTAAACAATACCTCGCATGTAATTACTCCCTTAGTATTGTTTAAGAAATTGTGAGGACGGACAGTCCCAGGGAATGTAGCCGAAGCTTTTATTTTAGGGATTTGATGTGTTTGCTTCTTAGATCTGACTTTCACCAGCAAATCACCTGAACGCATTTTTCGAATTGATTACGCGTCTGTGATTACACGTTGCTATAATAGCTTTTTGTGAAATACAAGGAGAGATGTTAAGTATTTCATTTTTTTTTCAGCAAAAGTTTAATAATAAAAGAAGAATCGAAACGCTGAAAAATGATGACAAATTTAAAATCTTTATGATGATCTCTGAAGGACGATTTTCTCGTTGAGACCATGAGGTATAGATAGATGCGAACCTAATCTATGTGAACCTAACCAGAACCTATTCTTCCATGGATGGAAGAACTAAGCAAACAGCAGATAGTGGAGGGGAGAGTAAATATAAAGGTTATAAAGATCCCTGAGAACCTCCGGATTGAGGAATACGTTCCCATCTCTAGTAGGTGACTCCCTGAGGGGGGCTCAGGGAAGATTCCAAGACACCGGAAACCTTAATGGAATAAGAAATGCAAAATCACTGATAAAAAATTTGCAAAATCATGTGATACATTTCCAGGATATCCTATGATGGATAATTTTACAGCATTTAAACATGTAACAGTAAATGCTCAACGAATAAGACGGATAAGTAAAAGGTGTTCATGGATTTCATTTGTAAATTCGATATCTCTAAACTACTCTGGTATAAAGTCAGAAAGTCTCTGGCTGCAATAAACACAATCTTCCTTCGATCTTTTTGACTCTGAAAGGGCGTATAATCACAGATATTAAAGCAATAGTAGACACTTTGGTGGAAACTTTCTTTAAGGTATCCTGTGAAATGGTTTATACAGAATAATTTATAAGTTATTAAAAAACAAAGAAAATGACATTTTAAATTTCACTCCTCATAATGACGAAGATTGTAATTCCAATTCCAGTTTTACAGAGCTAAAAAGATCTCTGCATAAATCTCGATCTATCTCACCTGGTCCAGATAGCGTCCATCTAAACATGGTTGTTCTTTTTAAGATATCATCTTTGTTAAATATTTTAGGAGTATTTAATATAATTATGAAAGAGCACATATTTCCTAATCCCTGTAGGAGAGTATTAATAATACCAGTAGCTAAACAAGGTAAATATCCACAAGATACGAAGTAATTACAGGCGAATTGCAATCATTAATTGTATGTGCAAAATTTTAGAATGGATGGTTAATTCCAGACGGACTAATGTACTTGAAGCAAAAAATTGGTTATCACCTTTCCAAAGTGGTTTCCACTGTGGCAGAAACACTTTAGACAAAGTTTTAAAATTATGAACAAACAAAAAATTAAACCTTAGAGAAGCCTTTGTTAGTTAAAAACATCTAGCATTCATTATGTTTGATATGGAAAAGGCATATGATAGAGTTAATACATAAAATAGGACTCAGAGAAAATTTGCCAATTTTTATACAAAACTTTTTAAAGATGAGAAATTTTAGATTTCGATTAGGTTATATCTTATCAAATACTTTTTATCAAGACGAAGGCGTTCCCCAGGGGACAATAAATAGAATAAAACTCATCAATAAAAATAAAATAACACTATTTCTGCGTTTTATTTTATTTATTATAAAAATCAATATTATCAAAAATATCCCAACAGATATACATGGTTTTTTATTTGAGGATGACTTCCAGATACATTTCTTTGGAGAGGACATATGTTTTTTAAAAAAGAACCTTCAATAAATGCCATAAATGTTATAGAAATAATTCATAAAAGAGGAGGAAGGAAATGAATGGTTTCACTACACCTCTACAAAAATCAACTGCAAGGTGAAATTCACCCAGAACCTAAACCTACACTGAACCACCAGACAATCCCCCTGTCACTGAGATTAAGCATTTAGGTTTAATCTTCGACTCTAAACTTACCTTTAAATCTCATAGAAACTTACTAATAAGAAAATACACGCTTTCTTTTATTTTATTAAAAATACTCTCAAGCTTATCGTTTGAAGTAGAGGACTCTTGCCTCCTCAAAAACATAGAGCTTTAATTCGATCCAAACTTGATTATGGGAGCAAAATATACGGATCTGCAGCGATATTGACACTACGACCCCTCGATGCAATACACAATGAAGGCTTACGACTATGAGTGGGTGCTTTTCGAACTACCCCAATTTTAAGCTTTTATACTTTTTGTCACAAGCTCCCTTTGGAACTTAGATGGCAGAAGCTTACACTTAATTTGATTTTTTTAAATAAAAGGGGCTGATGCCCATCCACTACATTAAAAAATCATAAATCCAATGTATGGTTCTTTATTCTCATTGAAATACTCATTTATTTCTACATTTAGATTTAGAATCGGGCAAAATCTTAGAGATTTAATTATTGATGATTTTCCATCTTTTAGCAAATCTGACAAATTCCCTACATGGAAAACTACAAATTTAAAATTATTGGTGACTTCACAAAAACTGGTAGAAATCGAAAACTCTAAATGAAGTGCATAGGTATATGTTTTACACCTACCGACAATGAAATTCTAGCTACGAACCTTTTTTTTACTGACGGATCAGAAGCCGGTTAAATTGGTGGAAGCAGAGGTAGTTAACAGAAATAAGATTATTTCTAGGAGGTTGCATCTGATATGTATATATATATATA
>JAOUZG010010951.1:5484594-5495461 GCA_026289955.1 Argiope argentata
ATATATATATATATATATATATATATATATATATCGTAAAAAGGTTGTCTGGTTTATAATTTTAAGCAACAATCAAGTTATTAAAACTCTAAAAAAGATGATAAAATTAGAAAGATATTTTTCACTGAAAATTGCATCGGGACAATTACAGAGCACCGTACTGGTACTGACAAACGACGACTTACTTATAAAAAATCTACTAATTAATTATTTATCTGTTTGAAAATTTAAATCATATGAAACATGATATCTCGTGAAATATTAAAAGGTTGCAGATGAAATTTCATAAAGTGATTTGGAAAAAAAGTAGTTGCTATTATGAGGTAAAAACGATCATCAAAATTATTCATACGCTTAACCGAAATAAAATTTCTCCAGTAATTCTTAAATTTTTTTTTCTTATTCTGAAATTAAAAAATTAAATATACTTGGACTAAATTTGTTTTCTGCTCCTTTATTTAATTAATTTTCTTTAAGCTATGAAATATTTTTCATTAACTTCATGTAAAGCTATCCCTTATAGCAATCTCCGAAGTTTATGAGTGATTTTTAAACTTAAAAGCGTTTTTCAGCTAATTTCGATATATTTTATTATAATCTTTGCCTTTGAAGTTATAGCATACGACTTTATACTTTCTCTTTACTTTTCCCTTTGAAATAAATAATCTTTTTTTAAATTGATTTAAAGTTCTCAATAATATCAAAAAGTTAATTTATTTTTTCTTCAAAATGTCTGGAATTTTATTTCTCCCATTGGCTGAATTTTTTTTAAAAAAAAAACCTTGTGCTTTTATTATTTTCATGTTAAGGTATTCTGCAATTACGGTATTCATAATAAGTAACAATATAAGTACTAATATCAAATTTTCATTCGTGTGCAAAGCATAAAAGAATTAAAAAACTGCGAAAGTAAGATAGAAAAACGAAAAATATAAACATAAAATTGAAATATTTCTATTAAATTTCTTAATTTACTTATTAGGTTTGGCATAAATTTTCAAAGCTACGTTTAAAATTCTATTTAAAGTCGAATAATCTAACGCTGAAATATTCTACCTGTGAGTCTGTTAATGTTTTTAGCGTTAGTTTCTTTTTTCGAAAGTTTGATTTTTAGAAAATAAACTGCATTTTAGATAAAAATTGTCAGTTGCAAATTTTAGATCTATTAGAAATTTCTTATGGCGAAATAAAGAAAGATAATGTGCATGTATAAGTATATAGAAACTTTGATAGCTAATTCTATCTAGAAATTCATTTTAGATATCTACTTCACTTGTTGATATCTACTAAACGAGATATGAAGACGGATATTTGAAGAAAGTAACTTTAACTTCGCTTAAGTTATCTGGATATAGTAAATATTTTTTTAAATATATTTCTCCCTATTTAGGTATCTTAGTTAGAAAAACACCTAATATTAAGTAGTGGAATTACGTAAATATCATGGCTATCAAAGTAATATCAGTTTTGATCACTTATGAGGTTTTTTTAAATCTCTATATTAGACATGTCACTGGCACAAACGTTTTATTGCCTTTGTGAAAATGATGTGTTTTTTTTAAACTTTTTTTACTGCATTTTTCTTTGTATATTTTTGCACTTAAATGTTCAATTTTTTATACCTTGTTTTTGTTCTTCCTTTTTTCTCACTTTCAATATTATTTCGTTTTGTAAATGGAGTTTATTCTCACCTTTCAGTTTCAATGTTTTCTCTATTTATTTTCATTGATTGATTGTTTTAGTCCTGTGCATTTGTGTCATTTTGTATCTTCATTGTTCTCGTTACCAAAATATTTCTGTTGAATGTTTTAACTTATAAGATCAGTCTAAGCCCATGTACTTGACATTGAACAATATTCCTTAAATTCTTATTTTAAACATTTGTATTTTGATGTCGTTAGGCTATATAGAACTAAGAAAATTAGTACCTTCAGAGACTGTGCTTTATCTACGTTAAATGCAAACTAATCTGTTTAAAAAGTTTTGAAGCTATATTTGCAAGAGGTATCGAGTAGTGCTATGCTATATAAATGCAAAAGAACCAATTTTAAAATTTTTTTTTGTTTCCATAGTTTTCTTTTATTAGATATTAAAAAACATATTTAAAAATATACAATCAAAATACAACTAACAATTTAACGAAAAGCTCTGAGACTACCATTCATGAAATTAATAATGGGATCAAGTTAAATTAATATCATATATATGTTGTACCTTTAAAAGTAGCGCACGTTAATGAAATAAATGAAAGAAGCTCTCTTCCGCTGTACGATAAATAGTACTCAATTTAGAATATACGAAATACGGAGAGGACAAATGTTGTTTTAGTAATATATTAAAGCTCTTTCAAAATATAAATATTCGAAATAACATATAGTGTCTGTTGTGCCATATTTGTTAAAATCTTCTAAAGTAAGCATACGTGGAAGCATTAAGGGCATTTGAAAGGTAAACAATTGTTCGTGTTAGCGTGCTAAGAATTAATACTAAGTTAAGTGTCATTGTAAAAGTAATTAGTATAAATTAATCGGCAGAGTAATTGGAATTAGAAATATGAAAAAAATTCAGTATAGCTGAAGTTATTTTGGACTTAAATTAATGAAACCAAATAAACTGAAGTATTAAAAAATAATAATCTGGCATGGGTTTTGGTAACATTTTGTCCCATAGACAAAAATTTGGTTATGTATTTTAATTAAACTAAAGTAAATACGGCTTACATTTAAAAGAGTTTTTGATGCAGGAAATATGCTCAACACACTATATGCAATTAATAACTAATAGAAAATATGCTAATACAAATTACATTAATTCAAACATCATCATAGACACAACAATTTAAGAATTTTTTATTTATTTTGTGTCTTTAAACAGAAGCACTTTATTAAGTAAATATATTCATTTTTTCACGTTAAAATTAAAAACTGATCTGTGTCTGTATACATTTTTTTTCTATCCAAGAAACAGAAACAAAGATTTGAAATTGATTTTTTTATAGAAAAATGAAAACAGGAACGTTTTTATTTTTTATAACTGTTTGTTGCGCCAAGAAAATTGTAACATTAAATTGCTGCAAATATTTGTAGAAAAACAAAGAGGGCACAGAATTTCATGAACGAACTTGAGAGCGAAGCAAATAAGTTAGATGCATCTTTAGTTCAGGACTAGCCTTTTCATTCTAAACCCTTACGTAAAATTTTTCTGTCTGTAAATTCGAAGCATTGAAAGGAGAAGCAGCAGTTTTAAAATCATGCCAAGCTTATCTATTCTTATTCTTCAGAGCTTCTGTATTTCTACTAAGCAAAATAAACTTGAAGATCGTATATATTAGAAAGTTTCTTCAAATAGCACTATCAGAATAAATCTCTAATAATAAAGCATTTGAAGAGATAAAGCACGAAGTTTTTTTTTCTTTCAAATCACATTTCTATAAGAAATGTCTATTGCTTTATCATTGAGTGACTAATATAAAAATATTATGAAGAAAGAAAATTCAAACGTTTTTGGTTATAAGCCATTCAATATTCTTAATTTGGGTAGAAAAGGATAAGAAAAAAAAGATTGATCTAATATTTAGATTTATGTTGATAATAATTTATCATCTTGTATTATATACATTTGTTTGTTTAAAGCAGCATTGAAACCAGCGCAAAAATGTTCAATAATATAAGAAAACGCCAATGAATCTTTGAAATTAAGTTCATTTTTCTTGAGAAATAAATGAGATTATATTTGATCCTATAAACTTAATATTTAAAAAATAAAAATTGCCTTAACGTACACAAGAAAACGAGTAACTCTTGGTACATTCACTAATTACAATTTATTAGTATTTATTTCAGATTATTTTTATCCCTTTTTGATAATGATGAATGATGTAAAAGATCATTTTTTAATTAAAATATTCTTAAATTAATCATAAGCTGAGATAATCTTTTCTTAATTCAATACTTCTTGTGAATCATATGAGTAATTGTCAATTCAGTATTCTTCTTTCTCTTCACAAAGTTGAAATATTATTTTTGGTACATTTTTGAGTGTTTTCAAAACTAAATCTTTCGTATTCCTTAAGTAAAAATGGGATATCTTTCAATTTATTATTGTTATATACTATTTACTTTCTAAAAAATGTCTCTGTAAAAAATTATAGAATGTTGAAAAATGATTGTAATCTTTTGTGTATAATATCACGATGGAAATTTAATTTATGTTCTCCTTTGACGTAATTAAATTATACTGATCTCAAACGAATTTGCTTAAAAACAATAATAAATTTCGAATAGGAATTTTTTCTTCTCATAAACGCTTGCATTCACTTAACTATAAATAACAGCTGATATGCAGTTAAAATATCGCATGTAGGAATGTTCAAAATTCAAGAATTTGAAAACAAGAAACGAGCACTAATAGAAAATATATTTCCTAGAAAGTCAATTCGCTCTTATTTCAGCAAAGTTAGTTCAAACCAATTTTAAGATAAGCAAATTTTAAATAAAGAAATTGTGAATTGAATATCATATAAATGCATTTATTTTTCTTATAAAATCATTTAGTATTCTAATAATTTTAATACTTTAATTCGATTATTTAATGGAAAAAAGATTTTAAGAAATGAGAAAAAAATGTTTTTAATGTAAGGTTGAATTTTTAGCAGATTACGTTGGGTGACTCATTTAAGAAACCTCTTGATGATTCGACAGTCACAAAATAAAAATCAGAATTATGTTATTTCTCGCCACATTTACGGTTCTTATGAATTTGATAATTCCATTTCCTTTGATGTTTTCTAAAGCTTATGACAAACAAATTATATTATTTCAAATAGCATCACTCAATAGTTTGAGAAGAAAACTTCCATTTGTGCTTATATCGAAGGAATGGCTCTTTATTATATAGTTAAGCAAAAAAGCAACGTTTATACCAAATTCTAATAGTACATAATAGCAGATGAACAATATCGGTAATTTTATGTTTTATGATCAAATGTATTGGTTATATTTGTATTAAAATGTATGATATGTTTTTTTTATTTTCAGCCTTTTAACTAAATCTCCAACTTCATTAATATTTTATACTTTCTTGATACTTCAGATTATAGTAATAATTTTTTACTCTGCATAGAATACTGGATAAAATCCTTAGATATGCATATTTTAGCAAGTAAAGTTGTTAATTTTAAAGAGTGGTTCTATAGTGCAAAAGAAAAGTTTTATTATAATTTCTGCTTCTTCGAATCATCCAAAAAATATATATAATGCCCATGTCGTAACGGGGTGTACGTTTTTATTTCTTGCAGTGATGGTTAACAAAATATATAATTTATATCGGATTAATATAGGATTTGTACTTTATCCTCTTTTCTGTTTCCAATTGCATTATTTCATGAATATTTTTAAATGCATCTCTAAACATTATCCATCCTAAACAACTATAAGTGAAATTTGTAAGGGTTGGAATTTCCAAACACTCTTAAGCTTTAATATAGATATAAAAAAATATTGTTTGCCTTTGAGAAATGGATCTGGTAAGTAAAAAAGGGGAAATCTGGTGAATTGAGAAAGTCTTTCCTAGCCAATAAACAGTTTGAGTTTTCTAAAGTGTTTTCTAAAGTAAGATATACTAAAGTAAATAAATTAATTGTTGGGATCATAGTGTTTTAAGAAAGAGACATAACAGATTCTCTTGAGAATAATTCTCACCAGCTTGAAAATTTAATTACGTTCAATTTTAAGGACATTACATTTAAGAGCATTTAGAATGCATAACTAAATATCTTTCAAATTAAAAAAATTAATTGACAGTTGAAATTATAACTCTTATTTATAAATCACCTTCTCAAAATTTAAAATAAACTTTTGAAAACAAATAAATCAAAAAAATTTAATATAAATTCTGACGACAAAATGAAAAAAATAAAATGTTTCATATGGATATTCCACTTTTAGTTTTGCGAGGGAAAAAACTACACAAAAATAGTGTATTTAGAAAATATTTGACTATCATCCCTAATTTCGATATTTGGAACCCTCAAAAAATTACATGGTAACTTCAAAAAATTATGTTAAAGATGATAAAAAATGTTTTGACATTAATAAATAGTTACAAAGAAAGCCTTTCGTCCTTCTTATTACTTGGAGTCTCAACATCATACAATATCGAGAAGTTTAATAGTAACATAATAGCCCCCATTAGAACAATACATTCACTAAAGAGGAACCTCCAAGAAAGCAATAAAGTCATTAACTGTATATATTTTGATTGCAATCCTGGACAATCCCTCATGCAATAATACGATTCATCATTGGTGATGGACTCAAAAAGCAACATCTTCCGCAGTATATACACCGGGCAAGCGCGAGCAAGTTACTATAATGGAAGATACTCATTCCCAAATCTTAGATTCCCCACTTCTTCGATAATCTATTAATAATAATTTTAATTTTGGTTCTAGGGATATCTTAGTTTAAATTAATCTGATAATTGCATAATTATCTATTTAGATTTTTTTATAGTGCATACAGTTTAATATAAACACTTGCAAAGAATCAACACATTAGCTGCTTATTCGAGAAAATGAGTTGTGGAATAAAATGAAAATATTTTCATAAAAACCAATAAGCAGCATGAGGCTTTATATTTCATTTAAAATATTGCACAAATGTACTGTAATTATCTTTGAAATATTTACAGAGCAAATTAGTATTATGGTTATTTCTCGGATACTTTTTATAATTCAAAATCATTTAAATATTAATTAGAATTAATCAACAATGAAATCAATACCATTTTGGCAAACAACAGATTATTGATCACGTAAAATAGAATATTTCCCCTCTAAAACAGAACATAGAATAGCTTATGTCATCTCTAGATATATAATAATGCATTAAGTTATTTAAATTAACTAAATCTAACTTAATAGATAACAATTTTCTCAAACTTTATGCCTTTTTTAGAAATTTGATTACTATTACTACTTACTCAAATAGCCCATAAGAACTTTTCCAAGTATCTTCTTTTACATTGAAATTGGATATTACAATTATTTATTTCCATGTTATATTCAAAATATTCCCCAAAGTCACAACTTGAATAATAAAGTTCTTTCCATTTATAATTTTGGAAACGGCATTTGTACGTCTGATTGAAATTCATTTACATTTCAACAGAAATGTAATGTTTATTAAATATGTTTTGCAGAATGAACCACAGATATGAATTCAGAATGATATTTAGTAAAAAAACTAAGAAAAAAAATCGATCAATAATTCTAGGAAAATTACATTTTGAGATGTTTTGCTATCTCAATATAAAACTCCCAGTATCAAGGAAAGGAATAATTAGGTTTAATGAATCGATTCCTTAAAAGTTCAATTTAAGGAACAAATTTCTAGTAGCTTCATTTTTTATTTAAAAAGTTTTCGATCAATTTCATGCTGATTATAAAAATTTAAAGATGTAATAAATTATTATGACCTCATTCATAGTCAATGCAGGTATTTTTTAAATTTTAATTAAGAATTTCAAACCAAAAAGTTAAATTAATTTTGCAATAACAACTTTCGGTTATCATAAGAGCTGCTTATGTTATCTCAAAATAACAAATGAAAATTATTTTCTAATTTATCAATCCTTAATTTCCTCGCATTGATCATATGTTAATTAGATTCTGATCGAAACATTAATTTTTCTTAAATATAAGGACGAAATCGATATTACATTTATCATTTTAATTTTGTACCTAGAAAGTTATTACTAGAAAAATACTACGTTTCCAACAGATTAGTACCTAAACAATTCAGAGCAGATATTCTTTTCAATCTGATATTTGAGTAATAAATTTCTGAAATATAACCCTAACCCACTCATATAAATATATTTATCCTCTTTAAAGACAAAAGCATATTTTTAAAATTTAAAATCATTGCTTTAACCTCTCTAAAAAGAAGAAGGATACACTTTAACAATTTTAATTTCTTAAAAGAAAAATTATCCTCTTGTTTTCACATTTTATTACTTCTTACTGTCTCAAAGTCTTGTACTTTTTTTAATATCGTAATAGCTATAAAGAAGAAAATATATATCTGAAAGAGAATAAATATCTTATTCAATCTAAATTTACATTTCACAATACTTATCAAAATACTTTGGTTTCAATGATTTTTCAGTCTTCATTGAGAAGTTATTTTTATTTGCAAAGCCTGTTCTTTAAACACAATATTCTTTGTGATTTATGGAGATTTCCTCAGAAATTGTAACAATTACCTTTTGCTTTTACATCAATTTTTTTAAATATAATTTGTAATAATAAAAGTTCTTCAAAAATCTGATTTTTTAAAATACATGGAATACATTCTAATCGTTAATAATGAAGGCGTGTAATAAATAAATTTGCTGTTATAATTTTATTATTCATGTCCAATGAAAAAATATGTCTTTCATGAAAGTAGACATATCCAGTAGTAGTCAAGTGATCTAAAAATGTGCCGTATAATGCCTTAATATTAATTAAGTAAATAATTAAATTATATTAACTCTTATTCAAACATCGTAGATATAATAGGAATATTAGCTCTGAATAACATTGAAATACCCTATGTTAGTGTCTTTCTGTTGATCTCCTCATGAATATTTGCTGCAAAAATTGCAGTATCTTGAAGAAAAACCTTAGGACTTTTTGATCCTTCTTGGATTATCAAACTTACACTGTGGATTTAAATAATTATTACTTTGCTTAATTAAGATTGTTTTTATATGCATTGGATAAAAAAAACTTATAATAAATATAAAAAACATTAACACTAAAAATTTGAGCTAATTAGTACAAATAAATAAAATACATGTATAGTCAAATAAAAACTATGGAAGCATACATATGTGCTTATGAAATATTAATAGTAACACAGGACACATTTAATCATCTTTTCGACAAATGAAATTCTTTAGAATATTTTCGACAAATAACTCGATTAAACAAATAATCGATTTCCTTTTACTTTTTATTTTATTTTATTTATATTCTACTAGTAAAACAGAGCCATAATTTCTGAAAATATCTCAGAACTACAGAAGTAATGCAATATATATTTTGCACTTGAAATTTACAAAAAAAAAAAAAAAAACTCTGAATTGCAATACATGATTACGACGAATTCTTAAAAGAACAGATTAAAGGAGGAAGTTCGATTTAGTTATACTAACGGTCCTTCTTCAGTCAACAATGGGGTTATTTTAAGGCAGACTTCAAAATTTTGTCTCTTGGTCGGATAATGAAGACAACACCTGAGGTGGCACTGATTTCCTCAAATGCTCGTAATACATTAGCAGGAGATCACTTGCCTCCCATGGATTGAACACGCATTAGAATAATTTTTATAGGGGTTCATAGGTGAAACTAGGTATAGAATAAGCCCTCCCCCCGGCCCGAAACTGAGTCCTTAAGGATATACCATTTACCCAGAGGTGGAATGCCAGCATTTCATATTCTTCTGGAACTTCTTGGAGGCAAAATTTCGAAAAAATAAACTTATTCAGTTTAAAAACTAATTCTCATATAACTCATCTTGCGGATAAATATAGTTTATGTTTTGGTTTAATAGGTATTTTTTTCACTGTGTCTTTCTATAGCTTATAATGACAAACATAAAATAATGAACACTAACGACATGGCTTGTTAAAAAATTCATATACAATCAGGGTGAATTGGGAGACATTTCATTTCATATTTTTGAAGCAATTAATCTGCCGTCCAAAATTAACTTCTGAATCATTACTTCTGAGCATGATTGGATTCCAAAACAAATGATAGCGCATTTATACATTGCAGCAATTCTACGAATAGAATTTCCTGATTTCATTTTATTTTTGCATTAAAACTAATTATCAAACATCATTTCTCATAATAACCATGATATTTGAGATCGAAGTACTTTTCAGTTCATTTCTTGTGTCTGTTAAAAATAATCCCATATTACTAGGAGCAATTTCAGAAAAGAAATCTTAAGACTGGATATTTTTAAGCAAAAGAACATATGTTTCACGCATCCTTGAATATTTCTCAGAGAAAAGTCCTAAAAATGTATGCAATATTTATGAATGAGAGAAAATGAAATTATTTTCAAAACATTGGATTTTCACTTAAAAATATGGAGTCTACTATTTACAATAAACAGGTAGTTCAATATCATAAGAATTTTTCCATAAAATAAATTTATTCATTTAATAAAATTTGCAGCTTAAACAATGATAAATTAAACATTTGTAACTTTTTTATATATTCTATTTACTTTTACAATTTTGTATTTCAAAACAATACACTAAAAATGAAACCAGAGGTCGATTGAATCAACATTAGAATGAATATCTGTATTTTTTTTTTAATCTTAACGAAATATTTTCAAAAAATTACATTTTAAAACAAATACGGATAAAAGGTTTATAGAAATTCAATTAGAGTAAAAGCTTATAAATTGCTTATGTATATAGCGTACAAAAAGTTATTTAAAGTTATTTTTATTAAATATTATAAGGGATGAATTCCAAAAAAGTTTGTGAGCATTCTGTCGGGTTTTTTTTTATAATCACTACCTTGAATACATTGATATTAGAATTTGTAGAAAGGGGATAATTAAACGGTATAAAGTATAGTTTTGTTTGACGAATAATAATTTTCTAATTTTATATAATTCGATATAAATTATCTTTATGCTTGTTTTCATATGCATCAATTAATTATGAAAAAACAAAAACAATAATTTTGGTTTCAAATGATTCAGTTAGAAATTAAAACACACTTTAAGAAAAGATATGTGAAAATAATAAAAAGAAATCTATTAGTGATATATGTATATATATATATATATATATA
>JAOUZG010010951.1:5495861-5554151 GCA_026289955.1 Argiope argentata
AAGAGTGCATAATTCTTTTAAATAAAGGTGAAAACAATAGGATTCTGTATTTAATCAGAAATTTTCATCAAATCTAATTAGAAATTTTTGAAATCTTTTATCAGTTCTATTCGTAGATTATTTTACTTCAGTAAAAGAAAAAGAATCTATATGACAATAAAAGACAGCGTTGATCATATAAATTATGTAATCAATTTTATGTGTTTTACAAATTTAATCAAAATAGATATAGGGTAAAATAAAATAAAAGTTGTGAAATTATGAATAATGTTTGATTTAAAACATTCTGAAGTTCACTCAACTAAAAAGAATCACTTAAAATGTTTGGATTGGTTCATTCAAAACTAAATAACATATACTGTTTTATATCGCTATCTTGATTGCAAAAAAAATGTTTATTAACTTATTTCCTATATTATAGGACAGTATAATTCCTTAAAATGTTTTTTCTTTAAATATATTTTTATTGCCTTTCCTTTCACATATTATGAATAATTTCCGCCCAAAATAATCAACGACATACAGATAACAGGTGTTTTCTTAAAATTAAACAAAAAGCATTGTTCACTAGTTGTTATCAACTGATGAAGTACAATGTTCACTTCTAAGCGCATTTAAAATAGTAAGCAGAGAATAAACAGAAAAAAATTTCTTTTTACATTTATCTTGTATTCAGTTGGAGTAAGCAAATATTTTAATAATCTTTCCTTACAGGTATATACATATAATATAGCGCATTCTGTCTTTTGAATGAAGAGTTTTGTTTAAGATAATATATTTTTCAATTTTAAAAGATATTTGTTTCCAATTGTCAACCTTCCTTTTACAAATTTAATTTTTGAATATCAGACATTTAAGAAAATATATAAAATATCATACCATTATTAGAAAATGTTAACCGTGAAAGCTTTTAGTATTTTATAAAAATGCTTCCCAAAAAACTCAATTATCAGAAACTTTATTCTCAAAAATATCACTTCCAAAGAAAAGAATATCAAAATAAATAAATAAAATAAAAATATGAATATCTCTTTCGCAATCAGATTTCTGTAAAGCTGCATTACAGGTATTAAAGAATAGCCGAAGAAAGAAAAAGATTAGGCAATGTTAAGGGAACGTTTCGGGATTCCATACGTAGGATTAAAGCAAGATTACTAAAAACAACTGCAACAACCATAATTTTACCTTTACTTTTTCATTTTTTATTTAATAACGTTTTCATTTTTTATTAATATTGTTTTTTAAGGTGATGCTTTATTCAAAATATATGATACTCAAGTTGATTGGATTATTTTGCTCCAGTAATCTAGAGACGATAAATCAATCCAGGCACCTTTAAAAATATCGTCTGTCTCTTTTATTATTAGTTGGGAGTTTTTCGTTTTAATTTTGAATGTCGAGTAAATTTAGAAGTATTTTTAAAATTTGATGTTATAAAATATAGAGAGTCGATTTATCGTAATAGTTATTTCTTCTCGGTTTAATTTACTAAGGTTATTAAAGCAAAAATAATTACTCTATTTCTTTATCTAAAGAATTTTTTTACAACACAACTATGACGTTAACAAAAATATGGTAGCTGTATTTTTCAAATAATTAATAAATGCAATAAAATAACTAATTATAAGCAAAAATTACGCAATTTTGTTTCAGCATCAACTAAATGTATGATAATTAACGCAAATGAAAACATGCTGTTAAAATATCTATATTTAAAATCAGCATTGCATAGTTTATTTTGGGTTTTTCTTATAATACACATTGCCTACTGTATACGATTTGTAATTTTCAATATTGTTTCCTTTATTTAAACTGTTTTATTTAAAAATTTCTTCGCAATAGTTCTTTATTAAATAAATTTTTTTTTTTGATATTCTTACAGCTAAAGCATATCTCGCAAATAAAACGAAATAGGAATAACATTAATGAAATAGAGTAGAAATTCAAATAATGTAATTTCATTTACGGAGAACAAATTAAGAATTAATACAAGCTTAGTTATTCTATTTTCCAAAACAAAGGCAGAGCTATTTTAGAGAAATCCTCATAATTTTAAGTGGCGATCGGATAGAGCTTCTCTTCGGATCTTCCACGAGGAAGGACATTAGGCAGGCGTGGCTGCATTGACGCTTCGGTTCATCCGAAGAATTGGTGTTTCGGAAGGAACGGTGGAATCAGGACGTTTGGTTCCGATGCCGAGACTTTAGAACTAGGATATAGTGGTACTCAAAATTAATAGTGCTATGAAAACTATTAAAAATAATGAAGCTGCTTTAAGGCAGAAAGAAGAAGAAACATTTAAAATGAAAGTTTTTTTATATATTAAAGAAAAGTTTCTTGCTTTAAAACAAAAGCTCTGAAATATCCATCATCATGGTAATTATGTAGTCTGTTGAAATAGGGAATTGTAATTCAATCCTCTTTACCAAAAATAACTATTAGCTTCCTAAACGGTGAATTTTTCAAAATTGCATTTGTGATTGCTAAATGTAATGTTCGTAAATAAATTAATGTAAATTTAAAGCGAAGCGAATAATTTTTTATGTCATCGTAAAATAGTATAGTAAAAATCTAAGGCTTCATATTTATAAAATTGAATATATATTTATCTGTTGCTTATTTGTTTGAAACTTACACAATTACACATACCTCGACTGAAGTAAACAATTTTCGCACACATGTTTCTTAGTAAATAGAAAGATTAAACGCACTATTAAAAATTTATACGTCGTCTTGAAGGAAGTAAAAAGGAAATTGGAAGAAAATTAAGTTTTTCTATCATAATTTTAGAACATATAATCGAAAAAAAAGTATTTTTATACCATATTAAAGTATTAAGTATTATCTTTTCAGAAGCATAAATTTCATTTCCATGTTACTACTTTTCTAATTTTAATAAAATTTTCAAACGTTTTGAGTAATAATGCTATTTAGAATTGGTTGGAAATATCTTATGGTGGGGAATATAAGAATTCATAAACTGCTGACATGATACACTTTGTATTTTGTTCTTTTGACACACACGCACACATATAACAGTTTTTGAAAAAACAAGTGATGAGTTCTTTTTTTTATTTTTCCTGATTTTAAGAAAATATTCCAATTTTTATATTTTACTAAGATTTTCTTGTCAATGCTATCACTATTACAGATACTTGAACTGAAAAGGCAAAGCGTAAGTATGAAAAACCAAAAATGTAAAAGCCTTCTGAGAGGAATCCTTCATAGATTTTTGATTCTGCATGTTAGAGAACCCTTTTGGAAAAGTAAAAGCTCCCTCAATACAGAAGTTAAAGTGAAAGATTTCGATTATTAATCTTACAACTTTAAACGGAAAATTCTTGTATAAATATATAAATTTATTTCGTTTATCTCGGAATTTTTTTTAACAATTTGCATCAAATTTTACCTTTAGATACTGTTTTGCTTTTTAAGTTTATCTATATAGGCTTCTTTCTTAGAAAAATGAGATTTTCAAAAAAAAGTGAGAGATACTTTCCCTGATAATGTCATATAGTGCCCTATTTATTAAATTATTGAGGTACTTGAATTATTGCTGTAAGAAGATAACTCATTTGTGCATCAAAATTTCATGAGATGGAGCTATATTACATTATCTGAATACGAGCACGTTCAACTCAGATTCGATACTAACAATGGGAATTGAATTATTGGGTTAATCAATTCAAATAACAGGTTAAACTAAGTGTATTCAAGATATTTTTTATTTAAAATGACTATTTCATAAGAAAGTGAGATTGAAAAATATTCATATATAATTAGTATCTGATTTTGTATAGAAAAATGTTCTGTTCTTTCTTCTACTATACAAAAAATAATAAAATAATTATTTTTAGAACATAGACAAACTCAAGTTATAAGACAAATAAATGCATGAGGTCATATACATGGATGATATATGTATAAACATATGTTTATACATATATCATCCATGGAACTCAAACAATGCAACAAGAACAAAAAAAAGTGTGAATGTCATTAAAAGCTGTTGGAAGATTAGAAATGACCCAACATTTTTTCAGTTACTTATATATTCAGATATAAAACATTTTCATGAAGTGAGCATTGTTAATGTACTATATTTCTTGAATTTGACATACTGAACAGCATTTCAGAGAAGGAAAGAGGAAATTAATATATTACTCGAGGATTTGTAAAGAAACACACTAAAAGGAAAGTAATATCGTTACTCTTGATTCCAATAGACAGCTGAAGAAAGAAACGAAATAATCTCTCAATTACTTTATTTCTATATACGCAGTTCATATTTTTAAATTCAGCTCTAAGAATGTTGCTCCTGAATTATTCAAATGAAAGCAATTTTATTTATCCTTCAACTTAAGAATTATTTCAATAATTCAGATCTGAAACTTTGCATTTCAGAAGAATTCAATGCTCTGAAAATACATCATACTAGACTGACTGGAATGTTTTCAATAAAAATAATGTATTTCTGGATTATTTGATAAATTCTAATAAATTGCTTAAAGAAATAAAATTTATTTTGAACTGGTTAATCTCCATTTTAAAATATCAAGTATGAATAGATTTTTTTAGATCAGAAAATAACGACCCCAGGATGTTTGAAATCTATTAGTATTGTATCTTGAGATTAACAAAAACAGATAATAAAATTTTTTGATAAATTCTAGCTGTAATAAGCATTTATTGTCCCTTCAATACGCTCTGGGCCATTTGTGACATTGTCTGGGACATACTCAGGATCATATTGGCTACTTTAATGAAAATAAATTATCATTAGAGCATATGAATTTTTTTTCATGCAAATATGTTCTATTTAAAATACAAACGTAATTTCTTATAAGAAATCAAAAATTGAATTTCGCTCCTTTATACCATTATTGTATTTTTTTCCTTTTCCCCCTGCAGTGAGTCTGCGGTTTTTTCATTTTCTGTACCATGATCATTTTTCAATTCTTTCTTCAAAATCTGACGATCATGATATATTATCCTTTTACTTATAAGTAAGAACACTCGTGAGAATGTCTCTGAATCTCTGATGCTCATGTTTTCCCACTATAACGGCTATGACATTAAAATAATCAGAAACGTAAGCACATACAGGTCTCAATTTGTCTCCAATCCTCTATTAAGAAATAAGATAGATTGTTTATTGGATTTCTTACATACTAATCTTGTTTTTCTAGCTCCCCTTAAAGGTGGCAAAAGAAACAGGTGTAAATTTCCTAAAATTCTAAACAAAAATGACAGGAAGGTGTCAGAAAGATCCCGTGTTTGTTAAGGATGATTTAAGTGTTATAGTTTATCTGCACATATGATTTTCAACGTCCCGATTGCGATATTCGACTGTTTAGAACAATAACTAACCGTACAGAATCCTAACACTAATATTACATCAAAGTAATCGGTGTAATTTGTAGAAATAGCTAATTTCCTTATATCTATGTTTTGACCAGAATGCTTTATTTGCATTTGCACGTGATTTAAAACGCTACCAAGCAAAGGTTAAGATATGAAAACTTTATTGATGACTGTTTTCCTCAGCAATTTTGACTTTTCATTGATTCTCAAAAATTAGTTCGCAAACATATTATGCCAGAATTTAAATACTTTCGAACCATCACAAACCTAGATAACAAAGATAAGCCACAAATTTTTATTTTAGAAAATACTACTGAGAGATATGGTTTAAATATAATGAAGTGACTAATTTTCTGAATCATGCAACAATGCAGTTTTAAAAGCAGAAATTAAATGATAATTTTCGTTCTAAGATAAAAAATATTAAAAATTTATTAAAACATTTAAATAATCTGTTATTATTTCCTTCAACAATGCATTTCATTCTAACAATATATTAATTAACCAGATGATTGACTAGTATTAGGCGTGACGATTGATATTGCACTTATGCTATAAATCCTAACTTTAAATACGAAATTCATTTCTTTCTGAAGAAATTATTTTATTTCGTTAAGAATTTCGCTAATGTTTTCAAAATTATTTTATTTACAGTTACAATTATTGAATTATTCTTACTAATTTATTGTTTTTGCCAACACAACAGAAAAATTTAAATACTAAATTATTTTATTTGCAAATACAACACAAAATTGTACATACAATACAGAAATTTTAATATAAAATTATTGCATTCACAAACAAATATTTACTCAGAATATACATTTATAGTATACACGTACATATATCGTGTTAATGAAAATTCTGTTGTATCATTAATTGCACGATTTTAACAAATTATTCAATGTTTCCAAATTTTTCTTCTGCTAAACTATTGGTGCAAAATAGAAATAAAAATTAAAGACTCTTACTTCTAAATTTAAGAAGATAACTAAAATGGCCTGAAATTGTTACAAAAATATTTTCAGAAAGATAAAATATTCCCCCAACGAACTGAATTTCTAACTTTTGTGTATTAGCTGTATGTAAGCGTATTGAAAATCGCTTCAGATGTTCTATTTACAACATTCCTAATCTAGCATTTTTTAATTGACATTACATTATTATCACTTAGGTGCAATAAAAACCCCTAATTTGGCCTTGAAATATAAAGTACAATTAATGGATCATAACTATTTAAAAAGGTACTAAGCAATATGAATACAATTTACAGAGATATTATAATTCATAATTCTTATTTTGCAAGTTTGTTAGAGGAAGACAAAATAAAGCATTCTTTTATTGTTTATCTAAACTCAAAAATAGCATTTGAAACTTTAAAATCAACACAATTATAAATGTTTATTAATCTAAAGAAATAAACAAATCAGTGTGATAATTCATCCTACAGTTTTTCTACATGACTGGTGTAAAGCTTTTAAAGGATGCATATATGCATGTATGACAATACTAGATTTTTTTCTTTGAGGGGGGGGCAACATTAAGTAGCAGGTGTTTGCTCCCCATTACCAAATGACATAGATGGCATGTAATGAGATATCGTATCGCTGTTATATTATTTTATATTATATTATAGATCTCGATATTAACTTAAATTTTCAACTATTATTTGTAATTTCTGACAAATAACAAGGATATAATTTGTTCTGTTTCATTTTAATAGTTTCGTAAAGTTGGGATATTCATTTGAAATCACCCTATATAACAATATCCATAGTTTTCTTAATGGCCATTTGGAAACTATGCTCTTGATATGATCATAAAAATATCTGAATTATAATAACGATTATAAAATATATTAGAGTAGATTTATAAAACAAAGGATACAAATGTACAATCTTTGTCTGAAACTAAATGTATGCTGTAATTTTTATGTAAAGCGTAAATAAAGGAACTAAAACATTTGAATAGCAAGATTATCTCGTATTACTGAATTTTTCCTCATATTTTATGAACAACTTGACATTTTATATTCACTCGAAACTATTACAGGAATTTTTATTTCTCTTGTTATAGAAATGGATCATGGTATTTATCACAATACAACAAAGCTATTTGAGACTCAATTTAGTTCATGACCAGATAAAACTAAAGTTTTCATCTTGAAAAGATGATTTTCCCAACAAAGATTATCTCCGACAGCGTCCGAATCCTCTAATCTAAACTTAATTACGAGCTTCAGAGGCAGTATTAATTTTCGTAGCTCAGAAAGATGAATTATTTTTATGAAGCAGAATATTTTCAAAACCGTAAATTCCTTTCTTTCGGTTTTCTCAAATATCACATGAATATGAGGCAGTATTGCTTCAACAAAAAAAAAGGAATCATTTTTTCACTTATTACAGAGGATTAATTCTAGAGCAAAAGAAAAAGACAGAATAAAAACATATTCAAATGAAGTCATTTTCATCACACTCATTTAAGCGTAAGAATTTATTTTGTGGAAGTTAGGATTAAAGCCTCTGTAACCTATAGAAATCATTCGATAACCCCTTAGGCTCTTTTAGAATGATACCTTACGCATCTTTCTAAATTAATAAATAAGGATGGAGGGCTTTCTATTTGATATTGTGTAGTCATTTTTGAAGAACTTTTATACACACATTTTGGGAACTTGTAAACGTTTAATTTAATTGATTTAACCATTTATATATTTTAATACTTTTATTCAAAATAATATTCGGATTATTACAAAAAAGAAAGTATCTCATACAAGTGAATGCAAGATTTCGACTTCTTTTGGCAGTAACGACTTTGAAGATTATTAGCACAATATTATCTTCTTAAAACTGACTAATGAAATTCTCATCATTTTGTTAAAAATATGAACTAAAATATATTATCACTTTGATATTTAAATACGCTATGAATAATTATAACTTGCAGCTTATAAAAAGTAAAACATTAGAAAGATGAATGATAATGTCCGTTAATTGATTGAATATATGAAATTGTTTTCATTTTCATCTAATAATTTTTTTAACAATTTAAGCCTCTATAATTTATAATGACTATGTAAGGGATGTTATATAATTTTTTTCTTACATGCGAATGGCGCAGTTCAATCACGTGAACGATTTTGCAAATCAGTCAGAATTCCCTCCTTTGAAAAGTACAATTTGCCTAGCTGGAATTTATATTACACAACAACTCCATATCACTGATGAAATGTCAAAACTGCTATATTTTGAGCATAAGAAATTCCTCAAAAACCATCTTCAAAAAAATAAGTTTTCCGCATTTTTTCTGAAGTCAGTAAAAAATGTTAAAAATTTGTCAGTGAAATGCAAAAAATACCGCTAACTGAAATGGTTATTATATTAAATATCTGTGGGTTTGTTTCCAGTGAATATTTTTAGTTCTGTAAAATTGACACTATTGTTGTTTAGCTTTAAAATTTGCACTTTTAAACCTAATAAAAAGAACAGGTTTAAAGTGGACGTGAAAGTAATGGTTTCTAAGTGTTTTGTCTATAAACATTCCGATGAACATAATCTTGGAATTAAATGTGACTAATTGGCGCAAAAAAGGCTAAATGTGTCTTTTTATATCTATTCTCTGAACTCTACTTTGCATTTATATGTATTTCTAAAATTTTAATCACATTAGAAGCGTCAATAAAAGGAAATAAAGCTTTCCTGATCAATCTAGAATGACAATTTAAGACCCTGCATAACTTTAAAATTACTTTCGAAACTTAATCAAGGTACAGTATAATAATAAGAGCGAGGCATTCCATAGATATTTTCAAGCCTTTCACTCTTCGGAAAATTTAAAAATCTTTCACATCTTGGTTGTTTAAAAGAGATCTTAAGTCCACGGATAGCCTGCAACTACACATTTCATCCTATAAAAGTTGTTAAGGATTGAAGAAATCCACATTTATTTCCGGTGCATCCTTTTTTCAGTCAAGATTTTATCATTTTCTTTACAAGATAATGTCAGATTTACTTTAAGTTAGAGTATTTTTTGCTCTTTTTTTCTAGATACAATTTTAATCCTTAACATTGAATTCTGAATTCCAAGATTCCATTGAAAAACTTTTATCTATGACTGAAAATTTTCAAGAAGTACACATTTTACTATAAACTAATTGCTTATGTAGTAGTTGGGTATAAAGTAGTCGAGCCTCATGTGTATCCCTATCTTATTACTTCTATCAAAAAAAGCTATTTAAGTCGTATTCTAGTAGACACACAAAAAAAATCTGAGCTTAAAAAAGTGAAAAGAATAGATTTTTTTTACCTCTTGGAGATTTGTAATAAATGATGGAAAAAAGAGAAAAATGTTAAAAATTGATATGTGTTTTGACAAATAAGAATGATAAAGCATTAAAAAATCTTAATTTTTTCTCATATCTAAAAGTTTTAAAGATTTATGGGCTTAAGATATATTTTACCATAAAAAGGTATCACCATCCATAAAATTGGAAATCAATTTACTTTAGTAAAGAGCTTAATTAAAATTTCAACTTCTTTTCTTTTACCAAGTCCTTAATTTTTCTGTTTTTTGCGTTCAATTACGATGTAATTTTTTTAAAAAATAATTTTATTGCTCGAACATTTTTATCTTATTGATTTATAATCTTTCTTTTCAATTATATCAGTTGTCACAAAGATTAATTAAATTGCGCTTTTCTTTCCTTCTATCTTTCTTTCTAACTTGTTTCAATGCACCAATTATGAAATATGACCATGTTTATCCCTAGTATTGTTGAATGATTTGATAAAACATATTTCTGTTTCTTAAAATGTATCCCTTCATTTCACAAAAATTCTATTTCCCATTTTAGTTTCAGCTTCTTTATTTTACTTTAGTTTCACTATAAACTACTTTATTTTACAAAAATTAATTGACGTTTAGGAAAGAACTAAATTTACTCAGAATCTAAAATATTTCAAATTTCAAAAGATGAACTTTTTTTTTTATTGTGAGCGGTTTGAAGCTTATTTAATACGATTGAGTAGTGACTCAAAATAAGAAAAATCATATGTTATTCGACATTATATTTTTTTCCTAAATAAACGCAAACTAAATGTTTCTTGACAACTGTGGCCAAATTTGAACAAATTGTATAAAATATGATTTAAGATAAAAATAATAATTTTTATAATATTTACATTTTTATAATATTTTTAACGTTTCGTACTATGCATTTTATTTCATTTCTTATGAATAAACTTATTTTTATTGCTGTAAAAAATTCGTAAAGGTTTTTATTCTTTAATTATCGAAAACTGCACTTATTTTTCGGATTAGTATTTTGAGCGGTAAAAGAACAGAAATTCTGATATACATAATTTGAATAATTTTTTTCACTACATGAAGTTTTTTTTCAAAACCGTTTGTTACGGAATTTGACAAAAGAAAATATACCTCCTCTCTCAACTTTCTTTGACAATTTGATATTAATAAACTAAATCACTTAACTTTACGTTTGAATGAATGTTTATGCAAAAGTTATAAATAAAACATTTCTTAGAAAATAAGTTTATTTCTCGTAATTTTTGACTCAAAATTTATGATTCTTCAATTTATATAAACAATGTCTAAATTAAATAAATGGATATATTTATCTTGAACTATTTTTCCTCAAAATATTTTTCAAAAAGAAATTTTCAAAACAGTTTTTTGCAGAAAAATGGGCTTACTTTTCTTAAATGTGCTTACCCTGTCATATCACAAATATTTGTGCTAAAGAATATGCTTGTTTATTGAAAAAAATAAATAATTGCAGTTTATTTCTTATATCCCCAAAATAAAGATTTTTATCCATAACAAAGAATTTTCTCAGGGATGTAATAATTATGATGGATATTCAGTTCATCCTTATTAATTTAACGGGTAACAGAAAGTGGAATCAAAATTCATAAACAACCTGTAAGGGAAAGAAAAAATAAAAAAAAAACACTTCAAGAGAGAAAGTTAGGAATGTGAAATGAGTATCAATCACAGTCTGTATCTAGCCTAATTACAATTACGATAGCTTTAAATTTGAATGGAGAAGGAGTTTCAAATCAATCAATAAAGAATGGAAATATATGCAAAGTAGATTTTTAAAAAAGAAACGGTTATTATAAAGAGTAATTTCAGGGTATTCTACAGCTCAGCAGCGATCATAGATCAGCTACTGCTTATATTAGATATTATTTTAAAATTTTCAAAAAAATTATATTTAGAAATAATGTCAAGGAATTATTATCGCAATAAATCCACATAAAAAAATCTTGTCACGCTTTCTCCCAAAGGTAACTTTGATTACTCGACGCTTTAAAAAGGAACCTTAATGAATCGATTAAATTCTAAAAATTAAAGTGCCTACAAGCTGCCAAACTTAAAAGAATGTCATACTAATCACCGTTCCTAGTTTCTTGTAATATCTTAGCTTCTTTCAATTAATATTGAATATATTAACGGTTTATCTTATTCTACCGGTTTCTGCCTTGCTATAAAATTCTAATGAAGGTATACTAATTCTAAACTAATTCTTTGCCTTGGAGAAGAATTGGAGTTATCGGTATTTAACTTCCCGAAAACTCCAATTCTTTCACGAATACTTGCGAGCGAACTTATTTTAATGCCACGCAACGTAATGCGCTTAAATTGCTATTTGAATATGGGTGATAATAATGATATCCGTATGAATATAAAAAATAATATGGATAATCTGTTTTTTTTGCTTGCATATTTGAAGCCAAGTTCTTAAAATTTGCTAGTTTAATCTTTAGTTTTATAGAATGGTCTGGATAATATATATTGAGGGAAATGTCCGGTTGTTCCAGGTGCTAGCAAAAAAAGAAAATCGATTTTAGGAATTTTGGCTTGCGTTTATTTCTTACGACTCCTGCCTTGTAATTATAACACGTAAATTGAATATTTCTTTACTAGAAACTATAGTAAAGAAGGGGCCAGGTTATTTAGGAGTAGGTGTGAATTTCAAGTCAACTCCAGAGGATTTCAAATTACAGAAATTTGTTTTGAGATGACCGGTGCAAGAATTTAAAATAAATATTTTAAATTCAAAATTTAGTCTCAATACAGCCACAATTCCTGTATTGTCTTGGTAGAAAGGGATAAGAGGATAGACTATGAAATATTAACTGAAGTGACTTATTTAGAACGCATGGGTAATGGAACTGAAACTCATTGCCAAATAAGATGCAAAATTACACAACGAAATTACGTAAGTAATCCTTTTAAAAAGCAGATAACTTATCTCCTAAAATTAAACCACGATCATTACGACCACTGATGTATTTGGCTGTTTAAAGAATTATCTATCTAGATAAAGCCCCCCTTAATCCAATTCTTAACGGCCATTTTCTGCTCAAATTATTTTAGCAATATTGATCTTGTTTTCGTGCAAGCACTGGCAACATTTTCTTCAAACCATCGCATAGAAAAGCTTTAAATAACTAAGCTTTTTAGCATAGAATTCTGTATTGAAATCAAGGAATTAAATCTAATCTACATATTAAATCTAACAATTTTCGCCTCATAAACCGAAGCGTCACACACTAGCTGATTTGTAGGCCATTTAATCGTTATATTAGAAATGAAAAGTATAGGTTTTGGAATGGCAATTCTTGGAGTTGGATTGGTAGGGATTTCGTCAATAGTTAACTCTTTGCATTCCAAAAAAATAGATGTAAAATTATTCACCTAATAGAAAGATTTGTTTATTGCTACGAAAAATAAATATACATAATTCTTTTAAGTCGAATTTCTTTGAAAAATCAATCTACATCTCTTAACCATTATGTAGTCGTTTTTAAGTATTAAATTTGAAAAATAAATAAAGACATCAAAATTATGTACAATCTTGAATGGTGAGTCAGAGGCACCATCAGAGTGCAAAGGGTTAAATTCCAATGCCAATGCTAAAAATTGAGCTTAAATGATTAAATAGGAATAGAAATGATTGTTTTAAGATAATGTATAACATAAGTAATGTGGTATGTGCTGATTCCTGATGGCCTTTCGTTTAGATATCGTGGGATTGACTACCTAAACGGAGCTGGGGCTTATTATGTTAACGAAGTGGTAGCACAGTTCACCATTCAGATTACGATGGATGATCTCGAAGCTTACATGGGTGTAGGTGTAGCGTAATTACCTAAATCATGAGTATTAAATGACGAATTGGACTAGGGGCCAGATCATCGAGTGCAATACATACTGAAGCATTGGTAGCGAATGCTCAGTTGAAATGGAAATAAAAACACCTAAGTAAATCTTAATTTCTAACTTTCGCAACTAATATTCTTTAAATTCTACATTGATGATGAGGAAATGTTAAAGCACGTTCTTGATTTCATACAAGCAAAATTTTTAAATGTAATTCATTGTGTTTTGGGAATAGTTAAATGAGCAAATAAATTCCTATCCAAATACGGCTGAAGATATATTAACAATTAAAAAGCTTTTAACAAATTATTTTAGATTGATGCAGTACTGAGTTATAATAAAAATCAATCATAATTTCATCTTTAGCTAATACTTGAATGAAGGTTTGAGGCAGCTTCAAAACAAAAAAGTAAATTTAGAAACTTACATCCAATATCTATGGATATAGTCAAGTCCTTTCTTTTGTGGAGAAATTCTAAGTATTCTGGCAAGTTCGTGTGAAATTAAACAGTGCACGTGCATAATTTGAAACTGAATTGCAATATATTTACTCTGAATCATAGGTTTGAATCGATACTTGCTGAAAAGAATTACTTTGAATTGATCTAAAATTCCGTTAAGAGAATTAGTTAAAATGAGCTCTCTTTTGTTATAATAAGTCTTAATTTCCCGTTCCACTCTAGTTTTCTGGTTCAGTAAAGGTTGGTTATCAACTTTTGATTTCACAGGATCAGCAGTCTTATTTCTTAGATTTTTTTTCCCGTAGATTGAGAAAGTTTAATGCTCGATTTCGAAGATGTTCCGAAGGAACTGCATTTATTTCAAGGGCATACAGACCTTGCACAGATCATGATTTTTCACCACTAGCTATTTTCACTTTCATTAGATGTATAAAATCATCTTCACCGGAAAAACCCTCACTGGTTCTTCCTAAATGCCAGTAGAATTTTTTTTATATTTTTATCTGTAATAAGAATTATTTCTCCTACATTAATACCATTAGCCTTTCTGATTTTATTTGTATTTTGTCTCAAACGACCTAGATACTCCAGTTTACGTAAATGTTCACGCAGCTTCAACTAATACATGTGTTCCTTTTGAAGACTGGTAG
Organism: Argiope argentata; assembly: GCA_026289955.1. Classification (NCBI taxonomy): domain Eukaryota; kingdom Metazoa; phylum Arthropoda; class Arachnida; order Araneae; family Araneidae; genus Argiope; species Argiope argentata. The sequence continues at coordinate 5,510,524 of JAOUZG010010951.1, forward strand.
ATTTCAAATTATCAAGATCAGGTACACCAAATTCCATTAAGTTTCTCTTAAACATAAACATAAGTGTTCATGTTCATTGTCATCTGACACATATGTGATAGGACTATAGTTACAAATGCTTTCACACTCACACACTATTGAATTTAACTCTTCATACCTCAAGATAACTTTACCCAAAACTCTTTTAAGAATATCTTGAACAAGAGCTATCAGACATTCCCACCATTCTCGAGCTATCAAAGCATTAACTGAACAGAGAGCCTCTTCAAGTCCCTGGGTTTAGATTTCCGGGTAGAATCATGTACCTGTGTTTAGATTTTCAGGTATATAATTCTAATAATGAGGTTCACTCCCCGATCTAATTTCCTTTACTGAGCTCATTACAAACGTTGACCATTGCTCACTATTTTTAATACAATACAAACAATTCATCGAATTTGACGAGTAATAAACAGGTATGCTACCAAGTTTCTCTAAATCAGAGCAAATAGTTTCAGCAAGCTACAAGTTGATGCATCATCCCAATAGCTCCAATATGGAAATGTTCATATTTTTTAGAAGATGTAACTATCTGCCCCATTTTTCAAAACTATGAACAATTTCTACTGGAATATCATTCCAGTAGTTTAGGTCTACGTTTCACGGAGCAATATTTTTGGAATTAAAGCAATGTGGGGGGTGGATTAATTCCAATAGGGTCAAATATTTTGCAGCATTTTAAGAGAATATAGCTCTTTAATTTTATAGATTCCCTCTGCATGATAGTTTTGTCACCAATTGTTAACGTATCTCTTTCAATTTTCCTAAGAATATCAAGAACTAGAGCATCTTGTAAGGTAGGATAAGCATCTTCAGATTCATTACAATTGTTTTTTATGTGTCCAAAAGAATTGTATTGCCAGCCACGTAAATCAAACTTTCCGAGAGTCATGAATACTTTGGATTCATTTATAAACTTTGTCAAGTCATCTTCACTTTTAAGGCTAGCTTCACAATTGTCAACATACATAGATTTCTTTAGGTGTTGAGATGCTATCCTATTCCATCTAATGGGTAATTCAATGTCTACCCTAAAAGGAAAGTTCTTGATTTGACCCTAAGTACTGCACGGCAATGTCTGTACATTTGGAAAATATTTGAATCTTCATCTTGTCACCAAAGAAATTGCAGATAAACATTGTCACTGTCATTCAACCGAATCTGTAGAAAGGCTTTGCGTTTATCGGTGATCACACCCTACTTTCCAATACGAGACTTATTCATTAAGAATGGAATAAGTTCTACAAGGTTTGGACCAGTTACTAGACAGTCATTTAAGGATGGACTTCCTTTGGATTTTGCAGAACCATCGAAGACAGGTCTGATTCTTAGTGCAGGATTCTCTTTTATTACAGGTCAATGAGGAATCTAGTGACACTTAAAGTCTTTCAGATCTTCACTATTTAAATCTTCAACAACATCTTCTTTCTCCCAATCTTCAAAAAAAATTTCATAGCCCCGTGGTATACCAAGAATTATGATTCTATCAACTGTATTTTTCAATTTTTTCAGAAAATTTTGTTTTAAGGTAGAACAGGGTGATCTTCTAACCATGGTAGTAAAACAACATATCTACCATCTCCATTTTGTTTTACAGAATTCAAAAATAGTTTTTTGGTTTCTTTCTCAATTTCCATTTGACTTTGTCCATCTGCAGTATCCAATATCCCAAATGTATCCAAACTCCAAAGATCAATAATGCTTTTGTTGTTCACTTGTAAAGATAATACTGTCCTGTTGCTGTCATTCTTCACTTCGTTTTCTAATTTTCCCGTAAGAGATCACCCAAGCAGCGTTTCCATTTCCCCTAATACCCCTTTTCACGACTTTTCCAGTAAAAAGTTTATCGGTTATATCATCACCTATCAGAAAATGTACTGAAGACATTAAATCAAAGGGATAGGCTTTTTTGCCACTAAGAAATATTTCTTTTTCTTCAATATCTTTAGTCCAAGGTCCAGAAATTGTTGTTGGTATATCAATACATATTGTCATAAGTTTCGAAATGACAATGATAATTCTTTTGGAGGCTGCTAGCATATACATTGTGTAAATGATGTCTACATCACCAAAAAATGTGTATCATTCTTAAGCTCTAATTGGTTCACAACTCATTTTAGAAACAGCTTCTTAATTTTGTATGCTTTTTGACTGCATGCGTTAATTAACGCTCCAGCAAGAAAATTGCCATTATTACTGTAAAGATATACTATTAAAGTTTGCAGAAGAACATCAGCTGAACAAGTTAGATTCACAGAGGTGTTGAATTTTTCGTTTGAATTATCTATAGCTTTGTCTACCATTTTACCGGAGCCAGTGGATTCAAATTGCTTCATTTCAAGGCACGTAACCTTATAATGTTTTCTTTGACACAGGGAACATTTAATTTTACTCGAGCGCGTCCAGTCTTGAAGCATTGATAACAACACTTCTTTTTGGCCATCAAAGTTTTTTTTTCTTGTAAATCTAAATTTAAAGCAAGTTAGCATATTTTACTTTCATGATTCTTTTTGTTGCAAAAAAACTCTGTTAGTAGAGATTTGACATCCAGCAAAAACTCCGGCAGCAGTGTGCATGGGTTTTTTCAATGAGTAAATTTTAGGACCATCTTTAACAGAGAACCCTTTCATGGCCAGATTGATTTCCTCTCATTCTGCTTCGTTTTTCAAATACTGCATTAGATGTTCAATTCGAGATTCTTTTTTTTACACTGTAACTATTATTCCTTTGGTAAGCTCTGAGAACTTCCTCAGATAAACAAGATTCAACTAAACGAAAGAGTATAGCAGCATATTTTTCTGTTGTTTCTCTGAAACCTTCTAAAGCTCTAAGCTGTGTCTCAATCCGATCGTACAAAGTATGAAGATTTACTTTCTGATCCCTAGAGTTCATAGAAATTAACTTCAAAAGATCCTGAACATAGAATTCGACAAGAAAGTCATCTCGTCCGATTCGTGATTTCAACGAGTTTACTCCTTTGTGGTAATTTTCCTTTAAAGGTGGAAAACGTTCAACTTACTATCTAGCTTTAGTAGAAATCAATGTAGTTTTTATCAAATATTGAAGTTTATCAGCTTTGTCCATATTTGGGTCACTATCAGTTTTACTCAATTGATCCCAAAATGGCAATCAGTCTTTAATCTCATCACCAAATGTTTTTAATTCTAGAAAGGGTTAACTTAAATTTTCTTTCAGAAGTATACCAAACAGAACTAGAGTTATCACTTTCTTTACAGTTATTACTTTTTTAAAAAAATAATGATGATTTGTTTAAATTGCTTGTTATATTCATCCGCATCAAAAGTTTTAGAACCCAATTCTTTTGGTTTCGCTTTCGTTTCAAGAAACATTAAATTCAATAATTTAGTACTCGAAGTTCATTATACTTTTCGTCAAGGAGGCCAAAATCGGTCAATAAATCAAAATTTTCAATGGAATTGGCTCCATAATTAGAAATTACATCATTACTAGCGATATATAAACGTGTAAATGTTGAAGTGCAACAGTTCTTTTCCTTTTAAAATTTCCCATGTTTATCTTAAACAAATTTAAAGAGAATAAATCACTCAAGTTAAAACTCAAATTCAAAATTCACTTGCCATTTTCTCACTTATTATTCACATCGAGTTATACATGTACTATCATGGATACTATTAGCTATGTTGTACCAACATTCAGCAATATAAAACCAAAACTAAGTTCAAATTACTAAAACGCTGGATCATCCGATTATTTTAACTTGTAAAATAAGATAGGATCTTTCATCACAGGTGAAAACGTTTAAAATAAGGGGAACAATATCTTAAAAACTTCAAAGATGCTTTTACTGACTTTAAACAAAAAACTCGAACTTTTAAAACGAACCCAAAATGACATCACGGTTTGTGCAAAGCAGAGTAGTTCTTTTTAAAATAAGAAACTCCAGAATTGAATTGCATCCAATATCGCACGCGTATGTATTCAACAGGACTTGCCTCACTTTCAAAGTTAATGAATTATTGTAATTATTCATTGAATTGGAATATTTAATAATATTTTAGTTGACCCAGACTTTTTTAATAATAAAGGCAAATTAGTATTCAATTTTTTTAAATATTTATTTATTTAATAAAAAGTGAAACAAAACCAAGAATATCCTAGTATACAATATAATATAACAACGAACACTTCAGTTTTATTAACATTTTGAATGAAAATATATATTTCAGTTTTTATGCAGGTTTAATCAAATTGAATTGAATTCAATTTTTAAAATTTTACAATATAACTACACAGAAAACGAGGATAAATTTTGCCTTATTATAATTGGCCAAAAATATGTTCAATCTAAGAGGGATTTGCATCACTTTCAAAATAAATATATTTTCAGCATTGTGAAGAGCTAAAACTTCCATCTCCCTAATATTATAATCTAAATTTTTTTACAATAAATATTTTGTGCATAAAAAGATCATAACAAGTTTTATGTTTAATACCTGGAATTGAATTTTAATATTACCAAAAATTACATTTTAATGAAATTAATTTTTATAAAAAAATAAAGGGCATTCCCATCGAAACAGCTTTCTCAAGTGCTTTAGCCAGTATTTTCCTACATTACTATGAGAAAAAAAAATATTAAACACAGTTTAATAAACGGTTGGAGATATATTGATGACTCATTTTTAATAAACTTAGATCATACTAATATAGTTACTAATTGTTATCCTAAAGAGTTAACTACAATAAAACAAATAAAAAACAGCTTGAAGCTAACTATCTGGAATTAAAAGTTACAATTTCTAATGGTAAAACATTAGTGTATGTCGGTGATAAAAGAGATGATTTTAATTTTAAAATAATTAAATTAAGTTGTCATCATTATAATCTGAACTCTAAAATTTCTGCTGTAAATACAGAAGGGTGTGAAAACTAAATTTGCATTCATAACTTATTTTTTCGACTTTTGATATTAGAGTTTGAAACTAAAGTAGAAGTTTAACCGCACGTGAAATTCCACATATTTTTTATGCTTGAAGTTATGTCGTTTATATGTTTAAGAAATCAAATATAGAGAGACGATTAATTCTTCTATGGATTTATTTTTAAATTTAAATTATATCTACATTATATAAGTTAAATCTATGCTCCAAATTATTTCCATTTAGCTCTCTTCGCTTTGAAGCTAAATATATATATATATATATATATATAGATAGATATAGATAGATAGATAGATAGATTTTGAACATGCTTTATAAACATTTTGATAGAAATCTACATATTTGGAGCTGCAATTATTATTTAAAAACAAATTTCAATACGACCGACATTCCAAAAATGTATATTCATATAAGTCAGAAACATTATGATTAATCAAATTTGAACTTTTCAACAATTATAATTCTTCGTCTTTTTATATTTCGAATACGAAAAAGTAAAAACAAAACAAAATAAGAAAATAAGCGGATAATCGATAAATTTTTTAAATGCCCAAAATGCAACATTCTGTCTTTCTTTTATTCCATATTCGAAATTTCTAAAATCACAACAGTATTTTAGTTATCCTTATTAAAACTATTGCATATTTTTTGAAAATTCTTGCCAACCCAATAACGCAGAAACATTTTACATTGTCTTATGGATTCACTACAAAAACATTAATTTAAACGTTCTCTTCGAATTAAATAAAATAATAGACTATTCCTTACTATTTCAGATTTCTACCTTATATTTTTAATCTAGATCAATTTACATGCAAAAGTATTCCTCAATTTTGATTAAAAAACTGTCGGATTTTTTCCTTTTTCACATTAGAATTTCATATTTAAAAGCCCTGGTGTGAAATAAAAATATACACGTAGCGTATTATTCTATTTGTTATTACAAATATTGTGCACTTTTTTCATTTAGAAAAAGTTTTCCAGAAAAAAGCCAGTCATCCTATTAGGGAGTTGTCACACGAAACAAATAATGCCTTTTTAGCCAGTGGTAAAATGCAGATTTATCCACTAGCGCTTAAGCTATTAAAATTACATGCCATAAATTTACCAAAGCTACTCCTTTGCTCACATTGAAATCAGATGCCTTTGGGCTGGCAGTAGAAGACATGTGATGAGTTAAACCTTATTAACGTGGTAGATTTTATGGAGATAATCGAATATATGTCACAATGAAAGATAATTTAATCTTGCTAGATGTAGTGGAGAGGTTTGCTTTGAGTTCATTTTGGTAACAGCGTTACTACTATTTAATTTAAAATGCATTTGGTGTAACTTTATAGTATGATAAATAAAAATACTTTGTTTAACCTTTAAGATTAATGAAATTTATCAACATAAGTTCATTATTTGATAAAAATGCCATGTTTTCACATTTATTGTTATTTTTTCTGGTTCGCATTTGAAAGATTTTGTTAAAGATTTGGTATGTCAGCATTTTACCTGTACTGTGTAAGTAAAATATTTACCATTATTAGTGAATTTATATTGATATAGGTAATGGAATTTATCAAGATAATAATTTATTAAACCTTTTCCCTAAAATAATATTAAATTTCTCTCCCTACGAAAAAAGTGTGCAAATCATTTTGCCTACGGTGCATTTTTATATTGATTTTACTAGATAGTATTTCCTCAAATGTTAATTACTAAAAATTAATCATAAGAATTTATCTATAAAATATTTGGGTTTTGTTAATTTTTTTTAATATTATATTACTATAATGAAACTTTAAGGAAAAGAATGCAATAAAAACCTGAATGCAATTGTTTCATAAAATTGTTTTATTTCAATTAATTTAATTTTGTTTCATAAAAGCTGCTTACAGAGGAGGTTGAGGAGATTCAGAATAAGTAGCAAATTAAATGTCACTTAGAATAAAACTTGCAAACTGATTATGCTGTTGGTTTAAAACTCCCTATGTTAAACAATGAAGATTTTATTATCCTTTCTTTTTCTTTCATTGTTGTATTCTCACTAGTCATTATGCATAAACTGAGTTTAAATATATTTCCTCCTGTATTGTCTTTAAAGGAAAGTGATATCTTTCTTGACATATGTAACACTCTTAAATTTTTGAGTTTAGAAAAGTTCTTTAACTTTTCCACGATCTACTTCCAAAAAGATTCATCCATTATCTGGATTTGAAATAAGAGCATTAATTCGTTTCCTGCAAACAAAATTTCTTTGGATTTTTTTAGCGTGACATATAATACTGCTTTTTGCAATTATTGGAAACAAAAGGGGGTGCCTGTACGATTACAGAAAAGTTTTTCAAAGAGAAAAATTATCGGTTTTCCATTTACATTCAGGTGGCATTATAGTAATTAATTCTTTAACCTTTTCTTAAATTTACTGATAATTATATCTTTTGTTTTTATTATCTTAGTATTTGCATAGCAGTGACAAACTAAAATATTTCAATGACTCTGTCACTTTACTTCCCATCTCATCGAATACTCAAACAGAGTATTGCTACACTCAACAAGCTCAGAATTTAACGAATTCCTGAATATAATCATTTAAAACGAAAATCAATGATATCAATGTCTATTTACTTAATAGCTCATTCTTTCCAAAATGTTTCTAATTATTTCCAACAACTCAAGAAAGAAATTCAGCTCCACTTATGTATTATTTCTCAAAAGATTTACAAGGAAATAGCACCGAAATTGAGAGAAATAAGTTACTACGTTCTTTAAGGTTCATGCCTCAGTGATAAATTGTATCAAAGAAACTGCTTCCAATACTTTTCCTCAAAGATACAATTTCCAATACAAAGAGTGACACAGTTAGTTGGAAATTGAATACTCTATGCCTGATAGACCATTACAAAGAGATTAGCTGCTTTATTAGGTTACATCGTATGCTTTTCCATAGCATAATAAAAAAATTCAATAACCATTGCTTCGAGTGTTACTGAAGAAAGTAGGTTATTCGATTAGAGTTTTAACCTTGTTCTGTGAAAATTAAAATCAATCGACACTTGCAAAACATTGTGTAACTGAGTCGAAAAATGTCCAACTATTTCTGAGCTAATAGCTCAGCTTGTTGAAGGTTTTACCGAAGAATTGAAACTATAAGAGGATATGCATACCTTAAGTATAACTTTTCTCACAAACATTCTTACATTAATTTATTATTTAGAAAGCAATTTATTCTAAAATGAAATATAAGTAATTAAAGGAAAGTCTAAATTAAATCATTTAAGAATTTGAGTGAGTAAAATAAAGTATTTCGTCTTCAAAAATATATTTGAAGCTCTTCGACTCAACAATGTATTTGAACTTCAGAAAGCCTTGTGTGACAGTGTTGACACTGCAATTACTGATTACTAATTACAACTAATAATTATAAATTGTAAGTAATTTATAATTATTTACAATGCTCGTTGAACATAACTTCAGTAGAATTCAATGGATTCGATGTATATAAAAAACAAATGTGCTTGTAACAGAATGGCTTATTTTTTCTCAAAGTTAATGAGAAAAATATTATTTATCACAGTAATGGAAACATTTTTTTGTGTTTCTGATACTGGTGCGGGTGAAAAAAAATTTGGAAGAATGTACAAGAATATACTGAATACCATCTCTGAATTCTTTTATATCCTCCTCTAAAAGAAGCAAACCTGCTGTAGAAAAAACAACATTTTGTAGAAAATATTTTTTTGAATAACTGTTTCAAATACACCTAGGTCAAAATCAGAGAACCTCAAAAAGCCAATGAAGTGACTTTAAACGAATACTTATTAAACAAAAAGGCATTAGGTGTGCAATGCTTATTTCCATTTTCATATTTATTTCAGAGGATTCTCATTATTAAAAAAATGGTATGGAAAATCCAATTATCCTGGAAAATTACAAATATTTTATTTAAAGGGCACATAACCAAGTTTTCAAAATAACCTTGATAACCTTATTCAATTTATTCAATGAAAATCAGAGTGACAGGATAGTGGAAACATTTAAAGAGTGCGAACAACGTGTAATCTACACAAATATCCACTCATTAAAATGTGTTCAAATATTCACAAATATATTTTATGTATCATAGATTTTTTAATATTATTTTATATAAAGGCAATATAGATAGCTCGGTTATTTATCTTTCTTTACTTATGGTCATAAATATGCTCCTCTGGCTAGAATATGGCCTCCCAGAAACCGTTGTTCACCAGTAACTGAATTTCATATTTAAGACGTTAAATAGTGATAGCGGTGTCAATGAAGTAGAATCTTAAGAAACGTTCATTAAATGTGTTTCCCGCGTAACAGTGACTCAAAATGACGACAAGGTATAAAAAAATAACATGGTAATATCGAAAAGAGGGATCGAAATAAGCAAACATTTAAAAAAATCTAAATCTAAGTGATTAAATAATAAATTTGTTTATAATATAATTTTATTTGCTATAATATAATTTTATTTTAAAGGAATGAATAAATTTTTCGAATGAAAATAAAGAAGTTTGAAGAATAAAGGTTTTTGAAATACAAATTTAAACTGAACACGAATTCCCATAGCAGATACTTTATTTTTATTATTGATAAATAAGCTGAAAAAAGATATTTACTATATGTTATTATTTTTTACCGAAGGGGTTGTTTTTCTCTAGGACTTTATATAAATATTTTCTAGCAATAAAATTAAATGATACGTTATAAAATACCTCAAGACATTTAATATTGACTAATTTCTCACTAAAGAAAAAATAGCAACGATGTCATTTCAATTCTAGTTTAGAGCTAGATATCACTCAACACAGAAAAATTAATATTTTTTGATATGAATAAAATAAAAAAGGACAAAAATTAAGTTTAAGTTTCATATTTTTATACATATTTCTTATATTAATATAAATATGAAATTTATTTCCGTATTAGCAAATTTTCAAAACTTAGTTTCAAAATTAAATCATTACTTAAGGTATTTCTAAAAAGTTAAGATATATGAATAAAAATTATCTGAATAAAAACGATAAAATTAAAGATATCTTCAATTTTAATAATCAGTTATTAAATAGGACATACATGTTTAAAAAAAGCTTTAGGAAGTTTTCATTATTCCTTCTGAAAATACAAAGAATTCCTAAAGGTAAATTCAAAATATTATTCAATTTGGTCTTTCTTCCTACTTAGAATCGTATATAGGTTTCTTAAGAATTATGTTCATCTTGATCTCTATGTGTATCTTGTTTTAATATTACTTTTTAACAACATAATATGCCTGTGAGTGAAGATTTGATACAGGCAATTTCAATTGCTCAAAAATGTCTGATTTTAGAAGTAAGACTATTTTTAGACGTAAGATTATTAGATTTAAAAAAGTCTAAAGCTAAGTAATTTTTAATTAAATATTTTTAAGTCTTTCCGTTTCAAGTACTATTTATAAAATTATTGTATGATATCAAACTGATAAAACGTATTTCAATAAATATTAATATGGAACTCGGTTTGAGATTATTGTCTATTCATTTACCAATCCGCTGGAATTATCGGACTGACTTATATGAAATCGGTGGAAATCAAATGGTTGATAAAATTTAACATTCTATTATTTAAATTGTCTGCAGCATTCAATTTTAGAGAAAACTAAGATTTTAGTTTTACTCTGAGTAGCGTAAACGCATACTTATGAAAACTTAAGTTTCATCTTTGTATTTTTTCATAGTATTTGACATATCTTATATTAATGTTAGAAACTTTCATTTTAGTTCAGGCAGTTTAATTCAAGAAATTTAATTTTCTATGCTAGTAATCAATTTATATAAACTATTCAATTGATTTTGTTCGTCCATAAAAAATAATTTCTTATATTGTTGTTAAGTTTATCACTAAATGCGTTTCATGGATTTATGAATTCGTTATATTAATCGACCTTCCATCAATTCATTAAATATCTATTTCATTATGTAATAAAGGAATTAATAAATCAGGGGAAAGGAATTAGGAAATTAACGTCAATATATAGCTAACATACTAGGCATTAACTGTACCAAATGCTAATCTTTAACCTAAAGAAAAAAGACAAAAAAATTAAAAGTTCTAAGAAAATAAATAATAAAAGATAGAATAAGCAATTGCATAATATACATAAATGAAATTATATAATAGAAATAATAAAAGACAAATCCAATATAAATCATGCCATTTAATGCCATTTCTTTATTTTGTCTACGTTTAAAATGCAAATTTGCTACATATTGGTCACATTGAGTTACTAAACGATTCAGGGGAAAAGACACTTTGAAATTAAACTTATGTTGCATTTGTGAAAAAGAAATAATCAATTGCCTGCATCACCAGTTTCTAATTGAATGAAAATTCACTCCATAACAAAAAAAATGGACGCACCAAGAAAGAGTGATCCGATTCAGACAAAAATTGGTGGATAGGAAAACAATGTAGAATCACAGAACAGTTGAATAATTTATTTCACAGTTACGGTAACAAGTTCAATAAAGTGTTGACCCACCTCTAGCTTAGATACAAGATGCCACACGACGTAGCATAAAACGATAAAGTTTCTGGATGATCTCCTGCGGTATTTCCTGCAAAATTCACTCCAATTGTCGAGGGATGTCATCAACATTCCGTGGCAGATGCAATCACCTTCCCATCATATTTCCGACATGCTCGATGGGAGAGAAATCTGGCTATCTGGCACACCAAGAATGTTTGATAATCTTGCATACAGTTCATAGCAACACGTGTCTCATGTTTTGTGGCATTGTCCTGCTGAAAAACCAGCCGAGGGTACTGCAAAAGGAACAGTATCAAAACAGGTCTTAGGTAAAAAAAAAAAAAAAAAAACAGGTAGACATATCACTGTGCAGTAGCTGTACCTTTATGACGATGATGGGTTCGGTTATCAAAGGAAATGTCACCCCAGACCATAATGCCTTGTTGAGGGCCTGTGTGGCGTGCCATAGTGAAAGCAGGATTCCCCTCTGCCCTCTGTGTCTCTAAAACACGTCTTCAATGATAGTCAGGGCACAGCTGTAAGCGGGATTCGTCGCTAAAGACTATATGCTCCCAGTCGGCATCATTCCTACCTGATAGAGCCATGCACTACTGTAATCTGGCTTGGCAGTATACAGGCGTGAGTGGCAAGTGACCTAATGGTCGGCGAGATCGTAGATTTTGCTGTTTCAACCGTCTGTGAATGGTCATAGTGGACACTGGTGTTTCTGAACGTCTGATGGTTGATAGAGATGAAGAAAGCGCTGTGACGGCTGATAAGGCAACCACTGTGTCATCACGATGTCTGTGGCCCTAGGTCAACCGCTACCATCCTGACACTGCCCTTTTTCACCCGTCCATGCCAACATCTTCGAATCGTCGTATCGCTTCGACTCAAATGATGAGCGATTCTCCAATTTGTCCAACCGGCCTCTTTCAATCCAAAGATACAACCTCTGTCAAACTCTGACAGTAGCTCGTAATGAGCACGATCCCTGCGACAAGGTGTCTTTTTATTTGTTGAACAGTAATCTGAATTGCATTCAAACCGAAAGCTTTAACAACCGTTGAAGAACTGATCCTTATATACATCTGCTGGGTGCGCAGCTCCGATGCTCTGGAGATCAAACTATTCATTCATTGGACACCAAAATTTAATCATTTGCATATCTGATCAAAACACTCATGCATACGAAATTTCAAAGCAATCGAATGATTGTTTCTTGTTTTAGAGTTTCTTGTTAGATTTTTTTGTTATGGAGTGTACTTTTACATGGATTTTGGTTTAAAGTTATTTTGCTTTCATTTAATTACATTTTAATCAATGTTTTAGTTTGAGAGAAAACAAATTAAATTAGTGATAGTTAAAATTATTAGAAGTAAAGTGAAAAAAATGGAACATTTATAAATTGACTTGACAGTTGTAAAAAATACCAAATATTCCAGCAACATAGTTACATACTAATGAAAAACAATGTAAAACATTTACGAAATTGTTGGGATCATAAGAAGATAAATAATAGTTTTAAAACTATTCCCCAAATGAGATGCTGTCATCTTTTCTTGTTTCTTGCCCGTAAAAGTATGTAGTGAATAATAGTTTGAAATTCTATCTCATTTATACTTTTACATACATATAAATACATTTAAAATATTATATGCAGAATGGTTTCCTTTTAATGGAAGTTACAATAATCTAAAAGCCCAAAATTATAAATGAAAAAGACTTTAAAAGAATGGTTGAAACTCTTCCTACTTCACGGAACTAGTCCATTTTGAGTGTTTTTGATATTGAAAATACGCACATTCACTGTTAATAATGTAGATTAATGACGTCTTCTAGATGCGAAATATTTTTTTAAAAAAATCAATTAAAGAATACAGTAGTAAAAAAATAAAATGATGAACATATGAAACAATGACAGTTGCTTTGAGCTATTGTTTCACCAACTAGGTATATTTTGGAGTGGAGGTTGATGAAGATGATTGTGTAGAACAGAGAGAAAGGATCATTGTAATCAGACGATACTGTACTGCGAAATCAGGCTTTCAGAGTTTGTATGAGCTCATCAAAGGTAGAGGAGATTCAAGGGGAGAAATGCCGGAAGGACTTGCAGCTGAAGGGGTAGAGAAGACTGCCGGAAGGTTTGAAATTTAACAGATTTTAATCATTTCTCTTGTCTGTCTAAGAAACTGTATCGGCTGATATAATTTATTTTTTCAAACACATACAAAAGGTATGTAGCAGGAAGTTAATAGGTTTAATGAAGAATGTGACCCAATAATATCTTATGCTGCATTTTAATAAATCTAAAAAGGAAGAAATGTTCTTAAACTAAATTCTTAACGTTTTTGAGGAAATATGAGTAGGCTAAAAATACACAAGTAATATAATTTATATACAATATATAATAATAAAAATAATAATTGATAATTGAAAGCATGATGTATGAATAAAATGGGATTATATCACACATCACTTTAAAAAGATTGTAATCTTTCTAAAAACCTTCGTTTTTATTCTTGATTTTTTTATTATTTGAGTTGAATGAGTTCCAACAGTTTGAAAATGGCTTTCCTTAATATAATCTAAAAAATATATATTAAGTTTGGACAACACATTAAATATTTTCACAACATACTAATGGCACTAAAATAATTAATTAATTAAATAATTCAAGAATTTTCGACAAGGGCATTTCATTATTTTTTTTAAACTTTAATTACATCAAGAAACTATATAATATCTTTTTCACCATTAATATAAAAAAATTAGCAGATTTACGATAATTTTTTTTTTGCTCATGTGAATTTAAATCACATTTCGAATTTAAATCACAAGAAAAACGTTATACACCACATTAAATATCGCAGCACAAAAACTTCTAAATAAATGTATTTAATCCAAATTGAAAGGATTTAATTTAATGTATAGTTACTACCTGATTAATAGTAATAAGATAATTCCTTCGAGACAGGCCTTAGGATTTTGACATGCAGTCAGATTACAAAGCAATATTCTACCTGCGACTAATACAAAAACCAAAGAAATACTGAAAACATAAAAAGTTTTAATAATTATAAAATATTAATGGAGATATAATATGAAGATGTCCAATAATCATTTGAATTCAAAGAGTTTTTTAAAGATGCGATAAAAATTATAAATTTATAAAGAATTATGAATTTTAAATATCGTACCTGAACTAAAACTGAATTTACATATATTCCCAAAAGCTATAATTTTGCAGCAAAATTATCAAAACATATACTTGTCAGCAATCGTTATATTAATATTAAAATCCATTTGAAAGTATATATATTTGTATGGAATGTCCTTTACTGATTAGTTATATTTCTAAAATAATAAATAAATATACCTTCAGCTTGAAAGATTGGGGAAAAATTGGATTTAAATTTTTGGGGGCATCCTGAGGGGCAATGCGTACGAAAGGAGATATATTTTCAAAGTAATTGGAATTTCAGAGAATAAATTTTCTGAAATGCAAACTGTAACTGAACATTTATGTTAAAACAATCCAATTTCTTCCAAAAGATTTAAAATATGAATAGGGGGAATACGCTCCTCTGAAAATCAATACTTGAAGTGTCGAGAATCTTTCAAATAATTCTTAGAGATGACTTTAATGTTTATTCAAAATTATTTACAAGGAATAAGGAATTTCTCTAATGCGAATGAAAGAATTTTTCATATTCACTTTGCTGTAAACTTAGATTGTCTCTTTTCTGTTCATAAAGAAAACAAATATTTTATAGTTTAACAGATTTGAAGTATATTGTTCGGTAAATGATGAAAGTTAAAAATGTGCCGAAGGTGTATGAAGGAAGAAAAAATCAATTTATATATGCCTTGTTTATATGTATGTCTCTTACTTATATTTTGGAATATTGTTTTTGCATAAAGATGTAAAGAATTCTGGAAAATTAAGTCTGTCAATAATATAAAATCTTAATTTTATAGAATAAATAGGAAATATAGAATAGATCAATAATAAAATGGGAAATAGAAAGATAAATTGGAATTACATTTATGTTATATTTTAGCATCACATGTCTCCATTTTAAAAACCTAAAAATAAAATAGAATTTAATTTATTCAATGTTACTACTGTGAAGAAACTTTATATAACGAATTAACTCTCTACGTATTGGGAAAAATTTTATAAATAGCTCAAAACAATGAAACTAAGCTAAATTAATTATTATTTTATGAAACTTTGACAAATTTTCTTGCAATATCTTAAGTGTTTTTAGCATTCTTATTAAATCCATATTTTATGGTCTCTTTGCATGAGAATTTCAAAGACATTTAAAATTGAAATTGAAAAGAGTAGCATCTGGATGAAGTTATATCAGAATGTGAATAATCACACATTTTTTAATGGAATTTTCCATTTCTCCAGATAATTTCTCTACCGTGGAAATTATTTTAGCGAATGCAGTAGTTCTAGTCCAACTAGATAATAAATATATTAGTCGATTTTTTTTAGTCTTATTTTGCTTTATAATTAAATATAACAAGAAAGGAATTTTTTTGAAATTAACGAAACAAGCATTTTAAAAAATTAAACATTTAGCTGCATTCACAAAAGAAAAATTATGCAGGAATTAAATTAATGAAAAGTATGAAACTGAAAGAAGAAATGGTATTAATCTCTGAAATTAACGTGAGAAAAAGAGAAAAAAGGAATGCCTCTAGAGTTGAAACAATTTCAATTAACAATATTTCTGATCTGCATTTTCTAAGACAAAATGTCCGATTTCCCGGGAAAAAAAAACGATAAATGAAAAAGTATTGTTGAACATTTTATGCTGCTAGAATGAATAAATTCGCAAGAGATCCGTTTTAGATAATTACAAAGGATATTTTAGGGCCCCAAACTCTGTAATCCTGAACCGTAGGCAAATAATGAGGTTAACAGTTTAACAGATAAGCTGCATCGTCGCCAGGACAGCGCGTGGTTCGTTGTAATATTCTTCACATACCGAAGGCTCACATTATAAACAGAATAAGATTTTAAATCTTTCGAGGGCAAACGCTGGTTTTCCCCTCAATCAATCACGCCAGAAAAGTTAACTTTTGTTTGAATTTACACGATATTTAAAACGAAAAAAGGTAGCAACATGCATTAATTTTTGATTGAAATATTATCTTCTAATTCGAGCAATTTTGAAAAAAGTATTTCCTTAATAAAATAGCTAAAATATATTAATATTTGAATCATAATGAATTGCAAAATTCAATAATTTATTTATTGTAATGATTATTTAGATTTTCTATGTATATATGTACTTAAAATCTAATATTTGTACTACCAATGGTTCTTTTAAATAAAATTTAATCACCAGCATGTCAAAAATGTGTGTGAATTTTGGAAAATGAAATTTGAATTCTGTTATTAAATGCCGAAAAATTAAGTATTTCTGCTAAACCGTTAATAGTAAGTGGTACTGAATATTTTATATCGCTAAGGCTTTAACATATTTTATGGATTTCATACGAATATAATATTTATTCCTATTTTGTACCAGTATTTGAAGTAGCATTTTTCGTATCTTGCCGAAACGTATTTCGGATTTCTTTCCAAATTAGTAGCATTCCTTTAAAATGTATGAAAAAGTGCAAACATGTAAAATTGATTCCAACTTTCTTTAAATTAAGATTTGTTTGAAATCTACGAGTTCTAGAAAACTTTTCCTAAGATTAAAATTCTTCAACTTTCGAAAGTGTCTATGTTCCAAATTCGTGAAACTTTTATTACAGTACTTCCTGATAGCTGTGCTTGGAATACCCTCATTACAGCCAAGCTGTGTTCAGCAAGCAATGTCTTCGATCGATTCGTTTTTTATTCTGAAGTAAAAGAGTGCATAATCTTGCTTTCAAACAAAGATAAAACAATCAGGTATTAAAAAAATCTGAGTTAAAGCAATCTTTATTTGTACTGCAAAGAGTATATATACAAGAGACAGAGAGAAGGCTATTCGATATAATCAATAGGTTGCAACAGTATTAAATGTTGAAGATTAATTATCTTATAAGAATCATTCCCTCTAAGAGGATATTTTAAGTTTAATGTATAATTATTATACTTCTTATATTGAGAATTCATTATGATTTTGGCTTAAATTATAAATATTATAATTGTTTCAAATTCATTCGGTATGTCTTTCTTCCATTTTCATTTTCTAATTAACTATATTTTTAATAATTTATTAAGGTAGCATTATAAATTTTTAAAAATAAAAAACAGAACATTTATTGATTATTTTTAATTATTATTTATATTTATTGTAAATAATAATACATTTGGAAGGATAATTCTGAATACTTCACAAAAGATCCAAATTTTTGCTGTTTGGGACATTTTTTTTCTTTAATTAACAAATTATTGTTCGAATATTAAAAATTATCAGAAGTAATACGACGTTCATTAACCTACTTGCAAAAGTCCGAAATATGCTTGTATATTTTACTTGTGTATTATAAGTCTTGTATCTACGTATAAACAGAAATGCTTGTATAAATTTATAAATTAAAATTTGTCAACATCGATGATATAGATATTTAAATTCTTTATTTAAAGAATTACATTCTGTTCTATTTTAGATAATAAATCTCATTATCAGTAAAAGGCAACTGCTTAGTTAAAAAAATGTAAGGCTTAAGAAATTATGTTAATTCTTTCCAGCCATATAATAGCTAGAGCCTTTATTGGCTTACCATAATTTGACTCTAATTTGAGATCTTTTAAATGTACTGTATATAATTCAAATTTAATCAAATCGTCTCTAATAGAAAAGCTCCAGAAAAAAAAACAGGACTCGGGCATCATTAAGCGTTGAATCATATTTTATGCTTTATCAATTACTGTTTGTTGTTAAACTGATATGGATCTTTATTATAAGTACAGAGTTTGCATTTTAATTTCAATTTATGGTAATTAATAATAAATCATATATTTTAGGATAAATACTTGCATTTTATTCCTGTAACCTTTATATTAACTTCTATGTTATGTCTATCTACTTCTCTATTTATTACAAATTCCCACATGTATAAAAGCTTACTTTTATTCAAATATATAAAAGAATAGGCCAAATTATATATAATTTCTTAATAGACTATAAACGAGCTTTGTCATAAAAAAAGATAAGAATAAAGTCACTTAATCAAGTCATTTCAAAAGACTGAATTTTTAGAAAAAGTTTTTACAAGGAAAAGATTTTATTTCGTAATTTAAGAAAGGGAAAAGATTTTATTCTGTATTTACAGATTTTATTTTCCTAATGTCCATGACTTTTTCTAGTTTTGCCTCATTAAATGAAAATGCAATTATAATAAAATGAAGCTTACATAATTTGTTATTGACTTCAAAAGTAATGTTGACTGGTTTTCTATTTACGATTTTCATTAACATGCTACTATATCTTACTTATTATTGCATCTTTCAAAAGTGCTTTATTTTCAAAAAATTGCATGACCTTAGAAATCTAGTAAAATCTGAATTCTAAAAAAAATTCAAATGCCCTAATCCAATTGAAAAATAATCCATATTGTTTCGCTTCAAAAAGCAAAGAAATGTAATGCTATAAGGACTTCTTATGTTCTTATATGTAATTGCTCCGCCTTTATTTCATTCTAAATTGTTCGGTAAAAAATGATGACCATTTCGTTTTATGAATAAAAAGGAGATATTGCTTGTAAAAGAAGATGAATTAAACGTATGAATTCTATCTTTGGTAGTCTGCTGATCTAAACAATATCTAGTTATATTTCTCAATCATTTTTAGATAAAGATTTTTAATTTAAGGAGAAATAAAACATTTTAGAACTCGATAGTCAAATGAAAATGAAAATAATGTTGAAGAATTATTCATGTTGAAGAAGCCACAGAATACAATATTGTTTTTAAATATAATTGTTTGAAGCTACTCTTAAAACTTATATGGAGGCTAATATTATCTATAAAAACCAAACAAATAAGGGTTTAAAAACTACATAAAATTCCAAAAGTGAATCTAGATAAATCAGATCCAACTGTTCCATAATGAACTAATTTACAATAATTATGCAGATCAACTTTTAACATATAAATAGCGAAAATATATATCTGATCTTTAGGTACTTGAAGAGATGCGTATCAGTAATAGTATTTTCTGTTTCAAAAATAAAACCCCATAATTTTAGGTTATAAAACGTTTTTTTTATAAAAAAATTTCAATGCAAGTGATGTAGAATTTTAGATTCAGTAGTTTTAACAGTAGTGAACAGAGAAGAAGTTAAAGAGAAATAGAAATATTTGAAACCAGAAATATGCGATTTATCGTATTTTTACTGTGAAAACATGTAAATATAATACTTAAAATGTTTATATTAATATACGCCATGTTCATTTACATTTTTCAATTTTCTATTATTCAGCTTAAAAAGTTTGGAAATTAAATTTTGTTTATAATGCATTTTTATGAATTAGTGTAAAAGTATGTTTTTAAAGAAGAAATATTTCACGAAATGCATAATATATCAAACACAATTAAATAAAATTTAGTGTAACTCGGTATGCAAGTGCCAAAGATCCTTGCGGGTATAATATACCACAAATTTAAAATAGCTGCAATTAATCTTATTTTATCTTCTCTACAAAACAAAACACTAAGAAATTTCAAGAAAAAATTGGCAGCGCCAGCTTTCAAGACTCATAAATATTTCATTATTATCATGCATTACATTTGAAAATGTGTGAAGAAATGATTAAATATGTCAATTGTTTTTAAATTATCTATAATACTTAGCATCAAAAATGTATTACAATTTTACTAAGAAAGCAGTTCCTTCCAAAAAACTAATTTTAATTGTTGATTTTTTTAAATGTTAACTATGATTTTAAAGAATTTCAATTATTAAGCCGAAAAGATTTTTTTTACTTATAATATTGAAAAAAAATCTTCAGACTCTGTAAAATCCCTTTAAAATGATTGCTAGAATTTACAAATTCTAATATTGGAAATATCTTGTAAGTAGACGGAAAAAACAAATCCTGTTTCTGATCTGCAAGCTTAGAATATTGATCTAGATCTATTCTAACGTAATAGAGTAGGTAAACTGTTCAGAAAGTGCAAGGCTTCTAAAGTTTCGCTTGCTAATTTTCAAAAATATATAAGTTATTGATTTCGGCTAAATTTTATTTTAGAAAATTTGTCTGATAGCAGCTACACAAGGATATTTAAAGGGAAATTTAGAGGTCTAAATAAATCCTCCCAAAAATACCAATCCTATTTAGAATGAATAATTCAATAATTATTTCAGATTGTTAATACAGAGGTCAAAATTGCAATAATTAAGAGTGGTATAAATTCTAAATAAAAAATAGTCAAATTAATTTTTAAAATTTTTGGAATTCGAAAAAAAAACTGTTTACTTCCTGTAAATGAAAACTGCTTTATAAGTTTATTGATGGAAATATTTGGGTTGCTTTCTATTGAAATTAAAATTCTAACTAAATGATTATCCATTATTATGTGGAAAAATAAAACTTTTTTTCAGTTTTCAGTATCGATAATTAAACTATACATAATGTTCATCAGCCATCTGTTGAAAATTTGCTCCATGGCATAGAATTAATTTTCCTTATTATGTATGACATAATTTTTTAATAAAAGGAAATTTCATACATCGCTTGGCCTGTAAAAGGGCTCAATGAACTATAACGTTCAGATAAATGCATTCATAGTAAATTAGGTTGATTTCACAATGTCATTTCATTTCGTCCGGTTCAATTCTAAAAAACATTCTTATTTTCTTGGAAAAAAATATGTTTCAATTTATATAAACTAATTAGGTCAGAAACAGATTTTAAGAATCGTAGCGCCCATTTGGGATGGGCTTTATGTAATAATTATATATTTAATAGCTTTAATATATAATGAATAAATAAAGAATCTGAAACTCTTATAAAAATTACCACAATATTTGTTATTAGTTTTTTAATACTTTTAAAATTACGATTTTTGTTTAACTTTTAAAATAACATAAGCTAAATTTTGGAATAAGAATTAAATTCTAGAGTGAAATAATTGGCTTAAAATGTTATTTAAGCAGAGATGACTCTAACTAAAAATGTATTTAAAGAAAACAAGAAATAAAGAAAAAGAAAACAATAACAATTTTTATTCTTAATTCATCAGAAAACAAAATCAATTTAAATTGGGGATCATATTCTATCAATGCATTTTATAGAGAAATCAATGGAATTCAAAATAAATACGAACTATAGATCATATTACATCATTATATTATAATTGAAAATTAAAGGGAATTTAGGATAAATTGAAATTGTAAATGATATTCTATAATTATATGTTAATTTTGAATTCAATGGATCTGAGGAAAAATTTAAATCATTAATTTAAATTAAACGGCTAAGCTCCAATTAAAATCTAGATTCAAAGTCGAATTTAATAAAAAAAACTTTTGGTTTCAAAGCAGGTTTATATAGATGCCACTCTATAAACAGCAAAGTAGTTTTTAACCACGGGCTTTTTTTAATTAAAAATTCCTTCTTTTAAATCAATAGAAGTTTTTAATGTCTGTACCCTCATCCAAAATTCAGGGCCTTCTCTATTATAAAAAAAGGTTTCACTCCCTGCTTAAATCAATGCTGCACGGTTAATTTTTAATCCCTTTTTCATAGATATTAATGCTTAATTTTCATTTGTTTTCATAGATATTACAATTATGAGACATTGTCAAAAGAAATTATTCCAGTTTGTAAAAATTTCAAGTTAAGAAAAAACTTTTTTATTTCTTTAATAAAGCAGACTATTTTCAATGTTTCTGAAAATATTTATGAAGATGTTGTAAGGAAAGTGTAGATATTTTACACGAGAAAAGGAACTCTTTTGAAATCCTTACTCAGTTTTTCAAGTACTAAAATATGTGATTATGCTCAAACCGAATTTCATGAAATATGTGCTAAAATATACACTTATATTTTTGAATATTATACATAAAATAGTTTAAATAAGCACAGTTGAAACAAAAACTTATTAGTTAAGTGTCAAAAGATGGAAAACTTAAAAAAACATTACGTTTTTTAGTCTAAATCAAGCAAAAAGCAAAATTTTCCTAACATAGAAGTTTACTAGTGATATGCTCAAAATTTTGCAGATGAAAAAAATATTTGCTAATTATTGACTTATTTATAGTATTATTACTGAAAAATACTATAAATTTAAAAAAATTAGGACATATGAACTTTCACTCCCAGTGTTAAAAACCTGTCATGGAACCGATAGTAGAAATGATATAAAAATGACAGGACCAATATTTAGTTTGAATAAAAACAAGCAGTTAAATTTTAATAACGTTTAAGAAAACATTCATTTTACACCAGATTCATTAAGCATCTAATATGTAGGGGGGGGTTTGTTTATTCGTTTGTTTAGTCATCTAGAACTTATAATTAGCCAGAAATAAGCTTTAATTTTTTTTAAGTTAGAGCAATCGAAAACTAGTATTACTGGTCTATTCCTCCAAATTAAAGCTTTTTAAGCCTTTTCGAAATTACGGTTATTTCTTCTACATCTCTTAAATCAGGTTCAGTTGGATTTACTGGGGAAAAACCATTTAATTAAAAAAATCTGACCAAATCTTGCAGACAATTTATTAAAGAACCACGCTGAAAAAAATATTCCCGGATATTTTCGGAATAAATAGAAGTTTTGAAGGAAAATATTATTTAAACACAAATTGGCTTTTAATATTCAGATACCAGATACTTGGTATCCAGATTGCGTTTGATATTCAATAAAAGCTAGATAAGGATATTTTTTTTTTTCGTTTTTTTTCCTTCAAAAAATATTTTTTAATTTTAAATGCCAAATGCTGTTTCAAACTTGGATGGATGTTGATTCTTCACATCAGTTATCAATTTTAAGGACAAAATTCTTTACTATAGCTAGAGAAATATGTTAACAAAATTACCTTGTCGCAAAACTTTTTACTACTCTGAGAGTATTTGCTCTTAGATTATAAATCTAAGGTGCATGCGATTGATTAATTTTTGGAAAATCGTTGGAACAATACCTTTTATTGAAGATGCTATCTACAGTTTACTCCGAATTTCTCATTAATAATTTCTTTTAACCTAAGAAACTACAATTCTTCCAATGCCAAGGACATTCTTGATTTCACATTCATGATATATAAAAATTTCATCTGATTATTTTGCTGCTTCAACTAAAACTTTTTTAGAATTTTAGAAATTATCTGCAATAAAAGATTTTGCTATAAAACGTTTTGAAGTGCAGTTTGCTTTATGCTTTCAGCTATACTAAATACTATGTCAGACCTTGATAAGTAATACAAATTGAGAAAAATATACTGGGGAAAAGGTTTTACCTCAAAATGTACTATGCCTTTTCAAATTTTTGAAATAAAAATATATAATTTTTAGGTGTACAATATAATTTATCTATTTTTTTTTCAGTAAACCCAATTTTTGAAGTCTGTTATATCATGAAAATGGAATTCAAATTGATGCCGATTATTTCAATAATATATTCAATGGCTATTAATGACTATTTCTAACATTATTTCACATCTGATTAAAAAAGGATTGACTTAACTATTGCAAGATAAATTTTAGTTTTAATTTTGAATCGAAAGGATTTTATTGATATTACATTAAAATCAGTTAATCCGGCTGTGAATAAAAGTAAATATCAATGCGTCATTTATTTAATAATTATTAAACACTTTAAAACTGTAAAATTAGAATATTATATCATTAATTCTGCACTACGCTCTTTGCATTGCTCTGTAAATCGTCGGCATTTAAAGAAAAATTTCATTAATATAAGTAAGTATTAAAACAAAAGCACTTTTAACGTGAACTGTATCTGAATAAATTAACTTTATAAATATCTTAATGTTCATTAAAATAAATATTTTTTTTCTTTATTAAAATAACTTTCACTCTATTAAGAGGAAGCATGTTGTCCTACACTGTTATACGGATACCGATTTATGAAGAAATTGCAACCAATTTTTTACTGTATTATTTATTCACTTGGATACTGTAAGTATGCATTTGTTTTTAAGTTTGAAAATATATCTATTCTTACTTTAAAGCGTTGCTAGCATCAAACATTCCGGCATCAAATTTGTCATTGTAAATATGAATACTACCTACATTACCTTCAGAATAGCATATTAAATTCAAAGCGTATGCTTGGAGTAAATTGTAGTAGTACCGAAAAATAAATATTTTTTTTTTCCTTTGACAATAAAAACCATCAGTTGACAAATATCAAATTGCTGCTATGATGCACAGTTTGCTAGAATCGTTTTCAAATTATTTATTTTTGTATCACTATCTCAGCAAAAAATGGCCATTAAAGTTTCTTTTTTAATCAAAAAGAATTTATATTCCTTAAAAGGAATATTAATTTCTTCAGCATTCATAGCATTTGATGACAGTAAGAAGCAACAAATTATTAAGTATTCTGCTTTGAAATTTTATCTTTATTTGGGGGGGTTTCTCATTGAATATTAAAAAACTGAGAAAGGAGGTTGAATTTGACTAGGAACAATTTTTAACAACATATTTTTAAGAATGCGTAATTGATTTAAATAAAAAAAAATATTAATATCACTAAAAGTACATTTCGATTGAAATTTTCTCTCCTTCAATGTAGTGTATAGTATTTCTTAATTTAAACTATTCGTTCAAATTTTTTAAAAAATTATACCAAGGGAGCATTTTTAGAGGGATAATTTTTAATTTTAACATACATCGGAGAATATTTTTTGTAAACAACATTTATACCTATGCCAATACTTAATTCTAATCGTAAGATGAAAAGCATTTTAAGCATTTAAAAGCATAAGCATTTAAGCTAAAAGCATTTTTACCTCATCGAGGGCAAGATTGGAGGCCTCAACTAGAGAACAGATTGCATTTTCTCGTAATTATTGCTGTCCAAAGATGCTAGGCTAAAACCTCTTCAGGCAAATTGGGTAAGTGTTCTCTAAATACCTTGAACTTTCATTGTGTCTTGCGATATAGGTACATTTGTAAATCTAAATTATAAATCGAATTGTCGTTTTTTTCTTTTTTTAAATGTTTAAGAATATGATTGCATTGCTCACATCCCTAGTTTATTTTTTTCTCTTTCCAAAATTTATTTTCTTGTTCCCAACCTTCTTCAACGCCCAAAAATCCTATCTAAATTAATCATATTATAAAACTTATAAGTGAATTATGTCTTTGCTTATTTTTAAATAATCTTATAAATCATTGTTTCTCTTTAATTTCAAAATCTTTAGAATATATTTTGATAAATTGGATTTAAACCTTAATAACTTCTTTAGAAAATGTTTTGTCAAGATAACCCTTTCATCGCATTTATTAGCCAAAGTTTTGTAATCAAGTACAGTCAAACTCGATTCAATTATATTATTTGGTAATTTGTAATGAATTTGTAAACTTACGTGTTATAAGCAACTCTCTTTAAATCTTTTCCTCGTCCCCAATCGTAAGGAAGAATTTCGAAGATGGATATCAACATAAACTCACAGTATAACTAGTAATAATTAGCACTTCCAACTTATTTATAAATTTAAGAGCAAACGATGTTCCGTCCTTACTGTGAGAGAAGAATAAGGGGAGGCAGAAAAAAAGGGAGGAAAAGGAGAGGGACAGGGGGAAGGGAAAGAAATGAAAATGGGTCTTAGCAGGAGCTATCTGGATAACTTACAAGGGCGGAATTCGCTCCCCTTCAGATAAATGGCTCAAGCGAAGCTATAGAGCTGTTTACGGCCTTCTTTCTTCTTTTTTTGTCTTATATTTTAATGGGAAAGGGGCGACGACTTTTTTCTAACCTACCTTACGCCTCTCAAACACACTTCTTTTTTTCTTTTGTCTTTTTTCTCTTCTTATATTTTTACTATGTCTCTGGACAATGATAGTGTTATACTAGTTGTTTAATTGTTTGCCAATGGATTCTTCTACCCCAAACGCTTTTTCACATGCGTGGAAGAAAAGAGAAGAGGGGAAAATTAACCGAAAAATATCTAATGGGACGGAGACCAAGGGCAAAGAATGACGAACTCCGGAAATCATTCTTTTTTGTAATTTATTTTAAAACATTTTATAAATTTATTTATTTATTTATTTTGCTAAACTTTATGAAACTAATTCCAGATATAGTTCTTATGTAACCCTATCCCCCACCTTAGTCGTCTTACTTTTCTCTCTTTGATTATATATATTGATATCAGAGGGGGAGAAAAAGGAAAGGTAGAAAATTTTAAAAATATATAGCATTTATTATGAGGCAACAAATTTGATTAAATAATTAACAAAACTATTTGTGTAAAAATAAATTATTTTTATTAAGTTGCTCTTAAAGAAGAATTCGTCATTTTCTAATAACACGTTTCTAACAATTTATCTACTCACATGTTAATGAGCAATTATAACTCTCTTAAATTCCATATAATTATAAATTACTCAGATAGGTGCCAGAAATCTTTTCGTCAATTTTGACGGAGAAATAATAACAATATTAGTAATAGAATGTATTTTTTCTCATTTTAAAATGTGATATGTATGAGTACGGATATTTAAGAATGCGTTTTGTTTAAAACTTAATTTACATATGGTTTTACAAATCAATTCTTTTCTCTTTCATTTTAGGACTATTATTTTGCATGATTAAAGAGTTTTTTTTATTCACTTAGGTCACTTTTAATAAAATGTTGATGTTTAAGTTTTCAAATCAAAAATTTTTCTAGGTTATCAAAATAAAGTTTTTTTATTACCTAAAGCTCTTACAATTTTTCCTTTTAGGATTTATAATTATTATTCATCTTTTGTGTGAGTTTCCATGTTATTTTTAAATCTTATAAATTTCTTATTTTCAATTTTTTAGCCATTAGCTATAACTGAAACCCAATTATATTTAAATATTTCATGAAATTATTTTCCGTTTCCTAATCCCTTCCCTCAATTACGAGTTTCTAACGCTACTGAACTCTCCACCATATCAAAATTCTTAAAATTAAAGTAGTAGAGGGGTGAAGCAGGATATAATCTGAGGTAACAGCAGAAATAGGATTTGGTAGCCAAGTATTTGTCTCCCCCCCCCTCTTCATTTCCCTATACTTGGCCTGAAATCATATTCAGGTTCTTTTTCGCAGTTCTAAATTCTCCAAAAAAAGAATGAATAATCTAAAAAGCATATATCTGCTGATAACCAATGAGTAAGATGAAATTTCTTTCGCGCACTTTTTTACATTATTAGCTACATAATAGCTGTACAGAGACGATTCACAGACCAGCGTTACATGACACACTTGGTTTGATAAAAGGGGAATAACTGCTCCAATAGCATTTTTGAATATATTTTGCAGGAGTTATTTACCCCAGTTCTCTTCCTCCCTTTTTAAAGAACTTTTTTACTTCAAAAAACCAAATAATTGCAAACAACAACAATGGCTGTAATAGCTGATGAATTACCTTCTATGATGTCAGATCCACAGTTTGATACTGATATCGGTTTACTAACACTTAGAAGAACCGGATTCTCTACTTCTATACTTTCAACAACAACAAGTATTATAACAGACAAAAGAGTTGATAAAAGTATTCCAATGAAAGAGCTTTGTCAGAGGCTACGAAGCTTAATCGATAGCCGCCCATCAGATGGCTTGCGTACCCATTTATCAGTATCAATTAAAATGGAAGCTAACCAAATATTAGACCTACTACAGGATGTAATCTCAATAATCAATAAAAAGGGAAAGTGTATAGAAGTGGCAATCCAGGCAACAATCTCTCAAACGTATATAAAGGAGAAGGATAGACATTGAAATCCCAAGAGAAAATTACTTCTAGATAAGAAGTTATCAAAAAATGTCATAAAGAAACTCACTTATTCATAGGAGATTAAACCAAAAAATTGAAAAAAAAACCCAACAATGTTTTTCTATCCAACAAAAGAAAACGGCAAAACCATTGAATCAATTTTAAAAGAAACACTGAAGAAGGACGGGGCCAATTTAAAGATCAGAGTGGTAAGAAAACTTTTAAATACCTGACTGGCTATAGTTTGCGATAAAGATCAGGAATTTGACCAACTAATAAAGAAAATTGAATCTAATGATTCCATTAAAAATAATATATCTGTAAGTTTTCCTGGGAAAAGATGCCCAAGTATAATTATTTATGACCTGACCAACGACACTACAAATAATGGTGTCCAAACAAAATTGAAATATTAATGACAGTAGATCTGTGACTCCAATTCAAAATGAAAGGGTGCAGAGGAGGAACAAGTCATTAAGTTTTGGAAACTCCCGGTGAGGCTCTCCATAAACTTAAACAACTTTAAGCTGGTCCATGTAAATTCCAGATGAAGGAATTCTCTCATAAAAAGAGGTCAATACTAGTCAAGCATACGGTCACACGGCCTTTTCAAAAGAGCGCAAGTTCACGACTCCATTTTGTGATTATTGTGGTTATAGATATGCAGAAGTGAGGATTTTAACTGCATTTTCTCTCCTGCAAACAATTGGGAAAGTGCTGGAAAAATTGAGAACTCAAAGGTTAACTTACCATCTTGAGACCTCCAGCAGCCTCAGCGTGGGTTAACATGGGTTAAGGGGATTCAAATAAGTAGATACAGCCATCCATGAGCTAATAAACAAAATTCAAGCTGCAAGAAGGAAGGAAAAGCATATCCTAGTACTATGTATTGATATAAAAGGAGCTTTTGCAACTTGCAACACAAAGCAATCCTTAAGAGTCTGGATAGCAGCGCCTAGCATTTAAACATCAGCAGTCTATTTCACATCCTCCTACAAAAGAGGAAATTGAGCCTATTGATTTCAGAAGATAGAGCCCTGAAAGATTAGAATCAAGTCTGTCTTCAAGGATCATGCAGTTACCCGACTCTTCAGAATCTCGTAGCCAACGAAATTCTCAAGCAGGTCAGGCCAAAAAATGTATATATCCAAGCCTTTGCAGATAATTTTGCACTAGTTATCGAAGAGGGCGCAAAAATAGCTTTGACAGAGAAACTCAACTAGCAATGACCAAATTTAACACATGATGCTCAAATAATCAACTATTAATCATCAAGGAAAAAGCAATCAAAATTTTGTTCAGCAAAATTGC
The DNA here is from genome assembly GCA_026289955.1 of Argiope argentata. Classification (NCBI taxonomy): domain Eukaryota; kingdom Metazoa; phylum Arthropoda; class Arachnida; order Araneae; family Araneidae; genus Argiope; species Argiope argentata. The sequence continues at coordinate 5,540,210 of JAOUZG010010951.1, forward strand.
AAGAGAACCTTAGAATTATAAGGAATGGAGACAACATAAAGATAACAAAATCTTTTAAATATCTAGGAATTCAACCAATGATGGCCAATTAAACTGGCAGGAAAATATAAAAAACTAGGAGAAAGGGCCCTTAAAAAGCATCAAAATATCCAAGGAATCGCTTGCAGAGCATGAAGAATCTCTTGGAAACACAGAAAAGTTTTTATAAGTCAGTGGTTGAGAGAATTCTCTCTCTTGGCTCTTCAGCGTGGTGTCTAAACCTAACATACAGAATGAAGAGGAAACTCTCCTCCATTCAAAGACCATATATTATCTATATTTCTAGTGCATATTGTGTAACTCCAACATCAGCTCTAGAAAATATTCTCGACATTCCAGCCCTTCACATGCAATTACAGTTTGAAGCCAGATTAGCATCAATATATCGCTTAAGAATCCCTCTTGCGCACATCATAATAGATATTTATTCAGAAGAACTAGAGAAGAAAGCTCTTCTCTAGCTCTTCTTCAACTCACCGTTCACAGCATCTCTCTCTACCAAATCTCATTGGAAAAGGAAGGAATAAATATATCTGAAATGAAAAATATCAGTATCCTCACAGATGGCTCAAACACAGAACATGGAGTTGGAGCTGCATTTTGTGTCCTGATAAATGATTCCTGGTCCTACCTCTGATCTGTCAAATGGAATGACAATAATATTTTTTTTTAATCTGAACCCACCGCACTTCGTAAAGCAGTAAAATATGCAACTCAGTTCTCAGAGAACTTTTAATACAATGCTTTTAAAATACATGTCGACAATAGAGCTAGTATCATAACTGCTTCTAATCCAAAGAGTTCAAACCGAATAGTAAGAGAGATTTTTAGAACCTTGTTTGTAAAACCAATAGTAAAACTCCTATGGGTTAAAACACACGCAGAAAATATAGGCAATGAAAAAGTAATCTAAGGAGACTGGCAAAGAACGCAACGCGAAATGGGCAATCTTATATATAAACAAAACTTCCTAAACCATATCCCCATATAAAATCTCTCATCCGTAAAGACATGCTAGATGAATAGTAAGGATATTGGAGAAATGGTGACACAATCAGAAAAGTTTTTAATATCCTGGCTTCAATCAACATTCATCACACTAACTGGATCAGAGAAGATATTTTTTTTTCTTTTCAGCTCTCTTTTCCTGCTTATTTTAAAAATTTCCGCCTGTCTGGCACGACACTTCATTATGCATCGGAATACATCCTCATAATCTTTTGGCATATGAAAAAAACCATCACCAAGCCATGAACAAGAGTGACTGAAAAGTACTGAAAGTAACCACTTATCCAGGCAAAAAATCCACAAGGTAATTAAATTTATAAGTGAAAATAGAGATCTATTCTTCCCTCCCTAGTTCTCAACATCAAGTCTGATTTCTACCAAGATTGAAGGAAAAGCAGGCATCTCATCAAGTCTGATTCTAATTTATTTTCCATCTGATTTTAATAACTGCATCATCATTTACTGTGTCATAAAATCTCCGCAAATAGCTCATCTCGTTATCATATATATTACACTTGTAAATTCTGTAAATAGTCTTGTTTTTGTTTTTCCTACAGCAATTGTTTTGATACTTAAATAAAATGCCCGTAACATTCCACAAAACTACGGAGTGACCAGAATGGTCACAGATAGGAGGGTATGAGACGACGTTCTGTTCTATCTGTACTAAACACTCAGATATCTATCAAATTTTTATCGAAATCCATCCAGAGTAAGTCTGTCTCTCCGTATGTCCTAAAATAGACAGCCAATAACACAATAATTAAAAATCAAAGAGATCTAAATTGAAAGATTTTAGTACACACATTATAAAGTTTGATATAAAATGCATGGACGATTAACCGTCTTTCGTTATAGATTTTCACAAGCATTTAATTGTATTAACTCAAAAAAGGAATAACTTAAGTGAGATTTGGTGTGTGATTTTCTAACCACAATTGTAGTTCCATGTCAAATTTTGGTTTCAGTCATTTGGGTAAAATCTCGCCAAAACCCAAAATTAAATTTTCAGGTACTTAATAATAATATCGCATTTAAGGGTTTAATTGTTAAAAGAATTGCCAAGGATCAGAAGATAGATTCGGTAAAAATGGTTAAATTCCCACCAAAAATCAATATTTCGTAATTAATAATAATTTATACTTTGTTTTATGTGGTATAGAGTATTTGTTATTTGATAGTATGCAAAAAATATTGAGTTGACCTCACCCGCTGATTAAATTTATGCAATACATTTTCGGAAACATAAGCGATCACCAAAATATAGCATGCAGATTGTGAAACAACAAAAAATAACTATATTTGCGTAGATCACAGTTAACCACGTAAATGGAAAGAGGAAAAAAATTATGAAGATAAATTGACATTTTAAATACAAACACATATTCATAATAAAATTGTAATTTAATATTCTGTAAAAGGAAAACTTAATTTATAGTATTTTAGCATTCCCCATTTAAAAATCTCTAAATGAAGGATCAATATTATTCCTTTTTTAAGTGCCAAATTATAAATGTTAATAAAATAGTAAAATTTAAAAAATTTCGATTAAGCTTCTTCTAAAATAAGGAACTAATTTTGCTTGAAGTATTTCGCAAGAGGTGTTTAATCTGTGGTCTATAGTCTTCAAATAGTATCCTTTTAATTAATTGATTAAATTATTACATCGATTGCAAAATTTATTTCGGGAATAAACATGAATTTAACTTCGTTACGTGAGGTGATAGCTCCACAGTGGTGTTAAATCAAATTCTAAAGCATATTAAAATATCAGCCTTGTAGTGTACTTGAGCCCTTATAAAGCAAATTTGTAACAGATACTTGCACCTAATGTATTAAGACATTAATAATTATGTTTGTCGATCATTCCAAGTGTACTACAGAACTGTGTTCCAGTGCTTGAATAAGCCTGAATTCAAATTCGAGATGAGATGGATATCAATCGATCAGTAATTCACTGAAAAGGGTACCATCCCAATAATTAGATTGACGAATAATTCTATGTTCAGATGATATCAGTAGTAAGCAAGGATTATGGAGTCGTCAAAGTTAAAGCGAACCGTAGACGTTAGAAATTGCTTTACATAGATCTGAACTAAACCTGGGAGAGTTTAACAATAAGTTGCATGTGATATGTTTAATTAATTTATTCATTAATTTATTCATTATAAATTTGGAATATATATATATATCGAAAAGCATTAAAAAAAGGTTTATAAGATGTGTTCAGATTAAAAAAATCCGTCTTAAAACCCCGTTTTAAAAGAAAACAAACCAATGATAACATAGTTTTATTCATGAAAACAAACTTGATAATTCATACGATGAAGTTATGTATTTACATTATGGAAACATTTAAACTCCTTCCATATAAATGAACATTTCCCAACGTCGACGTATGGATTTTCGGACGCGTTCAAATTCGTTGTATGTCATGAACACTAACGAGTTGCTACTAGTTGGTATGCTACTATTGCTAGAATACTAGCAATCAGGTCAGCATTTGATGGGTATATCGCATACTAAGGAATCTATGTCCCTACAAACAGGGAAATCTACCGACGCGTAGTTGGTTAATCATGATGGCCATGCTATGAATAAGTAAAACAAACTTTTCGGATTATGTCTATCTAAATATCTATCTGCCTGTGAACATGATAACTTAAAAACGTTTTCAAATAGAATATTGAAATTTGGTTTCTCAATTTCAGATCAAGTTTATAGAGTTATATCAGGTTATGAAACTAAGTGCATTCAAAAGTAGTCTATTTGTCCAACTGTCCGAATATAAATGACCACTAGAAAATGTACAAAGACAAATAAATAAAATTGGGGGTTAACCATCACAAATAAAATATGTCATGTCTTCTTGTAGATAAGAGATTTACATTAGATAGAGATTACGTAGATTAGAGATTCAATTAGAGATTTACATCAAATTTAATAGATATTAATCAGCCCAAAAATACATATTTTGTTTTCCCGAGATTCTGTATTTGCTATGTCAATAATTTGTCAAATAAAATATTTCAAAAGTACTGTATGCAATTGCTATGTAATTAACACTCAATAATCAGTCTTCTTCACTATGTTTCGAAACTCACATCTCTCATGCGAAGTACTAATGGGAAAATCTATACAAAAAAGGCATTCCCGGCCATATCATACTTTTATGCGGGGGAAAAATATTAGAGAATGTTTGACAAAGCTTTGGAGGTAACAGACCACATAGTTATACAAGATAAGAAATTCTAGAGATTAAACAAAAAAAATCACAACTTTTAAATGTTACGAAGTTGAATAAAATTGCAAGAAAATGGCTAGAAAATGTGTTTCAATTTTTATAAAAGTGTGAACAGTTTATGTATTCATAGTATTCATGGTATTCAAAAGTATTCATATAATTCATGATAAACCTGTTGAAAACAAGATAACAGAATTTTTAACTCTTTTTTATAAATATAAATACAAATTTAAAAAAATTTATCTCTCTTAATTTAGAAATATATTAAATAGGATTTAGTTTTTTTAATAATGAAATTTTGAAAAGAAATGACGAAACTTTGTTGAATTTAATCTCTTTTTTTTCTCTTTTTTAATTTAACATGTAGTATATTATACAGGGAATATATAACATGTTAAAGGAGCATGTCATACATTTATTTTGAATTATAATTTTTTTGTGTTAAAGAATTGAAATGAAAAATAAGAGGAAAGGTATTTATATGAGAAGTAATTAATTTCCAAAATATTAATTTGATTTCTTCTGACTATTAGTTTGAAATTAAACTGTATTATCCAAATTCTTCACACGCTCTATTTTTTTTAAACTCTGCATTTTTTTTAAATTTCTCAAAGAAATCGACAATTTTAATTTTCAAGACTGGACATAATTGCAAGAAAGAAATTGCTAGCAGACTCCTAACTGTGCAGCATATCTTTTTTATCATTAATTGCATTTGCAGCTTAAACCCACATTTCCTCTTCGGTTAACAAAGAAAGTATTTGCTAAATTGCTTTTGTTAATTTATTTATTCTTAGTTTTGCACTAAAATATTTATAGCCCTCAATTGAAAACAAAGTTATGGTGATTCAAAATTTAATAAAAATTAAAATACTTCAAAAAAGTTTACTTAAAAATTTAATGGATAACATATCATATTATAAATATAAATGACAGTTTAGAAATCCTTTACTGGCATATAAAGTAGAGTTCAAACTTTAAAATGTAGCTAAAATTCTCAATTTTTACATGTGTTGCTATATTTCTTTGCATGTATACGCAAAAAATTTTTTTAAAGAAGGATTGGGATTTTAAGTTCCGGAATGTTATAACTTGCATTAAAAAATAGTAATAGAACTAGAAGGAGACATTTTTTCCTTCAATTTTTTTTTACTTGGAACAAATAATTTTTCTTTGAGGCATTATATTGCATAATTTGTTAGAATATCATTTTGCATATTTTTCAAATAATTTAATTTATTTATTTTCATATGTTGTGGAATTAATGACAAACCGCCAAGGGTTAGAATGAATTTCTAAATCATAATGTGTTACCTAAATGTGCATTTATTAGTCTTCTATAAGTAATTGAAATCCTGATGGGTTTTTTAAGTAATTAAAAATTACTTGTTTTATTATTATTATTATTATTATTATTATTTCATCATGTATATCAATATTTTCGGAACTTCCCGCCAAAATTATCTTAATTTAAATCAAATTCAGTATTTAATATCTGCTTTAGTTCTATGATTAGTTCTACGTTAATATCTGAAATGACAAATAATATATCTTTTAAAACAATTGTCAGTGGTCTAGAAAAGTTATTCCTATTTTTTCCTTCATGAGCTGTAGTTATAACTAAAGAATTTTAGGAGAGACGTCTGTTGTTTCCTTATAAAGTGGATAATTTGAAAAGTATACGTCTAGTGTTTATGAACATGTAAGACTTAATTGTCCTGGTACAGAATACGCAATGAAATATTTATATCGTATATGCGTTTGAAAATGGCAACAATTAAGCCATAATCTTTGTATACAGATGGAGTAATATGACCAAGCACTGTACGATGAGATGGAATACAGTGCCATCCGTTAGCAAAATACATAGTTAGTGTTACTATCTCGAAAACGGTACAGGGTACGAGAAAAAAGTAAGCTACACAAATTTAGAATCTTTTCAATTTAGTGCGATGGCATCTGTACCACAGTTATGTAAAGAACAAAATTAGGGAATCCCGCAATTATCCAGGCTTCTTGGGAGACCGCGGTAGTATCAATAAACAAGAATTAGCAGTCTCTTTATATTTATAGAGTTATTGTCAGTTAATTGGGTACCGTATACGTTAGTATCAAAGCGAAGCACCACATGTATAAAACATATATAGCGTTCTCGATATTACCTTTTTTCCAGCTCAGATCACGCGCTAGTGATTTATTGAAAAAAAACATTGATATAAGATGTGGCTAATAATTAGCGCTGCAGCGCAACGAGACGTTCTTCATAATTTCGACAAAAATCCCGTGGCTCAGAGGGGAACAAATCGCAATTAGATGGAGTCTCGGAGAATAAACCAACTTTGCCACATCTGATAGACAACAGTATTTAGTATGTATTAAGGTAAATAAATGATAATTTACTGTGTTTTATTGTGAAATACATTGTTTTGCAAATGAAAATGATTATTGAGAATAATTAAAGGCATTAAACATTTTTGTAAGCTGCAACATCTAGTTCCAAATTGTTTCTTAATAAATCTCCAGTGTCTGTCGTCCAAATTTAATGTTATAATAAGACATACATGACCCTCCATGGTCCTCTGAATTGGAAAAGTGTAATTTCAGCAGCCCTATGTGTATCAATCCTTTGCCTTTACTTGCTAAATTCAGAAAGAATGAAATTTACAACTATTCTGTAACAAGGCAAATTAATTTACTGAAAAATATTAAAATTACTTCTTGAAATAACCAATAATAAAATAAGTTGAAATTGACTTAATTTAATAACTCTTGCATAGTTCAAAAACAATGTCGGATTTCTAAGATTATGATTTCTTAGTTATAAAAGATATCAAAATAGTGTTTGAAATCCCGCGCTGCAATTAAAAGTTTCTAACATTTTTTGCTGTTCTCCAAATGGTATTAAAACGCATTCTTGTATTCATAACCACTTTACTTTAAGGATTTATATTAAAATTACCAATACAAAAATATAAAATGGATCAATATTCTCATCCATTTTATATTTTTGTATTAGTCTTCTTAAAAAAGGACGTATTTCTTGCAGAATCCAATATATAACATAAAATATCTTCAGAAATAATTTCTGACAACTTTTATTAAAATATGACGGTTTATTTTCCCATATTGACAAACTATAGCACAAATGGAATTCTCTCGCAAATCAAAGTACAATCATATTTTGGTGAGCTCCTCCAGAATAATAACTGATTCGTTAAAGTAGCAATTCATTTTTAGCTTCCATGGCACTATTCCATTCCCCGTATTAAAATGGAAATATCTTTTACGGTTGGTGACAGCTCCTGTATATCTTCTCTCATCCGCACGGGGAGTGTCTAATGGACCGATTTTATGAGCATTCTGACGTCCTGGCACAGGGAGAGTGCGTCTTTCCCGTCATTCGGGATGCCCTGGGTTCGAGTCTCGGTTCGGGCGTGGTTGTTTTTTTTTATCTGTTATAACTATGACATGCTTAAATTTGTTTCCTGTGAAAAGGGAGGGTGCAAATTTGACGCATATGTAGATGTTCTGTATGTGATGTCTTTATGAAATGCGCTGTTTACTTCTGTCAGGCCCGTCTGATACTTAGTGGTGCACGGGGATATCTATACGTTCAATAAAAAAATGAATGCCGGCAGGTGGGAAGTACGAATGCTTTGTAATCCTTCTATTGAGGTGTCACATTTACATTCAATTGCGTATGACTTTTAATTTTATAGGATTTTCATGTGGAATAATACCAAAAATTGTATAAGTTCGTAACGTGAGATTGATTTTGTTTGGTGGATTTTATTGAGCGATAGTATAACTGAATATATTAACCAATAGGTATAGTTTATTTAAAATTCGCATAAAAAGAGATGAAAGTAATTAATTGAATTGCATTTATCGTACTAATGAAATTACGAAAATATCCGTCCCTGTTTGAAAAAATAAAAAAAATGTGGCGTTCTGTAATAAATTTACACTTTTATTATTTACTTAATTTCTAATTTGCTTTTTTAAAACTTTCTATTTCATTAGAAATAATTTTAAACATTTAGCTTTATAGAACCATTCTTACCCATTTAATACCTCTTTTTAAATGGATATTTGAGAAAAGTAAGGGCTTTTAAATTTAATAAAACTGGTGTAGCCAGAAATAATTTTACTTTTAAAAATAAGATACAAGACATCCAAATAAATAAGTCTAGTTTTCTTAATTAACTAAAATGTATGTAATTTAATTGAAAAATAATAAGAATTTAAACGCTCTCAAATTAATATATTAATTTTAGGATGGAATTAGGATGATTTTTCTTCAATTGATGAGCATTTGTGGACTATTGTGTTCATTGCATTAAAGGAAGAAGTTTTGAGCGATATGCTCTCTAGGATTTAAAGTTAATTCGATTTTTATAATTACTAGAAGTCACGAGCATTAATACTGCTTGTTATAATTTGTCTATTTTTAATTTCTAATATACAAAGTGAAAATATTTTAATGATCGATCATTTCGGTCGAGATTTTCTTAAATCTTCAATTTTCATACCCTTTGGACACATATTTGGAACAATGTAGGGCTGAATTTGACATTTCAGTAACTCTTTGAACTAAATGTAAAAAATATGGTCTTTACACTTTTGAATAAATTTGTACAATTCTTTCATATATTGAGTCTAGAAAAAATCTAGAAGTTTATTTGTCTAGATAGACAAATAAAGTTTGATATAGTGATTAAATACCTAAAGCATAGTTCTGAATTGAATTTCAAATAAAATCAATCGATATATTGATCGTCAGTTCATTTTCATTCATATATTGGAATATATGTAAACGAGATAACTCCAAAAGGGAATGACATAGATAAGCGAAACTCAATATGCTATTTTGTTATAAAAATTACTACATGTATCAAATTTGTTTTTATCGGTAAAAAAAAAGATGCATATGTGGTTTTTTTGTTATATTACGAATAAGAAAGGAATCTGTGGAAGTTTCTGCATCTGTGGAAGTTTGTTAACCTGTAAGAAAGATCATCGCTTGTATTGTCGTTCTTCTGCTTTGCCCCGGACTCAGGTTCCTTTATTATAAAATTATGAGAATTCTTAGCTTTGCCCATTGTTCACAATTTTCATTCATGAGTAAGGAAATCATCATTCATTTTTCGATGGAGTGTGTGACTTATCAAATGCTATCCAAGAAACTTAGCCTACTTACTCACATTGTATTCAATACTGAAGAATGTTTAACAATTCAATTTCGTCCATTTTTTAAAGCAGTGAATAATATCTATAAATTGAAGCATATTTTATGAATTAGTAGGAATGATTGACATTATTACATAACTTAAATTGATTTTAAGACGATAAAATCTTAACAAAAATTATTGATTAAATATTTAGTTGCTCAGGCTTTAAATCGGATTTTTACCTATATTTAATACGATTGTACACATCGTAAAGAATAATTTAATTATTTGCATCTGTTTTTAAAAAAAATTTCTGTAACATATATTTTGCCTCGCTTATATATATTTGCTCTGCCAGGACATCTAAAGGCTAAATATGAAATGTCTTCTAGAAATGAAAAAAAAAACCATAATAATTATCCTGAAAAAAATTAGTAATTTTATTTTAACAAAATTAACAAACTTGACATGATTCTTTGCATTAAGAAAGTAAGCCATTTTTGTATGCCATATATATATATATATATATATATATATATATATATATATATATATATATATATATATATATACACTAAAACAATTTTAAAAGAGGTAAATTTAAAAAATTGCCATTTTCATAATCAATTAGAAAGATACACAAATGTATTAAGAGAGCGCGTATGCTGCTAATCCCAACGACATAGTGGAACTAAGAAGAATAAAAAACAGATATTTGAATTTGAAAAAATGAGAAATCCGGCCTGATGACTTTCTCAAGGGTCAACATCAAGCAAGGACTCCAATAAAAAAACGGAATTTTTTTCTGTAAAGAGTTAGACTATTGTCTAAAAAATTTAACTCTTTTTTGACCCGAAAAATTCCGAATTTTAAAATAGAAGAGAGGCATCAATTTTTAGCACAAAAAAAAACAAAAAGACAATCAAAAAAAGAAGAAGAAGAAGAAGAAAAAAAAACACACAAATAAAATACAAGATTGAAGAAAAGACATATATCACAAAAAAAACTAAACATAATACAAGAACCAAACACAATAAATAAGCCCATATTATCAAAAGAACAAGTAAGAAAACAAGAAGTCTGAACATACCCTTAAGACGGAGATGCGTACTCATGTTGTGCTAAAGAGCAAATGAACCAGCAAGGAAGAAATTTAGGTGAATGTCAAATCAGGAAGGATAGTGGGGACGTACTGGTTGTCCAATCCGAGACTAGTTTAGTTCTTCAAATCCCGCCCCCGAGACGAAGACTGTTTTAGCTAAGGGATTATTTGATTTCGGGCTATTTTAATTCAAAATATTTTAAGTTTTTATTCAGTTTATAATCTCATGAATAATAGGTAAACATAGAGAGAAGATTTTTAATATAATAAAGTTAATTGTATTTTCCTCTGATTTTTAGAAGCACGGGGAAGTCCTATTGAAATTGGAAGTAAATGTAAATTTTAACGCTGAAGCCAGTGCATAGCGGACCCCGAGGAATTGAAAATTGTTAATTTATTGTAAAAATATGTGCCTACTAGTGGGTTAGTCGAAGAGATCTAAACCTTCTTTAATTAAAATTTCTATATTACAGTAATTTCTTGGGAATTCATTATTGGCTAGATTTTTTAAAAAATAATCTGTAGCTTCTATATAAGACCTTTTATTATTACAAAAATTTTTTATTCTATTAAATTGTGAAAAGATTATATTTTTAAAAATTTTTGAGTTTAAATTAGAATTATAATTGCAAAGTTTTATTATTTTAAAATTGAATTCATCTCTTTTATCAAATAGACCCACCAGTGTTTTACCGTTAGCAATTTTAATTTTTAAATCAAGATAATTTGCTTCGGTTAGTTTTTTATTTGTTTTATTTAAAATTAATTCGTTTGGATAGCAGTTTGTTACTATATTCGTATTCTCTACATTAATTAGCAGGAGGTCATCTATGTATCTCCATCCGTTAATTAAGTTAAGCTTAATGATTTTTTTCTCATAGTGATGTAAAAAAATGTTTGCCAGGGCACTTGAAAAAGACGTTCCCATTGGAATACCTTTTATTTGTTTTAAAAAATTAATACCATTAAAAATGTAATTTTCAGAAATATTAAATCTGCATAGTTCCAGCCAGTTATTTTTAGTTATAATATTTTCATTTAAATATTCCACAAATAAAGACATACAAACGTTTATTAATTTTTCATGCGGGAGATTAGTGTAAAGGTTTTCAAAGTCATAAGTATTAACATTAAAAATTTTTTCATTTTTAAGGAAGTTCAATATTTCTTTGTTGCTATCAGTTATAAAATTATCTTCTTCTTTAATTTTATTAAGAATAATTTTTAAGTATTTAAAGAAATGTTTGCCCGAGAAATAATTGTAACTACCCGTGCTACAGGTTACAAATCTAAATTTTAAAGGTTTTTTATGAAATTTAACTGTAGGGAACAAATAAGGGTAAGTCAGTGAACAAGTTTTAATTTTAGTTTTTTTAGCAAAAGCTAACATTCTTTTATCTAGTTCCTTTTTCTCTTGATTAATTATCATATATGTTGCATTAGATTTATATTCATTAATTAAAAGTTCTTTATAGAAATATTTGCAAATTATACAGAAATTATTTGCTGATTTGTCTATTACAGTTATAACATATTTTTCTTTTAGCTTTTTTATTTCTCTTTTTATTGTTTTGTTGGAATAAAACCCTCTTTCTTTAATTCCCCTTTTATTTTCTTTCATATTTATTTTAATTTCTTCTATAATTCTCCCTTTCCATTCTCCAAAACCCTCAGCTGGAAAATGGTATTTTCTAGAAAGTTTTGAAATAAAAATATCCAAATCCTTAGAAATAGAAGTTACGATTTTTTTATTGTTTGTTTTTTCTCTTAATCTAAATTTAGTTCCCTTTTCCATTAAGTCTCTTAATGCGTCTGATTCTATTATTTTTAAGTTACCCGTTATAATATGACCTTTATTTATATCCACAAATTCCTTATATCTATCATTGTTGCAATTACAATCTGTTTCATTAATTTTATCAAGATTTTTACTGTAATAATTGTAGTTACATATTTGCTTCCTTAACGTTGCTGTGTAACTGTATGCCAAAGAAACATTAGTTAGGTCCTTTATAGGAAAGAATACATTATTGTTGTGCATAATTTTAGGTAATTTAAGCTTTTCAAAGTTAATATCCAAAAAATTTATAACACAGAATTCTTTATTTAATTGATCTTTGCCCTTAAATAATAATTCGTTTTTCCCAACGCCAAGTTTAAATTTAATAAGATCAAGCACTATAAATCTGGTGTAAGAGTTTTTAAACTTAATATCCTCAAATCCCTTATTCAAAAACACTTTAATTTTCTTTTTTCTTAAATTAAAAATATAATTCCTGATTTTTTTAATGTTTTCATAATTATAATCAAAATTGCAATAATTTTGAAATTCCTCGAATAAAATATTATAATCACCTCTTTTGCCTTTCCCTCTCTTAAATCTTTTAGTGCATTTTTCGTTGTCCAGAAAATTTTTAAAAATATTAAATTTTTGATAAATGCAAACTTCATTTAAATCTTCGAAACCTTCCCCGTTTAGTTTACTATTAAGTCCAAAAGGAAATAGGGTTTTTAGATTACAAATATAAATGTTTTCTAGATCTAGTCTTTTATTTAGGTCATTAATGTTATCCTCTAGAATATAAATATTTATGTTATCAAAATTATGGAATTGAAAATGTTCTAATTCATGATCGGATGTTTTATTTTTGTTAAAGTTTTTAATGTCTGATCTATGGTTATTAATTCTTAAATTAAGCTCTGTACTTGTTTGACCTACATAGTTTAGATTACATTCTTCACAATTTAAGAGATAAATTATGTTTTTGCATTTACAAAAATTTTTTAAGTTATCATTATCGTTTTTAATTTGATCGTTACTAGCTAAGGGACATGTCCTACACCTCTTATTTCCGCATAGTCGATATTTTTTTGGATTTTTATCTTTTTTTAAACATAACAGTTGTTTTTAAACATAACAGGTTAGGAGTTGCGGGGAGGACGTCAGTAATTTTTTAACCGTGGATGCTCCTAACTCAAAGCTATCCATAGTGCCCCTTGGTAGAGCGCGCGACGGGCCATGCGCTATGTTTAATTCTTTAATAGTACTCAGCATATCTTATTTTTTTAATGTAGATGCAACTCCTAAACCTCAAGATCCGGAATTTTTTTGGCCTAATTCTGAATAGATAACTTACGCAACTTAATTACCATTACAATGCGGAATTTTTCGGGTCAAAAAAGAGTTAAAATTTTTTAGACAATAGTCTAACTCTTTACAGAAAAAAATTCCGTTTTTTTATTGGAGTCCTTGCTTGATGTTGACCCTTGAGAAAGTCATCAGGCCGGATTTCTCATTTTTTCAAATTCAAATATCTGTTTTTTATTCTTCTTATATATATATATATATATATATATATATATATATATATATATATA
>JAOUZG010010951.1:5579585-5617065 GCA_026289955.1 Argiope argentata
ATATATATATATATTTTAATTTTGCCTTGACTTTCATTCTGAAAAATATTGTTTAAGAGGCATACATTTTCTACTCTAGGGGATAAAAATTAAAATATTTCGAGAATTCCTAACCCTGCAGCAGTCATGTTGCTTATAACTATAGTTTTCCTTTTTTAACATTTAAATATGTTATTGTTTTAATCATGTTGTGAGTCTCAATAAAAAGGCAGCTTTTTTTGAAAATTCCATATCGGCAATTTCAAAACATTCAATCCCTTTGAAATTCTTTATATAGTCAGCAGAAGGTTAACATTCATTAATATGCACAACAAGAGAAAATATTGAGGCAAGGAATTAATGCTCAGTTGTATGAAACTTTTAAAAGGCCTGTCTAAAAAAGCATATGATTTCGTATAATTAAATTATAGAACAAATTGTAGAGCTAAAGGGGCAAAATTCGTTTAGTTAAAACTCGAAATAAAATTTTCTTGTAATTTCATCGTTGATGGGTATTTTAGAAATTAAAGAGACTCCATAATGCATATGCATAATTATAATCGCATACATGTTTATAAAGTTTCTTACCTATACATATTATTGCATCATCAAAGGAAAAGCATTAATGAAACTTTTATGTGCAAGATTTTCTGTCCATAGTTTCGAAATTGCGCACATTATCAATTTTCCTTTACAGAAGCCCTCCGTCCTGTTGACAAATTTTAAGAGGCGTTTATTTTCTCAAAACATATGAAAGAAAATGTTTGTAATGAGACGGAATTCGATTTCAAGGCCTAACAAAGAATGCTGGAAACAGCTCATCCTATTTGTTAATCACTTGTTTGAGGATTTAAATCATCTGACAGTTCTAGCTTCGGGATACTGAAACGAATATCATGTGTCATCTATTAGAAAAGATAAAGTATCAGAAATCTGCTTGGACAACAAATAAATGCATTTTTTATTTGTCTCCGTTATGTCGGTGCATTTTTTTTTTTTTTGCTCTAGCGCTGCAGGTTGCTAAGCAATTTTTTTTCTATAGAATTTCCGAAACTAATGAGTGTAGAGAAAGAAGAATGAGTTTTGATAAAAAAAAAGTTATTTTAAGAGTCCACGTAATGCTATCTTTGTAATTTAACAGGGTGTAAAAAATTTCCTTCTCTTTGTTCTTTCTGAATACGGTGGGTGTATAAAGAAGCAGCTATGCTGTCTAAATTTTGATATCGTAATAAGATAATCCTAACTGAGAGATATCACATTTTAATACCAGCTTGAAATCACGTCCTTTGTTTATTATTAACCTTTTTATTTAGAGAAAAATAAGTTAAGTTGACAGCTAAATCTATGTTGGAATTGCATGACTTATCTCAATAAATGAGACATGATTTATGAAATTGGTCATAGAATATTCAAAATAAAGTGCTTTTTAATTTTGCATTAAAAAGTTTGAAACTTTTAAAATATGAAAAACATTTTCTAATATGATTACTTATTTTCAGAATTTATTCATGTTCTTTATACTTTTTCAATGTCTCTCTGAAAATTTGGGATGACAGAAATCTGAATTAAAACTGTAGTGACAGTTCTGAATAGAACATTGATGTACGAGTACAGTTTATTTGAAAGAAATATTGGACTTTTTATTTGATCCATCGAATATAAATAAGATATTATCAATCTTTACACACAATTTTTTGTGAACAAAATTTTTATAAATTTTGATCTACAACACAAGTTTGTTATGAGTCTCATAATTAACAATTTTGAAGTAAAATAAATCTTGTCACGTCTACGACAATGGCGTTTAGTGAGGAATATGTTTGATTTGAGAAATTTGTAATTTTGATCAGGAATAATTAAACAATTTTTAATTAACAGAGTGTTAGCAGCATTTATGTTAGTTTAATCATTAATTGCATTTATTTATTAAAAGGTTTACTGACTATAATTACATAATGATAAAAATGTTTACTTGCGGTTAAAGAAAATATATTCTAGGCCTTATATCCTTAAAGGAATGAAATAGATGACAATATGGAACTGAATTAAGTACTTATTAACATTAAACTATTTTTAAGGTGTATATTAAATAATTTGAAATTTCATGAAAGAGTATTCTCTATGACATTTCACAAAATATATTATCTATTATATTTTCCATACTCATTAATAAGAATGATAATTACTTTAATGGTTCTCCAATAAATTCAGGTTTTGAAAAAAAAACCTATGAAACTAATAATTACAGTATGAATAAGAAAGTATAGTAATAATGCAGCATACAAATAAATGTAATTAAATAGGATTATGGTGTTATTGAGAAAAATATATCAGGCTTTGTTTAGAAGAAATGCAGTGATTGGGAACTAGATTTCATGAGCATATGAAAATAATGATTTTACAAACAACGAATGTATCAAAATTCCCAAAGGAGACATAAATGTTTTTTTTATTAAATAGTTTCTTTTAATGATTAATTTATGAAGAATTTAACAATTTCTCTTTCAAAGTAATACATGTTATAGTGGAACAGTTTTAAATTTGAAAATTTCTATGATAATTTTAACTATCGGCAGCTTATTTTCTAAGTAATAGTTATGGCAGTTTCATCAACTATTAACATTCCTCCCTAAAGATTTATTAACTATAATTTTGAAAGGGACTTTATTAGCCTCAATTGGATTGCCCTGCTATGTGAATTTTCTATCCCTGAAGATATTAAAATTGAAATCAATTAGGAAACTATCTGTCAAAAGTGTGAATAGATTTCCTGATTTCTAATTCATTTCATAGCATGGAATAAACCTTATGAATTTAACATCACTGCAAAACTAAATTTTCATTGATAATTTAAGAATTGATGAAATTCATTTACTCAACCAAATTGGAGTTTTAAAACAGAATTAATCATAATATGTTACCTGCCATATTTAAGTATTCTGAAATGGTAATCTAGCCAAATAAACATATTATTCAACTCAATCAAAAATTTGATTTTAATAGGCAAGTGTAGCTTCTGGAGTGATTTATACTCAGATATCATAAATTAATTTAGATATTGATTTTTACATAAAACTTGTAGTAGCAGAAAATAATTAATTTTTAACCAGTAAGCATGATAAAAGTTGTGTTCAAGCAGTGGGACTGCTGGTAAAACTGGTTAGTCAGACAAGCAAAAATAATACAGATGCTCTGAACAATGTATATGTTATCTTATTACGATTACGAATTCTCAAAATTAGATGTGACCCTTCAACAGAAATGGGACCATTTTTCAACTTAGGTCCAATAAAAAGGAAACTTTTCTATATATGTAGTACATTTTCATCCTTGAATTTGGGGTCTGAAACATCTTTTACATAGAAGATTTATTTAATAACTAAACAATACCAGTCTTGCATTTTCTTTTCATCGTTAATTATTAAAAGATTGTTTTTAGAGGAAAAAATCCCTTTTTCGCATGTATTTGTGAGATTATATAGATATTGACTGTTCAAGTTTTATAGCTCAAGAACCACAATGGTCATAATTATTCTTAAAACTAGCTTAAAGTGGGAAAAATGGCATCCAGACCATGAGCTTTCCTTAGATGTTTGTGTATTGGCTGTATTCCAGAAAATAATTGGCAAATGCCACACTCTAGATTCAGTAAACACGCTAGGTACACATAAAGAAATCTTCGAAGTATGGCTTGTTAATGCTACGCAAGGTATTCACGACTATACCCTTGGTACAGAATTTTATACGAGGTGAATGGGAATAAGACATTTATTAGATATTATGTGATGCGAGAAAGCTTTTGAGAGAAGATTCAACCTTGTTTCTGTTTAAAACATGAATAACATTTTATTTTAAATCTTTGCGAAAAAAAAACTCTTTGTGAATCAATTTTCAACCGTGCAG
Source organism: Argiope argentata (assembly GCA_026289955.1). NCBI lineage: Eukaryota > Metazoa > Arthropoda > Arachnida > Araneae > Araneidae > Argiope > Argiope argentata. The sequence goes on from JAOUZG010010951.1 coordinate 5,583,468, forward strand.
CAATTCAGATTTTAAGGCTAATGAATAGTAATACATTTAGAGATGCGTATAGACACAAAAGGTATAACTTTTCGAGTACATGAAATATGTAGGATGAGTGCATATTTTGCAAGATAAAAAAATGAGAATGGAATATCTGCTGAAGATATTAATGGAGAATTGCTATCATTTCACAGTCCAGTTCTCAAATTTCTTTTAAATCATTGATTAAGTTATGAATTGTATAAATTTATTTAAGAAGGAATGAGATGTTAAACTTTAACAACATGGAGTTCAATGAGAAAGCATAATACTTTTTATGATTCACTGAAAAGAAATCAGCAATTTTTGTGAAATTTAAACATTATATTAAGTGTTTGACTCTCATGATAGCGTTATATAACAAATATCGTACTTCATATGGCGAGAACTGAAATAACCCATTTGAATTGTTTTAGAAACAAAAATAATAAACGTTGAAAATTTGTACGATAATTATTCTAGTAGCAGATTAAATTAAGAAACATAATTTACCAAACGAAACAGCGTATGAGTGTAAAAAAATTATTGCCTGAATATTTTATAACCAATCAAAACTGTATGGTCAATCTGATGGTCAAGCAATCTGTATGGTCAATTTGGGTTGTATTAGTGTATCTATTAAGAAATGTTAATAAAGAAGTAATAACTTGTACACTTTCCGATGAGTTAGAAATTCTATAGTAGTATCATATATTCAATATTCACTATTTTTATTGTTTAGAATACCATTTGTATGGATAAACCTGACGTTACATACCTGCTCATTTACTCATATAATAGATTTTCATAGAAGTTAATTATAAAATTATTACGTGTGCAATCATTTTATAAAGCTTTGATTATTTATTAATATGATAACGACTCTTTAGATATCTGTTGATATCAACACTACTTTATTTCGTTAACATGATCTGATTATTGATTATATTATAAAATATAGATTATCTTTATTCAAAAGCTTAATCACCAATATAAGTGACAAATTCCAAAAGAGCAATTCTGTATTTATATTTATAAAATAAATACATTTGTAATGAAAGATTAAAGCTATTTATTTAAAGGATTTTTATCACTATAAATAAGTGTGAAAAGGAAAGTGAATATGATTATTAGTATCTCCAAAGCAGCAATAATGTTATAAAGTACACCAGCTGAAGTAGTCTTCTCAGAATTTTCTTCTATACATCCTAATAAACGTGCATGAGAAGCATTAACCACATGCATTTGAAGAATAATAGTTATAAAGGGTCTATTAGTTAGCTCTGAAAGGCTCAATAATTTCACTTGCTCTTCATCTACTGGCATGATAATGTAGATGCTTCATCTGCTGTATGGTGACAAAAGTTTCGTAAATTTGCTGGTATGTCTATGTACATTTGACATTTAAATTCAAATTTAATGATCTTGCTTTTAGAATTATATATGGAATAGATCTTACGGGACGGGATAAAAGATATTTCAGGTATGTTGACAACAGCTTAGCATATAGCAATATGGTACAGAATTCAAGAACAATTCGCCTAGAAGAGTTTCAAATATGCATTGCCATTTTCAGTGTTGCCCTTTTTTCAAATTTACTTCAGAATTAGACTGATATTGCTTTTTATTAATTTTTATTTCAGAAGAATATAGATATATTATTTATTTCTTATGAAAGTATCAAATAATCATTCTAACTGCTGAATTAGAGCCGAATCTTTTCTCTTAAAGCGGGGGTATCCAACAAAACTCTCCTTGAATTCAGATAAAAGTTATTATAGCTTGTGTTTTATATTTCATCACATCTTTGCTATTTGATTCATAGTTAGTTCTGGAAACAATTTTCCTAGTTAGACAATATTAAATTACTGTAACTAATCTATGAAAAATGTGAAGTAAAAAGCGCCATCGCTTTTATGTTTCTGATTTATGTTCACTGAAAGAAAAGCTTCCTTTATTGATTTTCAATTTTAAAGTAAGCGAAATATACGGAACCAAAGAGCGGAAAGAAATGTTTTGAACAACAGGACATGCCCACTCGGACGTAACTGCTAAAGTTCATAAATAAATCTTTCCGTTGCTCTGGAGGAAAAAAAATAAAAATACCGTATTCAAGTTGTTTGTTTATCTATGTTTTTCATAACTCTTCGGGAAATTCCGGTTAAACACTTCTTTTTACTTCCTTTATCGGAATTTTTCTTTTTGTATGTATCAACAGAATGTCGAAAAGAAGTTTTCATTGAAAACTAAAAGACAGCATACTTTCTGCTTCAAATATATTTGAATAATTTTATTTTAATCTTTAATTTTCTGAATTTAACTGTTATCATATTGTGGTTATAAAAATAATTATTAGCCGCGACTTTTTTACATCGGTTACAATTTTCAATTAATGATATGATTTAGAGTAACAACCAAACTTTTTAAACTTCATGCGAAAGAAATTCTATTTTAAGTGGGACAATCTAGATATTTTTTATGTATTGGAAACTTTAAGTTGTATAGAAAAAAAACAAATGAAAAGGGACAAATAAAAGGAACAAATCTAGGCGTTAGATCATATTCGCTACTACGTATTTACTGAAATTTAAGAAGACTATGAGAAAATAGAAACATGGGGGGTTATTTTTATTTTATGGTCAATTTGTTCGTATGCAATCCGTATCTTTTGTGCATTTTTATTGAGGAAATATTTTCAAAATATGAAGCGCATGTCCCAACAAAAGGAGTTCAAAAGTGAAAGCAACAATTTTAAAATGGAAATTCCATATATAGAATGCAAAGTTAAAACACTTTATTTAATTTTAGGTATCTCAATGATGTTTTCTGAAAAGGAAACAATATTCTAAACGAAAAGAACTATAATAAGTTTTGTTTACATTCAATTCACTAACATAAGAGTATCAAATATGTAGGATTCTTTCCTGAAATGAAGAAGGAATAAAATTTTATATTTTAGGAGATACGGCTTCGTATATTCAGACTGAAAGGATTTAATTTCAAAATATTGTGAGTATTTCCTTTTTATCTTTGCATAATGTAGTCGATTATATTTAGAAATTTTACACAACATCAGCTGATCAAATAAATTCTGTGAATGCGCATAATGGAATAAATTGATCCCCACAGGGTTGAAGTCTTCGCTGGCGATAATGAAGGGCGCTTGTAATATGATTTGCCTTTATGCCATGACAGCTCGTTTGTTCAAGTGAGAGCATTCAAGTATTCGTCACTATTATGCTCATTTGGTAATTCAAATTTAACACATTAAAGCAAAACTGGAACTGATTTGCGATCGTGATGAATTCACGTGCCTTTTAGCTTTCTGCATGTTCACTTATTGGTGAAAAAACGAAACTCTAGGAAAGAATATTTGGTAGAAAAGATGCTAAAGGTATGAAATGGAAAGGGTAATTTCAAGTTCTAATATTGTTAAAATCAAAAAGGAATAGCTGTTGAAATTATACATTTTATTAATACCAGAACTATATTGTAACGATAAGAATTATACCGAAAATTTATACAGTTATTCCTATACATAATGTAAAGAAAAGCTAATCATAATTTACATTTCCGATTATTAGAAATTTTTGTAAATACATTACAATAAAAAAAGACAATAATTAGCAATAATAATGTTCTATAAAAATGACCTCCTTGAAGCTGTCGTGATGAATCTTAGATATTTTGTAGTTTTCACGGATAAATGCGTTATGATGATAAGTAAACTGATATTCTTTGAATCAGTTAATTAGATTCATGTAAACTTAAACAAGTATTTAAATATTGAAATAATACATTATAAAGTTGATGTGGAAAATTATTTTACGTTTTTTTTCTTCAGAATTCCGTATTTCGTAACTCTTAATTTGTTTAAAAATTGAAAATACAGGATGTAGTCGGTGGTAGGTGGTAATTTTTGATTCATATTTGATTCTTCTTGTGAAGAATTTTATAAAAATAATTGAAAGCAACAAATAAACAAATAAGAGATAGTTGATCCTTACAATTAAAAACCCATAATAATTCTATAATTTGTTAAGTTGGTACCAACTGAACTGGGAATTCTTTACCATAACACAAATCAAACTTCATCTGTCTTCTCTATTTACAAATATTAATATTAATATTTATATTTTAACCTTAAAGGAGCAGAAACGAATGCCATATATGAATAAAAAAAGTTATACTTTCTTTTTAAATTGTGTAATGCTAATTATTTTTTACATTTAGAAATTTTATTTTTATGTTTTGAGCTCTTCACTTTAGTTTTTTCACTAACTTTAATTTATTCGTTTTTAAATGTAACAAAAGTATTTATTTTATAGTTGAAAGTTTACAGAAAATCTACAATTTCTTATGGTTTTCATAAAATTTAATAAAAGCTCAGAACTTCCTCAATTAGAAATTAATAATTGATATTTATTATGGGAAAATTTCATACGGATTTGCTTTTGTACTTTAGTTTTGAAATAAATTCTTAATTGGAATAATATTATATTACGTAATGAAGTTATGGACTCTGTCATACTATGACATTTTTATGATCAAATAAAAATAATAATACCGTAAAAGAAAATAAATTATATATTGTAAAATCAGCTAGCAAATTAAAAAACAGTTAAAGGAATTTAAAATAGTATATAATGCAAATCATTAAAAACTACACAATTGAGCTGTAAAACAAAATTTTCTTCAAAATAAATAACATGATATTAACCGTAAAAAATAAAATCTTCGACATGTTTCTTGGAGTTACATTTCGAAAACATATAGCTATTTTGAAATCGAACTGTCAACACATATTCCTGCATATGAGCTTCATATGTCAGCTGTCACTAGTTATCGATAGAACTGGAAGTGAATTAGCATTCAAACTTATGTTTGCTTGAAAGAAATTATACTAATTTATGAGATGAAAAAAGTTTATTTTACTCATTTAAGTGCGCTTAGAGCGAGATTATGGAGCTGCCTCGGAAGTTTCACTGTTCTCACTTTGCAGAAAATACTTTTTACTACTTATTTAGACTATATGAAGACTTCCTTCCTTTTATTAGAAAACAAATTTGCTTCCAGGGTCATAAGCTCAAAAGAAATTTAACTATGCACATAAAGAAATAGCGCAATTTTTCCTGGATTTTATGTAGGTATTTTTAAGATTTATTTATGAGCATCTTCTCTACTTACAAATAAATTGCTCTAAGAGAAAGTATAATTTGCTTTTAAAGCTTATTTTTCTTTTTCTTATAAAACCAGATATAATTTGTGGTAGACTTACTTACGTCTCCTCCGGATTTCATTTATTTGGTGTTATATATCAGATAAGTGTATTAGAAGATTAACTTTGAGTAAACAATTTTAACAAATAATTTTCTTGATGACATACAGTTATTACTAGTAGTATATACATGCTAGTATCTGTATCACTTCTTTGTGGCGCTCGCCACAATGTGGCTGAGTGAAAGTTCTCCACGATGTGGGTGAGGAAAGTTTTGCCCCTTCTCCAGGTGTTGGCTGCGTCCACGATGTGGCTGACGTCAGTTTACCTGCTAGTGTTTGTGTCACTTTTTTTTGAACAGTGTTAGTGTTTGTATGAATGAATTCTTTGTGATGTTCGGCACAGCGGAAATATCTATGCAGGATAGGGTTGGCTTGAAAAAGAAAGGAGAGTTCTCTTTTTTTTTTGCGCATGTGTGTGTGTGTGTGCGCGCGCGCGCGCGTGAGCGCGAGAGGTTCGCAACTAAAAGAAAGAATGTGTTGTTTAAACGTTCGATGCGTCTGCGAGAAAAATGTCTCCTCGGAGATTGGAGCAGGAGGCGAGAGATGATAAAAAACGACTAGCGTTTTTTTAAGTTCATTTACGCTTTGTCTTTCAAGAGTGCAACACACTATGACGAGTGACAGTCTAGTTTTGAAAAAAATAGAATGGCTTTGACTCTCTCTAGTTGTAAACAGTGGGGGTTAATAACTTTTTTAATTATCATTCTGATAATAATTTTAACATTTCCTTTTATTTTTCACAGTGATGAGTGTCGTTATCCGAATAATATTGATTCAAAAAATTCATCATGTTTCTATTCAGAAAATTTAGGACGTAGACTATATTTTCACATATGCGAGAGAGAAAATCAAAGAGTGTATGACATTCGATACTTTTGGAAAGAGGAACCGAATCTTGTTAAACCGCAAATTATCGGCGTACAGCTTATCGGTGAGGAATTCAAAAAATTATGTAAGCAATGCTCAAATTAAAGCATCCTAGCACTTGTTTAATCGCGGGTCCTTCTCAATCGGGTAAGACGACTTTAGTTCGTGAAATGATTAAAAAGAAGATTTACGATGGAAATATTAAAAATATCAAATGGTGTTATAATTACTCGTCACCTTGGTTTTTGGAAGAATCAGACATAGATTTTATTGAAGGTCTTCCGGAAAACTATGAAAATGCTGATTTATTCGTAATTGATGATTTACAAGATCAACTCACTGAAAAGATTTCCGAATTGTTTAGGGTTGTATCCCATCATCGAAACATTAGTGTAATACTGTTGTTACAAAACTTGTTCCCAAAATGCAAAGCAATGCGAGATATCAGTTTAAATTCTCATTACATAATTTTATTTAAAAACTCTCGCGATATGAGTCAAATCAGTTGTTTTGCCCGACAGCTATATCCGCGTAATTCACGGTTTATGGTCGATGCATATATAAAAGCAACCGCTCGACCATATGGTTATTTAGCTGTGGATTTACATCCCAGAACGGAAGAAGAGCACAGACTTAGAGAGTCTTTGTTTCCTGATATGTATGGTGTTTATTGGATTTATAGACCAAAATGAATAGGCTAAAAAAGAATTACAGTTTTTTAAACTTGCTCTCAAAATCATCACCTCGACAAAGAAAAATGTTGTTGAAAAATGCTACGAAATCGCAGATTCTATCATTGAGTGAAATATGTTTAAATATTTTAGCTGGCAATATTCCGGTGAATATTAAAAAAATACGCAAATACAAACAGTGCATTAGAAAAATAGCATGCCGAAAAATCCCAATAAAAACAAAGAAAAATTCTTTAATAAAACAAAGCGGTGGTTTCTTAAATTTGATCTTACCTTCTCTAATATCGGGTATATCCGGATTAATAGGTAAGGCCATTGATAAGAGGCTGTAACAACTGAAAAAAAATTATATAAAATAGAATGCGAAGTCTAAGTAATGCATTTGGTGTTCTGAAATCATGTCTAAGAGAATGGCTCTAGTCCCTCCAGAATTTCTAATGGGTCATCAACAACAAAAACCAGAATTAAGATTAGAAAATGAACTTTCACAACTTTTAGAACGAGAACAGTTACCGGACGATCACAAGGTGAAGCTACTAAGTCAACTACTCACTAGATATCAAAACGCCGTACACGAGCCTGCGGAACCTATCCGAGTAAGCATCGTTGGCGAAAACGAGTCTCCTAAAAGTGGAGTAAATAGAATTATTGAAAATATTAAAGAAGATGCCGAAGTAGATCCCATTCTGAAGGATATTATATTATCTTCTCCTCGTTCACATACGAAATATATTCCTTCTATTGTTGAAAAATTAATGACGCGAGGCTATTCTTGGAATGAATACGGTGAAATGACGCTAGATAATCGTCCTATAAAAGACTCGCGAGTGGTGGACTTTTTTTCATATCTTTTGAGAAATACAAAAACACAACTCGAACCTCCGCATTTTCAAATATTTTTAAAAGCAATACAAGAAATAAATATCCCACATAGTTGGATAGGCAATAAAAAACTACTTTCACGTTTAAAGCTTAAGAAAACTGATGGAACATTGAAAAAAAGTGCATCCTCTCCAGAATTAGATAATGATAATGACGGTGTGAAGTTTTCTACAGCTAGTGAACAGGGAGGATGGCAGTCGCCAAGTCGAATGATAACGAAGTGGCAGAAGTATTAAACTCTATATATTATGATGTTCAAAATCCTGCATCGTATGGAGGAGTGATAAAACTCTCTAAAGAAGCAAGAGTCCCCCTGAAAGCGGCAAAAGAATGGCTAATGAAACAAGATACCTACACGCTCCACAAACCGATACGATTCAAGTTTCAACGTCGAAAGACTTTATCGCATGGAATCGGAGATCTGATTCAAAGTGATTTAGTTGATATGTCAAAATTTTCTAGACAAAATAAAGGTATAAAATTTCTTTTGACTTCGATTGATGTATTTTCAAAGAAAGCCTATATACACACACTAAGAAATAAAAGTGCTAACGAGGTCTTTAAAGCTTTTACGAAACTATTGAAGCAAACGGGTCCTATAAAACATTTGCAAACAGATCAGGGAAAAGAGTTTTATAATAAAAAACTTCAACTTTTATTTGCGAAAAATAAGATCAATCATTACAGTTCACATAGTGAACATAAAGCAAGCGTGGTGGAGAGATTTAATCGTACTCTTAAAAACAAATTATTTCGCATTTTTACTCATAGAGGTTCTTATAAATACATCGATATCTTGGATAAAGTTTTAAAAAGCTACAACAACAGCATTCATCGCAGTACATCTTTCGCCCCCAATCAGGTCACTTCAGAATTGGAAGCTGTTATTTTTAACAAACTATATGGTTATCAAAAAAACGCTAGCTTCAAATTTAACATCGAAGAACAAGTAAGAATATCAAAAACCAAGAAAACCTTTAGACGTGGATACTTACCGAACTGGAGTGAGGAAGTATTTACTATAGATGAGCGTTTCGCTTCTAATCCACCGACGTATTTTCTGAAAGATTTGGCAGGAGTGAAATTAAAAGGACGATTTTATGAAAGCGAACTTCAAAAAGTTTGCAAAGATACAAATTCCTTTTGGAGAATCGAAAAGATAATAAGAACGAAAGGCGTGGGTTCTAACAAAGAATATTTTGTAAAGTGGAAAGGTTTTGATAATCGTTTCAATTCCTGGGTAAAATCGAAATGGATGAAAGGACTTCAGATTTCTATTTAACATTACCGAGTAATGCAAACATGGATTACTTTCCAAAGAACACACAATCATTCTATAGGACAAAATTATCACATCCATTGACACTGTTCGGCGAGTGGGAAGTTGCTCTTTCTGAAATTTGCATACCTCGTAACTGGTTTAATATTGGAGATCATAATAATTCGTATTCCATTTTGTTGGAAGAGGAAAGAAAAATCAGCAAAGACCTGCAACAGCTCGAAATTAAATTCAGATATGAACCGAGCGAAGATCCTGAGGAGTTTTTTAGAACATTGAACAATCAAATTGCTAGTTATGTCCAAGACAATGCAAAATTTTCTTTTAAAGCAAGTACAAACGATGTCGATCTTTTTCTATCAGAGGGATTTGAAATACATATAGAACAAGCTAAAGCTTCTAAATTTTTGTATATTTTGAATTTACCAGATATGGATATCGTTTTGAACACATCAAGATCATTTAAGTTTCGTCCATCTCAGCAATCTGCATACGATTTAAGTTTTTTTATATTTAACGAAAATCCTCTGGCTGAGATGGAACATACAATCCCTCTGAGATCGCATTTGAATGATAACGTCATGTCAAAAACACCAGAAGAATTATTTGAGAATATAAGAGAAAATATTAAACTATTAGGTTTAGATAATTTAATTCAATTCATTTATAATGATTTTACAAGCGAGGTCGACATTCATCTTGCTAAGAATATCGAAATTCATTTTACTCGGGCTTTAGGAGAATCCTTACTTGAAAAATTGAATTTAGAAAAAGATACCCTCGTGAAAGGTATTAGCACTTTTAAAGTAAACAGAGCACATCCTATCAAAAAAGATGATCAATTTAAAATAATAGTTAAAGAATATTTTGAAACAATCGAAGTTTTTAAGCAAACATATGGGCTACTTCTAAATGTTGGAATGTATAAAACAGAAAAAGAATTATTTAAAGCTTTTCAATTTGTAACTCTAACACAACTACAAAATTCGCATGTAGCTATTGAAGTTCCTCCACGTGTTGAACTTTATCTAAGTCAAGGACTCGCCGATCTATTAGGATATACTGAAAAGAAAATGTCGACCGGTTCTTACATAGGAAAATACCCGCTCCAATTAAATGCGGGGATTTCGGAAATATTTGTTTATAGCGATATAGTTGAGTCTCATCATGTCGGCGATTCTTTTTCTCCTCTCTTGTGAATAATCCCTTGCATGAATGAAAAAGATGAACAGATAGTTAAATATTATGAAAAACCTCTATACTTCCCGGTAAAAAAAACTTTTATAGTGACTGTTGAAATAGATCTTCGCTCTAGCTCTGGTGATAATATAATTTTTACCGGAGGAAGAACTTATGTAGTACTTTCATTTAGGCGAAAACCTATGTATTAGATCGTTTTGTTAAAATTCTCTCATTCCATTTATTTATGCTAGACACGATGCATCTAAGCAAAAAAGATTGTGAAATATATTACCAGTTATGGTTTAATTCTATAGCTATTGATTCTATAGATGATGTTACTGAAAAGATCGTAATTTATTCTAAAATTTTAAGAGCAGAATCCAACAGGATCAATAGCAACAATGCTTCATTCTACACGAAAGTACGAACTCATAGTAACAAAACGCAGACGAGGCTTATGTAAAGTAGCATTTGCAATAAACAGTGACATTCAAGTATCAAATAGGTGTTAAGCAAACGTAACAAGCAAAGCCTTCAATAAGAACTCATGCGTGTATTTGTTTGAGCTTAACTGAAATGACTGGCTTTCAACTTCGGTACTTGACTTTTCATAGTTCCCATGTCAAGGTAAATGAATATCAAGAAAGATGCCGCAACTTCCCTCTTAATTGATATAATGCCAAAGTTTCATCAATTTCAATAGCTGTATTTTGCTACCAAAGTTCATAAAATTCGTCGACTAGTCTCAATTACCCATCAAGTTTCTTATCAATTGACTTGGCTTCACATTCATTTCGCGTCCATTTGTGCTATTTGTAAATATCTCTTCCTTTCCACGAGTGACTGCAAAGAGAAGCAATATTACAAATGTGTATTAATGTGATAAAAATAACATGTTTCATCTCTGCTATATCAGTTAAGATGTAATAACATTTTCGAATTAATTCATATAATATGCACTATATATCTACTAATAATATAGGAAATTACGTGAGTGTTTCTAAGGATATTTGGGAGTAAGCTTCCAATAATACCAATTTCTGAATTTCTAATAATGCATCTTTTAATTTTCAATACTTGTTTTTATTGTTTCAGTAAAAATGAAACATTGTTTCATTCATGGTTTCAAAATTATTTGTTTCGTGAAATATTTAGTCACTTAATTTTCTTCCATAATTTGAGTTCTTATCTACTCGTTTTATATGAGGAATAAACGTAGAAAATAACGAAAGATTAGGTGAAGCTAGACGACAGATTAGACAATTAGTATTATTAGCCTTATGTTACCACTGACATCAATTAGGGCTGTAGCCTTATGCAATAACAAGTATAAGCATATTAAAATAACGCAACTTTTTTTCCATTAAGTGTAACATACTATATTTAAATATAATTAAATATAAATAAATTTTAAGACATTTATGGCTGCCATAGACGGCTAGTCATCAATAAAAATAAAATTTTTAGTCATTATATCCTTAAATAATATTTTAATAAATAATACATTTTTTTTATTAATTAATATTTTAAAAAACCCGTTAGAATAAAGAATATTTTTTTTCTTTCGAAAATGATTTGTTGTTTTGGAAACAGTATTTAATGCCTTGAAGACGTAAATAAATAACGGAACTACGGAAACTGAAATATTAATGGACATATTTATAATTTATTGTTCTTTCCAGTTGATGACCCATAAGATATCTTCATAAGGATAAATCTTTTCTCTGAATGAGTGATATTATACTCTCCTTCGATGAATAGGGAAATGGGATTGATTTACCTTTAGAAAAACTTTACCAAACATTTGGTTGAAATTTTGAAGATCTTCTCTCTGCTTATAAGTTTGAGAATTAATGTATATTCCGAAAAATAAAGTTATTATTCAAACAACATATACCACCAATTCTTACATTTGGATGCAAATTTATTTCTTGCCATTTGGTCTGCCTTTTCCTTGCCTAATTAATTTAAAAAAACTATCAACTAAATTAATAATCGAAAAATGTAGCAATCGGAAACGTTAATAATAAGTTATACCTATACCTATTATACCATTCGAGGAAAAAATGATAAAGGAATGGTTTGAAGAACAAAACTTACCAAGCTATAAAGAGTTTAAAAGTAAATTAAATCTGATATAACAATATAATTGCTGAATTGTTTCAAATGAAATTACATTTATTTAGCAATCCAAAATAAAATTAGAAAATATTAATCCTTTTTAGTTCAGACAAACATTTTTTGAAGGTGATTTGAAATGTTTCACTTGTTCTAAATGCTTTCTTTTTGAAAACATTACTCTATATTTGTTGTTTAATAATAAGTTTCTCGCATATTTGTAAGTTTCTTTATTTACTTGTAATGCATATACAAAAAGGTTTAATTTATATGTTTTTATCAAATATTGAAATAGTTGAAACATTTTCGTAGGGAATAGAAATATGTTTTTTATTTATATATTTAAAACAATTTGAATTTTTTTAAAACCCATAGATCTTAAATGTTTTCCTTGTTTCAATTTAAAAGAAAAACTTATATCCCCATGTATAATACTTCAAGGATTTATTCAAAGGATTTCATATCACCCTGCTTCAGTTCCAAATAGTTTCAAAAGTTTATTTGATTTTGTAAGAGAGGGGAAAAAACGAGAATTTTGAGGAAAATCGCATTTCTCAATTAAATGATTTAATTTATTTTCATGAAAGATAATTCAAAAAGATACTGTGCTTTATCTAGTTCAAATATTTATTCGATTTCCTAAATTCTGAGAGTTCTGAAGAAAGAATAGTATCCTTCTAAAATCTATCATCATTAATCGTTGACTGGATACCTTCTCTCTGTATGAGAGAAGCTGAAAAAATATAGAAGGTGAACAGTAACTTCATTTGCGTTACTTAGATTGTTATTTTTGCTTCCAATCATTGAGCAGGAAAAACAACTCAAAATACAGGACACTGTATTTTATTTCTTGTTGTCAAACATTCGAAGGTTTTGTTTGTCGACTATAATAGCCGAGAATTTTCGACTCAGTAGTAAAGTCAGAAGTATATCCTATCCCGATTTTGTCTTGATGATACTCTCCGTATCCAAATTTCTGATTCAGTGATAAAAATATTTACATTTATATCTGATGTGTTTGATTCCAGAGACAGCTTAAAAAAGGATGTTGAACCTTCATTTCCCCAAGCTAGGAGTTACATCCGGCGTAATGGATTTAAGATTGTAACTATTGAATAAATTTTAAAAAGAAGATTCATGTTTTAGATAGCCTATCTTTATTGTATATACTCCTTCAGGACACGTTCTACAATAATATTGCATGCATTTTAGGAATATTTGAATTCTTCTGATTTGACTGAGAGCTTTTAAGTAAACATAGAATATCATTTTAATATTAAATTAATAGTGTTATTATTAATATATATATTAAATTTTGCAGGCCTGTAAAAATATAATTAGAAAAATTTAGATGGTTGATATAGATGACTGATTTTCAGGTCAATTTTAATTCTAAAAGAATATTTTAAAAGAAGTAAAGATAAACATTAATTTCTATCATGCAAGGAAATTTTAGAAGGCCATTGCATATTTGGAAGAAAACCTTGAAATTCCGATATTTAACTTAAATATCATTAATTTTTAAATCCTCATAAATGTCATTCTTTGATATAACAATTCACGTAAATATTCAACATAAATATTCATTCACGTAAATATTCATAGAAAGTAACAAGCCCTTCTAGTAATGGTTTTGTTCACATCAAACATTCTTTTGCTACTTCCTCCTTGTGAATGATGCAGAGATGATCTTTTGTCACACCAGTAGTCACCTTCTTTGATGTCGTCTCAAAATGTTCTTTATATCTTGGTCAGATCTTGAATCTTGCTTTTCATTAGTAGCATTTAAGGTTTCAGGAAAATAGTCCGGGAGTGAACCCAGAAAAAAAACCATGTAAGCTAATACTACATCCTAAAATCTTGTTATTCTTTATCATCTCTTCTATAATAGATTTATATTTTGGGTCCTCCTAGTTTATGAAGGAAGTCAATAGTAGCTATGTTTAAAGATTGCCAGGCTTTTCTTTCATTTGTTTCAATTTTAGTCTCAAAAGTTTAATCTTTCATTCTTTTTCTGATGTTCAATTGTTCAGTCATTTTGTATTTCTTCGAATAACTAGATAACTGGTCACAAGAATATTTGGAAATGTATTGCTTCTGGTGCAATCTTCACAAATTGTACTATAAGAATAAGTTTATGTGAAGCGGCACTGAAAAGGGAATATTTCAAATTAGAAGAACAAAAATAACAATCATGTTTTTGATTTTTTTTGGTGAATCGATTGATGAAACCAAAATGGAAATATTCTTTTCTGGCTTAAATACATTGTTTTAATTCTTGTATACAATGCAAGCTTATGTGGAGTTCAAAGTTGTTTTTTTTTGACTATCTAACTTCATACCAAAATAAACATAATTGACTTAATTTTTGAAATCCTAAAAGCCTCTTTGTTTTTCTTTGTACAGTTTCCACAAAGTTAGCAGAAAAAAATTGGTGAATTACATATCCTCTAAAAGCCATTGGTCTCAAATGCAACAAAAACTAGAAGAAAAATATGATAACCTACAACTCGAAATTTGGAATATAAACACGTGTTAACAGCAGAGGAAAAAAACCCTGATTGATGAGTAAAGGTCAGTGAAAAAGTCCGATGAAGGGGTGGAGGGTAGATGCATGCAAAAATGAGAAATATCCTCTTTTAACTGGTTTCCTTTATATAGAATATTCGGAGTAATGGTCAATTTACCGGCTCAGAGTAACATTTTACATGAGAGAATTTCTTTGTTTAATTTTTTATTAGTTTATATCGACAACTTGCAATTTATAGTCCATAAATATGTTTATAGAATGCATATAAATAATACTTTTTTTGTTTAAAACATATTAAATTCATAAAATAGTGCGTGATTCATTTTTTTTTCTTTATTTTTCTATAATCAGCACTAAACCTTACTTAAAAAAATCTTTTTCGTTATTGACAAGTTTTTCATCTCAAACCTATGTAATTTTCAAATGTATTCCAATACAATTGCATTAATTTTCATTCAAATAATGTGCCAGATGAAAAGTGTGGGTAAAAGTAAACATCCAAAGAATAGATAATTAGAGATTTATTGTTGAAAAAGCTAAACGCATACCCTAAAATTTACACAAAAATTTAGCTATAATACGAGTTTAAAATATGAGAGCCCTTTTTTCTATACTTTACAGATGAACAGTATGTGTCGATGTCTTTTTACGCTATAGTTGCTAAAAATGTTTAATTATTTACTTTTACGAAATCTTGATAACTGCAAGCCATGGATGTACTCTCGAAACCAGATAGTATTTCTAGGGAATTGCCAGAGGCATCGCAAACTTGTAACCAGGTTGAGATGTGGAACTTAGCAGATTTCTTCAATTCATTTCATGTACATAGAGTTTCAAATGCCCAATGGGGAAATCAATAAAAACTAGAGAAAAAGACTGCTGCTTCTACGCCTGATAACTTGCATGAAAGTTTATTCATGGGTATTTC
Source organism: Argiope argentata (assembly GCA_026289955.1). NCBI lineage: Eukaryota > Metazoa > Arthropoda > Arachnida > Araneae > Araneidae > Argiope > Argiope argentata. The sequence goes on from JAOUZG010010951.1 coordinate 5,599,226, forward strand.
AGTAACCGGGTATAAAAAATACTGCATAAATGGATTAATATTTAATAATTTGATTGTAACTCATCTGCTGTTCCTAATAATTTTATTTCACAATCCTCATTTTAATTAATTGAACTTGCTTTACTTAGTCTTCAGTCTTCTAAGGACAAATTTAAAGCGCATTAATCTTTTCTGAGTCAACATTCTCAGAAGAACCCAAGAATAATTCCTTTTGAATTCAGTAGTTTCTAGCAATGAGGCAAAATTATTAATAAGCTGGATAATGCTCAAAATTATTTCAAGTATAAAATTAGTAAAATTATTTTGAAATACAATGCCTATTTTTAAATATATCTTGTGAAGCTGTAAACTTTCTATAATAAATCTTAATGTATACTAGGTTACATGAAATAGAAATTAAAAATTATGGTTAGAGAGTAAAAAAAGGTAATAAAATATTACATAAATTTAAATGAAATTAGCTTTCTATGCGTTGAAGGATACATCAAAAATAAATTTTGAACACGAAAATATTGTTGAGGGTTTTATATAATACTGAAAAATAATAATATTAAAAAGAAAACAAAGCATTTATAAAGTACAATAGCAAAAAAGATTGCAAAATTTTAGTTTTATTTATCTTTACAGTCAGAATTCCCACTACCATTATATTTTGTAATCCAGTGGATGTTTTTAGCGCTAATTTCGTTATTGAATCGTTAATTTCGTTTCGAATTGAAGTTCTGTAATTCAAGAATTACAGAACTTCAATACAGCTAACACATACTAACAGAATAACACTGCTACTTATAAAAACACTTATGACTGTTATAATATATTAATGTTTATGAAGCGCATTCAAAAATGTCACTTTTATTCGCATGTGTTTACATTATTTTGATAACTACCTCTATGAAAATTAAATAAATGTTGTCACTAATTTTCAAGTTGTTAATTATCTTGAAATGACAAATGCAGTAAATCAAATACACATACACCGCTTCATATTATCATAATATTTTTCCTTATTTTTGAAGAATTTTAAACCCTTATTATTATGCGTTAATAACAATATGGATTTCGGGAAAAGATGAGGTACTTTTAATAACTGGCAATAACTTCGTATGACATATTTTGGTACCGCTAAGTTTCCTTTTAAATTAAAATAGATAATTGTTTGCCTTGTTAAGAAGTCAAAACGCGTTAAATAAAAGATAATGAGAAAAATTAAAGAAAGGACATGTAATTACCATTTTGCCTCTCGTATCGGAAATTGGAATTCAGAATTAACGATGAGATGATCAAGAACTTTTATCTTGGCTCCACTTTTTCTTGCCATGGAAAAAAATATGTAATTACTTAAAAAAGAGATTTATTGAAGAAAAATTGCACTAATGAGATTTTTTAATAATTCGACATGGTTACAAATTTCAAATGCATTAATTAAGTGAAATAAAAAACCTTTCGTTTGTAACTTCATGACGAAAGCATTATCAAGAGGTTTCGTCTCATTTCTTAATTTATTCTTATAGGAAATCATTCTTAGCGTGGAAAAGTTTCAATTAATTTTTTCACCCTGTACCAGCAGAATAGAATACATTATTCCTTTACTAGGCTTAAATTTTTTTGAAGAAACTTATTAAATTCAAAAATAAAATACTTTCGTCTATAGCTTTGCTGCCGTTATTTTTGAATGGTCATTCGTATTCATATTGAAATATAGTAGTGGTCGATGAAGCATATCGGGCTAGATTATATCATATTTTATACATGAATCTGAAACCTCTGTTTAAAGTTCATATTGCCATTTTAATAAAAATGTAAATGTTGCTTTTCCGTTGATTGCGTCTGTACTTATTATATTGTTCCGTTTGCATATCATTGTTTTCTTACAATGCTTGTCTCATAATTAAAAAATGAGATTTACCAATATTTTTAACTTGTATCATTTCAACTTATACTAGAATATACTAGAATTATGTCAATATTTCTATTAGAAGCCGCTGCTACTGGCGTCTTCAAGAAAATTTCATACCTCTTAGGAAGTAATAATATGAGAAAGAGTCACCGGAGAAGTCATTTTTATCTTTGACATGTTCATCTCAGAATAAGCTTTCTAAAAGTTTGCACTGCGCAGTTTTCTAATTAATGATCTGCTTCCGACTTGTGATGTGGTGCCTACTAGTAGTGCCCTGCGTATATACCTAGGCAGTGCGTTTTTTCTATTTCTGTTCTATGCTTTTTTCTTCATGAAGTGAAGGGCCGTTATGCATTGTTAGGATTCTTTCAGCGGACAGCCATTGGACGATTTACATAACAATATTATTCTACAAGTGGCTGTTATAAGATGATATGAGTCCGAAAATATGAATGAGTGAAACAAAGCAGTATATTTAAATAAATGTTACATTATTTACATAAACCGGATACGAAGAAGAATACAGTGTTAAAATACTAAAAAATACTCGGCTCTTAATAACTTTTCGGTAATTTCTGGTTAAAACAGCATTTTTACAAATTAGATGTTTCTAATTTAAAAATTAATGATTAATAATTTTTTAACTAATACCTTAACAGAAATTATATTCAACAATAAATTCATCGTTTTATAAAATATTTGTTGGAATAGAATTTTCATACTAGATGTTTTTTACGTTATTTTCAAGAATAAAATTCGTTTATGTAATCTTATGAAGAAAGTGAACCTATTTTGCTTTAAAATTGCGAATATATGATTTGTAATGCTTCTTTTTATTCCATTTCCACTATTCAATTTCTTGTAAGAAAATATTTAATTATAAGGATATATTAGTATATGTATCTTACTTTTTATATTATCAACTAAGATAAAAATTTCAAACTCTCAAAATCTTTATGATATAAGTATACCACCTATGAAATCTTTGTATATAATTCATGAGAAAAAACTTTTTTAATGCAATTTATTAGTGTTCAATACATACATTCTGTAGTATTTCAAAATGCTTGCAATTTCTTTAACTTCTAACCTCAGACGTCTTTTCAACTTATCCTACTGAAGCGATTGCTTGCAGTCTTTATTATCTAGCTATATCAGCTTTTAAATATCATCCTCTAATAAAATTATTAGGCACATGCTAACTAGTTTTGAAGATATGAAGATCTTCTATTAATTGAATTTTCTATTCAATCTAAAGGACTCGAAAATTTTAACAACGGTGTTAGAATAATATTCTGCAGAAAACATGTTTCTTTCTTAGTTGGTTCTTGAATATGAAGATAGTTATTTAGGTCATATTTTCTACAATGGAAGACAGTGACATTTATACATATTAAAACTATAGAAATTGAGCGACTAATTTTTAAAATGTATCTGATGCAATTTTTAAAAAAAATAAATGATCAATATTAGGGCACTTTTGTTGATAAATAAAATACCAAATGTTTGAAAGATAAGCATAATTGTAAAAAAATCACGTAGCTTTTGCTCTGTGTTTCTTATATATAAGAAGATAAAACAGATTTTAATGGTTTCGAGCTGATTTTGAATTGGGGATTAATGGGAGATTATTGACTAAATAAACAGAGATTATTGAGGTTATCTTGAATCTGAAATCCCAATATAGAATGAAATAGAAATAGTTGCCGTCCAGTTCTGGGGAAAAAGTTCTTAAGACTCGTGTATCGAGCTTAAATACATATGAGATTCTCGTGCTTTCCTATATTATACAAAAAAAATATTGTAATGGATAAATCATTGTAATATTGGGCACATCATGTCTGACTTATCCCAATAGTCAAGAACTTTTGCTGTAGAGGGTATTTATACAGCTTTAGTGCAATTTCTATTAATAATAAAACAGAAAATATTTTAGTACAGAATATTAGGTTAAACGCTTAATATATAATTATTAATATTATTTGCTACTTTTAAATATATTCTTCTTTCAAAATACTGTATGAAAATAAGCTTCAAATAAAAGAATGTGTTTTAAAATGTAGAGTTACCAAACTTTCAGCGGAAAATAACAACATTTTAATCGCAGAGAAACAAATAAGGCATCTGTTTGAAAAAAGACCTCGAAAGAATATCCGGTAAACTACAAACTATCTCAACATTTCTAATACGAAATTTCTTTTAATGAGACAAGCTCAGAAATCATTTAGAAAGTCTTTAGATACAACTCTATCAACTAAAAATAAAATAATAAATCTATAAAAAGATTAAATACATAATGTTCATTAGGTTTTTATCTGGGAATGTGACTTATGAGATATGTCAGAATATCTTATAGAATCATGAAAAAACTTATTAACCAAGAAATAAGTAGAGTTATTTTGTGGGCCGTTGATGAAAAAGGGTTTTGTTTGAAAGACTCCAAAATGTCAGACTTATTTAGTATCGGAAACGAAGAGAGAAAAAAAAACATTAATCTAGTTTTCTCAGTGAAAAGTTTCAGGGATAGTTTCAATTAAATGTGTATGATTGTCGAAGAATTCCCACTAAAATTCTGGTGGAAATTAACATGCAAATTTAGACGGGAATCAAAATGACTCAGCGTTGTTCATTAGCTTTTATTATCACATGATATTTTGTCTTTGAATACAGTCTTCTCTCAGTACCTTCAGGTTGTTAATTTAATTGTATGTTGGCAAAAGTCTAAGTATGAACACGTGCGAATACTGTTTGACAAAGGACCCTCCACACTTTTGAGCATGATTTAGGATGGTTTTAATTTGTCAAAATAGAGGTGTGCGGAAAAATGAAAAGTGGAAACGTTTACATTTAACAATGAAGTAAACTCAATGGGGAAAATCTAAGGTCAAAAATAAATGCTGGAAATGTGCTCATCGTTCCGAGTTTCACACTTTAATGAGATGGAATCGTTGAAATGTGGTCTCAAAATCCGTTGTGAAACTGTAACCAGATTTATTCTTTCTCAAAGCTTTTGTTGAAAAAAATATATAACACACCAGTTACTTTGTGCGCATTCGCTTTCTTTATCTAAAATAACTTATTGTTGTTTAAACAGAAATGAATAATATACAACCAGGACTTTTAGGAAGAAAAACTCGGCCATGTAATCCAGATTAAAAAAAACAGTAACATGCAATGGTTTAAAGAATACAAAGTTTCGGAAGACGATTTTAATATTAGCTATGTAGAAATGATTATAAGCGATTAAAAAAATGAGCAAAGAAGGGAAAATTCGGTCGTAAATTCAGGAGAAGAGTGATGCGAGATGGTTGACATAGGAAATTATAAGCCGTTAGTGAATTCGCATTACAGGACTCCCTAGAAAAATATTGTTTTGAATCTGCTCAGAATTTCTCCTAACTTTTAACGACTCTATCTGTCTGAAATGAAGCATTAACCTGCATTTTCCCTACGAATACCTTACTTATGATTTTGAAATATACAAATAAATTTACTGCAACTAGGTAAAAATGTAGAAATCAAAGGAAGTAAAATTTGCGTAATTTGAATATAGCGGAATTGTGTAGCTTTATGATTCTAGTTCCGTTGTGCTTTTTAATTTGAATAATACAAAAAAATAAATAAACATTCTTAAAATATATGTTTTGAAACATCATATTCTTCGTTTTCTTTTGTTAAATCCCAACAGTTATTAACATTAGTGTAATTTCGTGATGTCTAAATGAAATAAATACTCATTAAAAGGTTGTTTATATTATCGTCTTTCCAACATTTAATATTATATTATTTAATATTTTAATATGTTTGATAATTACTTGATTTCCAGAATGTATTGTGTTTTCCAAATAAATTCCAATGCTTTTCACAAAAGACAGAAAAATGGAAACAACAAAGGAGTCTTTTTGACTCCATGTCTCTGACGGTTTGAGGAAATTCATATCCGATGTTACGAATTAAATATGTGAAAAATGGGGGAAAATATTAAAAACACTTCTATGCAGTATCAGGAGAAAATTTCTAGGTGTGATATAGTGATATTACGTAGAAATTTAGAAATTCCATTTTTTATCCCAATGATTATCAATGAATGAAACTTCACCAAGACATCATGTTTTAGAATGCATTCCTTGAAAAAGATTAAATATCTTAATGCATATACACCTGTGTTGTTGTTACTAATGGCAATTGTGATGGACAAGCGTGTTAACGCTCGTCAGCAGTTTTAAGCAAAATGAGCGGCTCATGTTTTTGAAGTAGGGTCAAGTCTACGACTTAACTATTTACTCATCACATTCGCTTGCACATCCCCTTTTTACAAAGGGGCACATTCACACACCTCACAGATAATACACAGAACACTCATGCTCTAACTGGGACTCAAACCCGGACGCTCAGATCACGATGAAGACGCGTTACCTCTGTTCCAGGACACCAACATATATCACTCTTCAACATGTTATTGCGAATTCTCCAGAACTGTCATCAATGGGATATTTTGTTTTTTGTCTATTGAAATGAACTTTTTATTAGTGCAAATTTAACACAATTGATAATCTCTAGAAAGCCAAAATCTCTAGGAGCCCGAAAATACAATGAAACTTCCATTCACCATTAAAATAACGATGTATGCTTATAGTTCCGAGAAAAAAAGTTATCACATATATTTAAAAAGTAGATTCTTTACATTTTAAACTTTAACTAAACAACTCCATATTGTTCTAAGAATGTGTAAATATTCTTTGTGTTTCCAAAAATAAGGAATTAAATTCATCTTTATTCTATTAAGTATCAAATGTCTTAGGTTCGAAATAAAAAAAATTGTGCAGTTGTTCCCTTGGAAAGGCACCTCAAAAATGAGGATGAAAAGATTCTGGTTGGTGGTCGGTTCTCAACCCTCTGGTGGGAAAAGAAGAAAGATGATCTTCCCATCGATCCAAACGAAAGAGTTATCTCCCATGGATCACGAGATGTGCTTCCAACAGTAAGAGTTGTGCCGTAACCGATGATGGCCCATTGGACTCAATCATAGTTCAGACCAATACTGCTGGAACAGCGGTCGGATCATAGCAGTGTGCCTAAGGCGTTCCGAAGTAGTCAATTTGTGGTATTATTATACAGACCAAACACAGCGCATTAGAAAATATAAGTGACATCTTATTACTTTCTGATTGGTCCAAAAGTCTCAAATTTGATTTGTCTCTTTAATTCTGTGCATTGATAGTTTTGAATAACAATATATAAATCTTATTTCCTTGTTATACATTGCGTTGTCATCCTATTATCGTTTGGATATTTCAAAGAATCCCACCTAATTAATTTTTCAATTATCTATTAAGTTTTATTAATGTACTGGAATTCTCATTTATGAAAAAAAAATACTTTTTTATATACATTATTGTGTAATTTAATAATAATAGCTTACTTTAACAGCAATATTAATGACAATTGTGAAAAAAATCGGTATGATAAAAATACAGAATGATGCAATTTATATGAATGATGATATTTTAAAAGAAAAGGAAATCACTCTAAAACTAATTAAAATTTGAAGATGAATGCATTTTATTTTTTAAAAAATCATGAAATGTACTACACAAAATGATTGTGCATATATATATAAATATATATATATATATATATATATATATATATATATATATATAAATAATTTAAACGGCCGTCTCTGGTAAAATCTGCCAATCAATGTTTTTCTTTCAGAAAACCGTTTATTTGCATCAATTAATCAATTTCTTTTTATTTTCAGTTTATACACTGAATTATTAAAATGTATTTGAAATATCCTGAAAAAGTTGGCAAGCTCAGTTATTCTTCGTTAGAATAATTAACCAACTAAATTCACGTTTTTGGCATGTAAAAAGGTAAAACGAAACAGTAAATTAACGAAGTCATCTTGAGAAACTCGATTTTTGACAATTCGCTATCACGGAACGATTGTCATGGAAAAGTGTACCTTCCGTAAGGCTAATGCAACTATTCATGGAGTCCACAATGTTGTCCCGTGATCTTTGGGCATCTCCATACAACTGTCAGTATAAAAAGGTTCTTACATCTTCTTACAAGAATTCTTTAACCTTGCTTCATGACTCAGGTAGATAAATAAGGATAATCAAAATAAAAGTAGTATTAAAAAGATCATACGAATAAATAGATTATATTTTCTGTTAATTAATATCAACTCTATTTTTCTGGAAGCTAAAACTTTAGTTGAAAAATTTATTATGTGTAAAACTTATTTTTTAAAAAAATCTACAATTTAAAAATAAAAACTTGTTGTGCATCATTAAATGTATTTGGCAGGTCCAATTCTTTTATTTGCTTACTAAAATGTGTTAATTTGACGCATGCATTGATGTGTTTTACACTCTTAACAAATATTAAGAAATAGTTTATTATTTATTCGTTATTAAAGGGCCGAAATAGAATTCCAAACTTATTATTCTTGAAACTTATTATTCAAACTTATTATTCTTAAGTCAAATACTTTATCCCATGTTGGAACATTTGGTTTCATTGCCCTGTTCCTGCATCCGACAAAGAAAAAAAATCACATTTCAAGAATTATAATTTAAAGAAGCTTATTACATCAAGTTACATTATATTTCAAATAAATTTATCCAAAGGCAAGTTTGTATTTAGAAGTGATATACTTAATATTTTGGGAAAAACTAATAAGAAATCTCAAAACGTTTCATTTTTCACCTCCATTAAACCTGCTTTGAAGAAGACAATTATCGTTTGAAAGAATGTTACTTAGAAGCATGTGAGTGAATAAATATTTCTTTTTAATACATACTTCCTGGATTTATTTTTTAGCTAAAGTTATATTTTCCCCCAATCTTTAATTTTATATGTTTAAAATTTAAAGAAATACAAAACGAATGAAAGTTTAAAAAAATAAAGCGAATATAATAAAACTAATATCATTTTAAAAATAAGTGCATATAAACGGCCAAAAGATAAATGATATTCCATAAATATTCAAAAAATCATGGATTTTTAATGTGAATTCTATCTTGCGTTTTCATTTTAAGGTAATATTTCATGATAGTCAAATATTAGAACATTCTTAATAAATAATTGTAAACCAATTTAATAGATTATTCAGATCAGGATCTACAAGCTAAATACTAGTGTATAGAAAATTTGGCTGAGACAGCAGTTTTTAGAATATTTTAATTTTTTTTAAATGTGTGCTCTTTTTTCTTAAACTTCACTACTTGCTAAAAGTCAAAGAAGAAAAGCGATGCAATAGCTAGTATGAGAAACGAAACTAGAATTCAAATTTACTGAAGGGCAGTCACAAATTTTTTGCTATTTCGAAATTTCTCCTTGTGATCAAACCTGAAACTGGTTTGCAATATAAGGTGAAATTTTATCATACATTTCATAAAGCACTCCAATATACTCCTTTATAAGTGCGGTCATTGATCCTTTTCTATTGGCAAAAGCTGATAAGATCATACCATGGGAAGGATAGTACTTTAACACTCTGACCACGCTCAAACAACTGGAAACTGTAGTGAAGAATTCCGATACATCTCATACAATAAAGAATAAGTTGTATACGTAAAGACTTCAACTCCTCTTATATCGCAGCTTTAGTGAGGAAGCGGATAAAATCGCTCTCTCGAAAGATGCTTTATTTTCATTTTTGTTCAAAAGTTCGACATTGAGTTATGACCTTGTATTTATTATGAGCCTTACGATCATATTTCTCCTTCTAGACTTGAAGATCCACTTCCAGATTTTCTCTTGCCGCATTATTTAAAAAATGGGTCTGGCTGAGAAGATGACAGTTTTTATAGGTAATAAATAACTCTGATGCTTAAACAAAGGGTTTTTTAATTCTATGAAAACTTGGAATTTGTATTTTGTTATGAATATTGAATACATATTAAAGTTTTTATATTATACCAAGAAAAGAGTTATAATATATTTTACTTTTTTTATTCTCAGATATATTATGTAAGTCTAAGATTCTAAATTTCCTGATGGGAATGTTTTACTTATAACAATAAAAATGTGATAAATAAACCCAGAAGATTTTATAACTTTATTTGAATTTGTTAGAATGTTTTAATGAGAAATTGTTCATTTTTAACAATGAAAATTGAAAAACAATTTTATATGAAAAATAGATATTTAATTCTAATCATTTCACTTGTAAATAATTACAAGTCTTCATTAGCTGGTGTGAACAGCATCCTCGAGTGAACTTCTGATTATCGACTGAACTTAAAATATAGCAGTTAGATGGTTAGAAATAAAACCCAAATCATCATTTGTCACAATAAAAAATGATAACTTCAGGAAACAGATAACATTTTATTTGTTATTTTTTCAAAAAATTATCTTCCGCTATGTCCGACACGTTGTATACAAAATGCAGGAGCAATGAAAAGGAATTTATCTCATATTTTTTGAAATATATCATGCAGATTTATTATTGTACAAAAAAGCACCAACATTTTAATGCGTGTGTACTTAAATGAAACAATTTGATGCGCTTTTTTACAAGATATGTTTACAAGCTCAACTTCTTTTTTTCTCCTTTTACTCATAGTTTCTACTGAGAAAATAAAATAAAACATTAAAAGCGATACATAAAAGGTGAAAAAAAATTCGTTTCTGTAATATAATTTGCGACACAAATTTATTAAAACATCTGGACATTTCAAAAGACAAATTTACTGACTTAGTTCATTAATTTATTCCTCATACTAATGCTTGTTAGATAACATACAACATTAATATATTAAAAAGATGGAGCCAGAATATAATAATACTCTAATGAACTCAAATTGTTCATATACACAAATAGCGGCGATGTGTGTGCTCAGAAATAAATGGTGTGCAAATTGTATTTCTCAAATTAACAAAATTACAGCACATTTTTTGTAAGATTTACTGTTAGGTTACCAAAATTCATAACTGTAAATTTCTGAATTTTATAATTGGAAATTATTGATGTGTGTACTTTCAAAAAATTTATAACAACAGAAAACGAACATGAATTTAAATCTTGTTTCTATCGAGGTAATATGAAAGGGAACGTGGAAAGCAGAAATCGTCTATAGAAAAAAAGGTAAAAATATATCTATAGAAAAAAGAAGAAAAGGAAGTGAAGCTGGAAATAAGAATAAAACTGTATTACTTGTTGCAAAGTTCTTATTTACTCTAACGAGAAAAAAACTCAGTATGTTATCTGGTGAATGTTGATTCAGAATAGAAAATATTATGAGATTAAATCTTCGTTATTTCATCTTTTTAATAAGAATATCAAAATAATGCATTTTGTGAGAATATCACAAATGCTAAGAGAGTAATGCTTTTCTCTAATATAAATGATACCTTTCCGTGTTAAGAATGAAATTGTTCGTTGGAAAATAACGAAAATTTCTTTAAATATAAACATTTTCTTTCGAATGGTTTATACAAAACAGTGAATAATTAATATTAAACATATTGTTGAGCCATAAAAGATAATCAGTTGGATGTTAGGATAAAAACAGTATCATCCGCTTTTCCAATGTTTTCAGAGATTGCTCACATTCAGGATTCCTGAACGTTAAAATGCGTAATGTTTTGGAGTTCAGATTATACTCTTTACTGTATTTAACTTTAAATTCCAGATCTCATTGAAATAAATTTTTACGTCTCTTTGTTTTTCTGTATTTTTTTGACATGAAATCATACTCTCAAACAAGATCTATTCAATAAATATTTCACATAAATGAGTTTCTTTCATAATATTGTTAAATAAAACGGATCTCTTGGTGAAAAAATCTATCGTCACTATTAGATATAATTCTACTAGACTTTAATATTAGATATAATTCTACTGTCAATCAAATGATTACGCTTTCAAACAAGTAATTTAATGGCAAAAATCTTGTAAATTTGGTAAATTTTCTGAACATCGATCTGCTTATTATTCATGAACCATTTCTCTTAAGTGTCCTTTTCTATTTCTGTTATTTTTTATCTATTCTGAATACTGATTTTTCGCTCCTGTATTTGATTCTATTTTTATATTTAAGGATTTTTTAATTAAAAAAACCGTTAATTTTTCCAATATAATACTGTAATTTTATCAAATATTATTGGGTGTATTCAGTGGAAAGACAATAATTCTTTAGACAATCACTGATAAAAATGCTTTTAGACAATTTAATTCTGAAATTGTGTCATTCATTTAAGTGGAGACGGAAAGAGGAAAGCTTTTAACTTAACTTACATGATTTAGGAAACAGTATTATTAATAGTAAATCGAGTCTAATAACTATTATTGAACATGAAGCTATCATACATCTGCAGTCATTTAATTACTATACTGTAGGAATTGATGGGAAAAGATTCGAATATCAGTAGCTTATAATTAATTTAAGATGAAATATTTACTTGAGTAATTAGATTCAAGATAAATACTGACCTAAAATTTGGAATGACGACTAATATTGATATGTCTATTTTCATTTCGGATAGAAGGTTCATATCTGAGTTTAAAGTAAATATACTATTCATAAAATAGAAGAATCTCTCCACTTCATTAAAAGAGAAAGAGTATCATTAGATTAGCTTAGAGTCATTAGAAGATTTAATTTAAACTGCTTTAAGCTTCAAAAGAAAAATATTTAGTTTAGTTGACTTCTTATCAAGTGAAATATTCGAACTGTTCAGATCAAATTCTTAAGAAGTCTTCCCTAAGGGGCTTGCATATCCCAGAAGACCAGAGAAACTTAACTGTTTGAACGATAGAAACTTTTCGGGTAGGATGAGTTCGTACTGATTCCTACTTTAAATGAAAAATCTCTAGTTAATAAATTGTCTTTAGGGGAGTGGTAAGGAACTTGTTACCAAAAGATATTTCAGACTTAATTGTAACTACGTCCGATTTCGGAATAATATTAAAATTAAACGGAAAATAAATTATTTCTATTATTGACTAGAACCTTTGAAAATTGATACAATTTTAGATTTGCGAACAAATTCAAGTGAAGTTTACCTTTCTTGTACTTGATTATAAATTAATTTCTGTTTTAAGGCCATCAGTGACGAATGTTTTCTATTAAACAGTGAAAACTCCCTCTTTGAATTCCGATTTAAGAAATAAATACGGGAACTGAAATATTAGTAAAATGGGCAAAACGATTTTGATAAGTGAAGCAATTTTTGTTAATCTTGCCTCTGAAATTTGAAAAAATTAGGAACTCTATTTTCTATTTCTTTCTTTTGATGTGCTGAAGGCTATATTTTATATTAAAATATTCTTTTAAATATTTCTAAGTGCAAAGGGTTTAGAGATTAATTGATTGCAAATCATTTTTAATTTTAAATATAAAAATGTTATTTATTTCAGTGTTGTATCAACTAAATATTTTTGCTGTTTTAGAAAAAAAAAGCAAATACTCTTTTTACATTACAGCGTTGCTTTTTAAAGCAGTTTTTTTTAATTTTCTCATCAGTTCTTTAAATTTGAAACAAAAGATTTTCGCAGATGGCATTTCATTCGATTCTTTTGCACACTCGTATAATATTAAAACTGTATAAATACTTGTATTTTGCGAATGTCTTAGTATTCACTACACATTTTACATAGATTCAGATCTTATTTATTATTTTATTTAATTAAAATATTTTTTATTTTGTATTTCTAATGTCAAGTCGCAATGGATTCAAGTAGCTTTTTTTATTTTTATCTCCTATAATATTTATTATAACAAATTAGGATTAAGTGTTGAATACACTGGAAATAAAATGAATTTTCTACTTTTCAGGACCTTAACAGAAGCTCAATTTTTTAACTGCCTTTTTTCTCAACTATCCTCTTATTTCTTCAAACATTTTCAGAATTCTGCAATGCTATTCACAAATTGGATAAAGTTGACTATCACAAGTAAAATCTAGGGTACCGATGTACATATTTTTCAAAGCGACTAATAGAGCTTGACGGATTACCTGATCTTTTATATTTTCTAGCATTAAATTATATCTTATAGTTTCTTTTTAATGTCAGAAGAAACTTTAAAAATCCATATTATATAATAATAACAAAACGTAATCATATGCAAGAATTTCAGTATTTGATAAAGTGCAGGACAAATTTCTCAAAAGAAAATTGCTATGAAAAATTATCACAACCAATGTTTACAATTTTTTAAAACTTGATTGCTTTCAGTGCTTATTGCTGATGCGTTTACAGAGAATCAAAAAAAAGTTAGACAACAAGTTTACACGATTTTATCGTTTAATAAGTTTGCACTACATTATATTTTTTAGATAAAATAAAATTCGAAAGAAAGATTATTTTTAAATAAAGCAAAAAACTTGATTTTATTTCAGTAATACATAAATATAAATTGCAAATTTAAACAGCATTATGATAATATCACAAAAAACACACCCTTGAATACTTATTTAAGGTCATCAAAATAACTTAACACAAAACACAAAAACGTTTAATACTTCTTGTGTTGAAATTTGGCTGCTATAACAGTTTCTAAACTCTTAGTCATAGAAAAGACCGACTTTTCAGTCAAATCTGTTGGTATACTGTCACATATATTCTGAAGAAAACTTTTTAGCTCATTTTTATTTTTTATTTCCTTCCCTCATTATTTCTTCTCGATAAACGCTCCAATTCCTCCTGTACATATAATAACCATTCTTTTACAATGCAAGCGCTGTGCTTATTATAGCATCGTAAACCAAATAATAATTACTTTTTAAATTCAATTTTTCAGGTGTGTATGGTAAATTTTGTTTTAGAATATTCAGGTTATCCATCTTATTTTCGATAAACATTACATTTTCTCCACTAGATTTCATTGCAACCCACACCATGATGTTACCACTATGTTAAACAGTTGTTGTTTTTATTTGCTGTTTTAAGTCCCTTCGCCACACAAAGGGGTAGCCATCGGATCGAAGCAAATGAAATTTTGACTAGACAGAAAAAATAACTGACTTCCAGAAATCTTTAGGATTTCCAATATAGTTTTTATCATATTCAAGATGCTTTTCCCCATTTCTGGCAGAAAAGTATTTTTTTTATGATGCCTATTCTCTACATTCCTTAGAATGAAAAAAAGATGGACTTATAGTTTGTGAATGCACAGATCCCTACTTCAACTCTCTTGTTATCTTTAATGCTGAAATTTTAGGATTATATTACCAAAGTTTCTGTTTGAAACGAAGATAAGTTTTTGGGCCAACCATTAAGTGTTTTCAAAAGTACATACACATCTTAGACGTATTAATTATCTAACCCACTGCTGAACGAGGCTTCTTCCCAATTTTTGTAAAATTTTAATACGTTTCTTTTCCTTCTCCATTTCAGAATATTTAAAACTAACAAAATAAATTAAAACTATTCCATTTCAAATCTTTGATTAGGATTCATGCCGAGAAATACTCTATAAGTGTTTATACTTTGTATTTGGATATAGCTGCATACAGTACAGATAAAATAAATGCCCAAGATTTTTCTTTGGCAGTGAAAACCTAAAAATGTCTTCTTTACATTATTTTAAAATTAAATGTAACGTTTCATTGAATTACCTCAAATGCATCTGAATCTAAGAAAAACCTTTTTTTTTCTCATTCACTTGCTTAGAAAATACTGAGCAAGATAGATTCTTAGATTCTTTTTGTTCTTCATTTTTTTTCAATTAAAAGTATATTAAGTTTTATATTTTTGCTCGGTGATGCCTGATGATGATTAAAATATATAACTATACTAACATTTCAGCAAAAGGCTCACATTCCATAATAAATTGATTTAATTTAAAACTCCGGTAATTTTTCCTAATATTGATACATATAAATATGATATGTATACATTTATTAGTATAAAGTCTGAAATTAAATTTGATAATGATAATCATGTTAGTTAAAAAAAATTACGGGCAGGAAATTTTTCTTACTGTACTTACCTTTTAAAGCCCAAAAATATGCTTTTGCTTTTCAGTGACAATTATTTTATGACATTAAGTGTTTATAGTCGATTTGTTAGTGTGTGTGTGTGTGACATATACTGTAAATTACAAAATTGCGTAAAATATGGGGCAATATGTTATGAAACTAGTTAAAATTTTCGGGGAATTAAACTAAAAAATACACAATTTAAATTTTGATACAAACCCCATATATAAATATTCCTAGTGAGTAAAATGCTCCATCCCCTAATAAGATCAGCAACAAAAATTTCAGAATTTTATCACAATATGTATCAAAGATATGAAACTACATCAATGCTGGCGTAAACCATTTTTCGATGCCTGGATATGAGATCACTAAGAGGAAAAATCACGTCGGATATTCGTGTTTTAGGGGTCGCACGTAAATTAATAATGAAAGTAAAGATTGAATAAATAAATAATAATTTTGCCATTTATTGGTTCAAAAGTATTTAAAATTTGTAGGACTCCTCTTTTATGCATTCGTTGGACTAATTGGGAAATAAATCGAAAGGATGTCGGGAATAGGGATATTTAAGCTGAATTTCCCCTGCAATTTTGCTAACATTGCGATTGCATAAACTGTAAAGTATTAGAATTTTAAAAAGTTCTTCATTTCTGTATTGTACCATAATGTTTGCACGGGCTAATTGTACTCTCAAAATTTAGCATAAGTGTAAAATATTTATGTGCGAGTTTTTCTTGAATAAGTTAAACTAATGATAAATGGCAGAGCCCAAATAACATAATATAAATAGATATTAATTTAATACTCGTGCAGTTCGTTTAATAACTTCATTCTTCATTTATAAGATGTAGATATTTCCTACTTTATAAAAACTTAAAAAATCAAATGTATATGTATTTATGCCAAATAATAAATAAAACATATAGCTGGACATTTCTGAATTTAAAATAAAAGCAGAAAATTCTATACTGTTTTTCTCAAGGGTGAAATACAAATTTTCTTGACGACGAGTTTCTTATCTACGAGTGGTATTTCCCCTAAGGTGATGGAAAGAGACCAAGCAGCTTTCGTCACACGTAAGTTGAATTTCTTTCAGTGTGTGATATCTATTTTTGATTCATTTCTTCTTGATCTTCCAGTGATTAATCACTGGAAAAGACCTATGTTTTAACATATTGATACAAATAATATTTTAAACATTCAGGTGAAATCGCTAAAGATAATCAGCTTTAAAAAATGCTTTATATTATTTTTTAAAAGATACATAAAATACCAGAAATATATTTAGGCTGAAAGAATATTTTTCTTTTGCAAATTAAAAAATCCTTATAAGGGATAAAGATAGTATCTATAAAATTTATAATTAAAAGACAATAAACTTGTATGCATAAGGTATAAAGGTATATCCAAGGTATATCTAGAAAATAATAAATTATTTTATGTGTATCTTAATAATAGTATAAATGCCCTCAATTTTGAAGATATAGGTTCAGTATACAGCCATCTATCTCTAAGAAATTATATAGGGTTGATTCAAATAAACTTTACTAGTTAATAGACAATAACTCTAACACTAAACACTAAAACTAACATGTGGAAAGAAGCCATATATCATTTTTATGTTAAAGATTTCATGGAGGATTGAATTAAACAAAAAATATTAAAGATCACAATTGTGATAGATATCGAGAATGTAGAAGCCAAAAATGGATCAATAATTAAAAGAAACGCTCAAAAAATATACTATTCAAAATTACATTAGCAATTTCATGGCAAAATATGTCTACACAGAAATACAGACATACATATTGAAACTCAACATGCATATTGAAATTAAATAATTATTCAATAGTGTATAACATGCTACAAATCCGCATGCAGTTGTACATCTCCAGATTGCAACACCTGGACGATTGTTTGAGTGGATAGGCAGCTAGGGCTTCATATATAGGGGAATTTTTTTGACAACCCCCCATATATATATATATATATATAT
>JAOUZG010010951.1:5622065-5644060 GCA_026289955.1 Argiope argentata
AATATATATATATATATATATATATATATATATATATATATATATATGAAAAATATACCATTGTGTACAAGTTTTAATATATTTTTCCGACTTTTTAGTCTTTAATACATAGAATAAGCCTTTATTTATAAAAGGCCTTTATAAATATTAAAGACTCTCAAAATCACTTTTTTTCGCATTCGCTTACAGTTGGTGGCATTCGCATAGTCACATTGTTCTAAACTGCATCAGTTAATTCACTATTTAATTTTCATAACATAAACTTTTCTAAAATACTTAAAACTCTTTAGAGGCACAAAATTGAGCAATATATTAGAATTATAAAGCAGAAAGGAATGAATTAAAAATTACCTATATAATTTTATATTTATAAACAAGTATTATTTATACCAAATTAAATAAAGCTGTGTAAAAAATGAACTTAAATTTTAAATATTTTTCAATTGCTTTTATGATATAAAAATAGAAATATCTATTCAAATGCTAAAAATAATCTACCACCTCAAATCAAACTTCATATCCCGACAAGAGCTTTGATAGACCCTCGATTGAGAAGTTCGGAACTCTTGGATACCAAACGTTTTCTTGGAGCGTAATGAATGGGTTGTCAATCAAAGTGAATGATCGGGAGACATTCTTCACCTGGAAGTTCCTTTTTATTTTCAATGGATGAATGATACGTGAAGGAAAAAAAATGCTCGAATAAATGCTCATAAAATTGAACACGGCATATTTTTTTCAGTTGACCCGGAATTTCAAGATGAAATTTTTATTTTATATATGCACCAACAATCAATTTAGTTGTTAAATTCTGTATTTCCAGACCGTCATTCAGAAGTACTAACTTATTTCATATCCATATGAAATATCAAAATACATGTAGGAAATTGATGTTTAACATATCAACTCTTCTTTTAAAATGTTTTCAAAACCGTTGTTTCCTATTTACATTTATCATTTCTAAATTGAAACGCCAGGCAAGAATACAGTTTACTGAACAGAAATTTTTTGCAAATATATCTCTTTTGAATGAGGGTAAATTAAATGACAAAATATGATATAAATTTTTCAGAACTTGAGAAAAGATAATATTTTCCGAAAGTTTAAAATTCATATTTCATATCTATTTTGGCAATTTATATTAATAAATATATCTATATAAAAAGCTGTTAATTTCTCTAACCCTTTAATAACTAAACATTCCTTAAAAAGAATTTGCATATTACAGAGTATTAGGATATATATGAATCATTTTCTCTTCAAAGGATTACAGCACTTTCTGGAAATACTTAAAATGATTCAGATCTAATTTTTAAATTACTCATAGCATATAACAAAATAAATAATTGATAATCTAAAATTCCCTTCATTCTACATTTCAATTCCTTGAGTATTAAATTAAACTATCAATAATGATTTTGGTTTCAAATATTCTATCATTTTGTTTCAAAATTCAGATAAGATTTTGAGAATAAAAATTCCTTGACGAGTGATAAGGACATAATTTTTATTCTCTACATTCTTGTTATATATGAATTTTGAGTGTGAAATAAGTTTACATGGCATTTAAATGAGAACTTTCACATCTATGAAACTTCTCATATAAATGGTGTGTCAATTCATTTTACATAAATGATATGAAGAGCATTGTTGTTTATAAGGATTTAAAAGATAAGTTGTATTGTAAAATACTTTCAAGGAATAATCCTCGAACCAGAAAGAAGTGCGCTCTATTATAGATTTTTTGGTATATCATTGAGAAACTGGTTTAAAATACAAGGCTTTATTTTTGCATAAAATAAGTATATCAAGAAATATCCAGCTAAACTGTTTTCTTGGGAGAATATTACGAAAATTCAAAGTTATCTTTTTGAAAAAAGTTCTAAAATTTCAGAAATATCTTCTTGACATTTAAACAAAAAATCTTGACATTTTTTATGAAACTGTTAAACCCTCTTATACTAAAAAATCAGATGCTAGAAAACGGAAAGATTTTTTTTCAAAATTAAGTCTTCCTAACATGTTAATTTCTACTTAAAATTCTTTAGTACTCTAGGAAGGACTTTGTT
Organism: Argiope argentata; assembly: GCA_026289955.1. Taxonomy (NCBI): domain Eukaryota; kingdom Metazoa; phylum Arthropoda; class Arachnida; order Araneae; family Araneidae; genus Argiope; species Argiope argentata. The sequence goes on from JAOUZG010010951.1 coordinate 5,624,135, forward strand.
GCTAAAAGAAATATTGCCAACTAACATGGATCTCTTAAAATGAATTACTAGGATTAGCATCAAAAAGTACTTAGAGCCCTCAAAGATGCCGCTTAAGAGAATCTTACTTTGAGGTTGTTTTAAAAATACCTGAAGTTATTTGAAAAAAGTACCTACATTTTGTTCCTGCAAACTACGGGCATTGAAGAGTATTCAAGGTATTTCTGTAATAATGGTGCATGATAAATTGAAGCGCAGATCCTCATTCCAAAGAAAAAAAATGTGGCTTAGTTAATTTTGACCATAAAAATATAATGTATAGTAATTTTGAAAAGAAACGTTTAATTCAAATACACTAAATGATTCTAAAATTCAGATTTCTGTATGCTCTGATATAAGTATAGAATAAATGCTATGCACCAATGATAATGTATGTATAAAAAACATTATATCCCATAATATATACATATTTAGCGATACGATGCGATATAAATATGCGAGAAGCTCCACAGGATGGCAAAATGTGTACCGAAAAGAAAGAAAAAGTGAAATTAATTTTGCATTATCAGCCAGTTTTGAGCTGCATTCAAACTTTCAAGTCAGTGTCTCCTAGGGAAGTTAACTTACAATCGGCTGCAAAATTCTGACGGAACAGATAGACGATGAAGCGATTTAGTAAAACAGTATTAAAAACTTAATAAAACTCGCAATTGCCTGTCTACGCACTATTTGTTGGTAACGGAGTTTTGTTTAGATTAAAATCGATTGCAAAATGTGCACCAAGAGACAAATAAAAGCGCGTTCATAAAAACAGGGTAATAAATTACTTATACTAAAATGATTTATAGATGCCAATTAAATTTAAGAAATAAAATTTGTTCTTTGAATAAATTGAATAAAAAATATATTGATATATGTATCGAAAACTTAATGTTTCCCCTCCTTTTCCAAGCACGAATTTGCAAGCAAGGAAAATTGGATCAGTTTTTATTATTTTGAAATTGATTTTTAAGAAATTAAATAAATCAAGAAAGAACTAAAGGAATGTAATTCCTTGTCAGATGAAACGATAAATTCAAGATTCTTGATTAAATCTTTTTAAATATTTCAATGAAATATCTAAAATTATTGATAATTACTCTATGTTGGGAATTTGAAACGGGAAGCCTAATTGTACCAGAAATGTAAGTGAAATTTTTATAAAGAATAATATTTCAAAAAATTACTTCTTTCTTTTTTATTGATAATAGTAGAATTAAAAACTCGATATAATGAAACTTCTGATAACGGAGAACCCTCCATGATATTTTTACTTTCAGAGTTTTAAAACTTGAGGTGTTCTTTTTTAAGCATTGATTTAAGCCTCCAATATGAATCCCTATTACTCCCCAAACTAGTTTATTTCGGAGTTTTTTAAGTATATTTCAATGGCAATATTTTCATAGTTTATCTACTTACACCAAGTATCGGCCATATCTGAAAAATATTTTGCTTTTTCTATTATACATTTATAGGTCTTTAATCAGATCGAATATAATTTAGAGAGAAAAATGAGTGGAAACTGGGGTTGCAAAGAAAAAAAAATCTTTTAGTTTATTTTCTCTTGTTTCATTAATTTCCACTTATTTACCACCTAAAATAATTATTTAAATATTTTATTCTGTGAAAAATGAAGCAAAACATATAAAAATAATTTTCCAAATTCAGAAATTATAAATTTTATCCAGATTTTTTCCCCAAGTTTTGATTGAAATTTCTTTACCTCAAAATGTTTCTATTATTTTTGGAAAAAATCACTGCAGACACCCGCTTAGAATTAAATGTATTCAATAAATGAAACCATTTCACGCATGTACAAAAAATAAGAAACTTTAGAATTTTATACAGGATTTCAAGGATTTTTGTGAGGTTTGAATTTAGTAGATATTAAGGTTCAACTTTATTTGGTGTGCTATGATACATAATTTATAATTTAGAGTTTCAATCAGACAAAAATGACAGTAAAACAGAGGAGGAGGAGGTTTTCTGTGGTGTTAATAAGTCCTTATTTTGACAATACACAAAATCTATTTCAGGAAACGCTTTGTTAGAACTGCAGTTAGATAGTTAATGTAAGTACTAACAAGGATTTCTAACCATCACACTGCACCAGACAGGAGGTATTTGAATTTAAATTATTCAAACACATTCAGTTCTTCGAACCAATGGACTAGTTCAAATTTAAGATGAAAGTTAAATTTCCTGTATGCTTACTATTTCTGTGAAAGATGAGAAAGGAAAATGGAGTAGGGAACTTATCAAACTCTTCAACTTGTGCATACGTGTTCTGATTTTAACTGTATAAAACCTGTTAATTAATGTGATAGGTATTTTAGACTAGAAAAATATCTATTGCCATAAAAAATTCATGAAAACTCTATTTCATATTCTATTGTAGGTATAATATGAATTTGAGCAATAATCTTATTAGGACTGAGGATAAAAATAGCAGACTCCTTTATCCTTATGTTTAAAAACTCACCCGTTCCTAGTGGGACCGAAAGCATTAAATTGTGTTTACTGAAAATTTGACGATATTATTGATGGACTGTATGAGTTAGCTTTTATCCGATTTTAAATGGCATTTGTATCAATTTTTAACCCACTAAATATCCATCCAATAGATTATCTAACCCTACTAACTTTGAGGATTAAAAATACTACTTTTGTGAACATCCCACCATACTTAAAGTGATATCAAAACCAGTAAAATAAATGAATAGAAAGTGATAAATTAGTTGCATACTTGTTACATTTCGAAATTTCCTGTAACATTAGTTACAGCAAATGTAATGGTGTGCAGAATGTTCTAATACCATGATCAGCTATTCAAGTTTTTTGGACATTTCATCGTTTTCTAATTTTTTATGAAGGATGGAAATTGAATATGATATCAAATAATTGCACAATTTTCTTTCCATTTAAAAAATGCTAATAGAATACTTAGACAACTATTGCAACAAGGATATTTGTGTAGAGCACACTTTTATAATTTTCTAAGAGCATAAAGGCTTAATTTTATCATTTTTCTGATTTTAATGCAAAAGTTATAATCTGAATGCTAAGTTCAATTAATTTGAGATAAAAAAGATAATATTTCTTTTTAATTCGTAGTCTTTAGGTAGGATAATTAGCTACAGGGATACACTGTTTAATGTACAGTTATTTTGAATTAATGAAAAGTGAATCACAATTTTACTGAATTATACGATCTAAAGAAAATGAGGATTTAACTACTATCTATTTATATATTATGTGTTATCATAAAGTAGTCATGTAATGTAAGGATTTCAAGTAATAATTCTTAAATGTAACAGAAAATACTTAATGTTTTAGAACTATGCTTAAAAATGATTATCTATTAATTAATATTAATTAGTGTTAGGAATATTTTAATAATTATTGTTTAGCCCAATAGTACTCAAAATTTGTTAAAATTTTTTTTTAATATCTTAAAACCATTAAAACCAGAGATATATTAAAGATAGCTATTGCATAGCTAGAACAATGCTAATTTCTTTCATCTAATCAAACCACTAGTCTTCGAAGCCCCAACAGTCCTTTTATAAGAAATCTGTTTTCCCGCTAATTTATCACAGGCTGTTTGTGAAAAGAAAGCTTGCAGCATCTTAGCAAACCACCCTACTCCAACAAGCGTCCAATGAGAGATTCAGTGTTTGCATGTCTTGTTAAGGTAGCACTGCAACTAAAAGTTGTCGTTTCTAATTGTAGTCCTCAACTCTACGGCAGAACCAGTTCTTTCAGACTAATTGGATCAATAAGGCAGGGAGGTTGTTGAGAAGAGAAAGAGTTATTTAAGTAATAAATTCCAGTCTGATCATGCATGGGGAAAACAATTGGGACTATTTTATCGGGTGGAACAGATATCCATGAAAACAATAAAAGTTGCCCCTGATGAGAAAAAGATTGGCTAAAAATTCTTCCCTATTTAAGGAAAATGGATGAAAAGATTTTACTCGGAATTTAATGTTTTATTCATTGAAAGATTCTTATTTTCTTCTCAGAGCTTCCTAGTTTGCGAATCTCTAAAACCGGTGCTAACTGGCGAGTTTTTAAATTCTTTTATCTTTAGAGAAAATTTCTCTGGGGAACTCTTATTCTTCTTAGTTCCAAACATTTGCCTCGCCAACTGACCTTCAAATGATGTGCCTGAGAAATCTTTTAAAGTGTTCTACTTTATTTCAAACACGAATTCTCTATCTTTAGCCGGCTATTATTTCTCATTTTATTTAATTCCCTTAATGCACAAAAGAAGAGCAGGGACGCTTTTCTATTCAATATCGTAACAAATAATGGATGCATTATTTAAAATTTATCTTTCATCAATTCCGAAATTCAAATTTAGTGAAGTATGCTTTTCAAGGATACCATTAAATTTTTTTAATACAATAGAGAAAATTATAGTTTCTTTCTAAATAAGTTTTAAACTAAGAATATTAATGATATGCTACTGATGTGGTGATAAAAAACGTAGTTCTAAATTTTTTCATACATAAATAATAATAGATTCTCAAATAAAAGTTTTTCTTGTTTCAAAATAAAAACAAATGCAAAATATATGTTTGGAGAATCTAAATATTCCAATATTTTACAGCATTTTATATATATTAAGTATTAGATGAGAAGACGAAGTATATCTTAAGAAACTTGCATGTACAAACACTGCAGAAAGCAATCATTTTGATTCTTAGAAATAAGATGAATGTGAAAAGAACTCTTTTTTTCTTTTATGATTATTTTGGAGAAATTCTATTTTTTTTAGTTTTGATATTCGTTGATTTTAATCATGGTTACTTCCAATTATTATTTTTTAAAAATATGCACAAATTCAAAATTTCTTTTATTTTTGTATTTATGAATAAGTAAGAAAATTTTTCCATTTCAGATTAGAAGTTTGATAGCATTTACATAGAACAAAAATTAAAAAAAATCGAGAAATAATATTATTTATGCATGAAATCTAGGAAACACTTGAGATTTCAGATGCCATAACAACAATATTTGAAAATAGAAGTAATGTTATTTATAAATACTTTAAATAATGCTGCTTGTAAAAGGAATAAAAAAACGGAGAAAAAATTCTTTTTAAGTAAATTTGGAAATATTTTTCTGTGCATTCAAACTTACAATCATACATTCTATACCATTCCATAAACACTTTTAAAACTTTCAATCATATTTGCATTTACTCAATCACAATTCGCTTTTACACCCCTAATTTGCAGTGTAAATGAATCTTAATTTCTCGTAAATCCAAATCAAAAAAATAATCATTGGCATTTTTTGCAGTTTTTATCAATATAATTTTTTTCTTTCCTAATACAATTTCAAAACGAGAAATTAATATAACTAAAATTAAAATGAACTAATCGTGGTGTAATTGGTAGTTTAAATACCCTTAAAAATAAGCCTGCCTTTCGAGAATAAACATAGTTTAAATGGTAAATAATGATATGATTATTTTTTAATCAATATTTAAACTGTAAAAAGAACTAGCAAATTTCTATGCAGTATTTAGGTCCTCTCATACATTTTTAAGTATTCTTGACATTTACTGTATTCCATTCAAACAAAGGGTAATCAAATCACCACTAAAACAGAACAAGTAAAAAGTCTTTGAATAGGTTTACTTTGTAACATTTTAATGATCAATGCAAGGAAATTCGCCATACTAGGAACGTTTGTTTAGGTCTTTGATTGGTTTAAAATAATGAAATTCAAAACTACATCACTTGATCAGCTATTGTCGAAGAAGATGTGAATATTTTTTGTTCAAAATAATAGAGCCTAAAATTAATTTACAAATCTGACTAATAAGGCTCTATAAAAATTTAAATGTCGTAATTTTTTCGAGGCTCTATTTTTAAACTCTATTTTTCAAAATGGTGAATTATACTAACATAAAGTATCATTCGCCCTTTTGAAAAAAAATTTCCAAATAGAAGCATTTTCATGTTTATCCGAGTTAAGAAATTTCCTTAGCCTTGGTAAGAGTGGACAATGTGACTATTCCTTGTAGCTGGATCCCACCGGGTAACACCTGAAAAATGAAGATGATACACTTCCGTGGTTAGTGGCTCCTTCTTGCCACCAGGGTGGGTACAGGATAGATGTGAAGTTGACTACTCCCTAACAATGACGGGATGTGTTTCCTACAAGAAAATTTTGTATCGTGATTGGTGATGGACCTTAGGAACTTAACGTTAGTTCTAGGAAATATCATCGCACTGTTCGGTCACTCAAATTTTATCTGTATTCTAGGGGCAGAGCGGGGGCAATTAATGTATGATTACTCCTTCCAAACAGATTGTAAATTGAAAGAACATTTTTCATGAACAGTAATTAACGTCAGATAGTTTGGCAACAGACAAAAATGGAATAATTCGTTTCACATGCATAAATATTAAATAAAAATAATAAATGACGAATTTATACATTACTTTTAGATGACAAGTAGCTTTTCAGATTACCTTTTATTTAGGATTTGTATTGCAGTACTAACACTTTAGCTCAATAGGTCTAAAGAAATTAAAGAGCAGCCAAGATATAAGTGACGTTTATAAAAAGAATCATCTACTTAGGACTAAACTTTTCATAAGTATTTTGCTTGAAATTAAATTTTTTATTACTAAATTAAATATTATTCTAATAATAATGTGATTTTATATAGCAAGAGTATTACATCAAACAACGATATTCTTAAATTTTTACGAAAATTTAATTTCCAATAACTTATCGCTAGAGAAAAAGCAAAGATGTTTCTTGAAATATTTTTGTCAGAATAAAACATGTCTGATGAATTGAAAAAATTGTCATCGTTTAAAAATTCGATGCTTTTTTTAAGTAACCAGAGGCAGATTAATTTCATTACATATTCTTTTTGCAAGGATACTTCGGTTTGACTTGGTTAAATGAAATGAAAATTTTCTTCTTCAATTCTGAAAAGAAAATACTTAATGGATATAAATTCAAATATAATAAAATAACATTGTATTTATACAATAGGTAAAATGCATACTTGAAAAAATATAATTTACAGCTGGAAGCAATATACTTTAAATTGATAATAATGCAAAGAAATAATAAAAGTTAATGGAATAAAATATTTTATCGACACTTTAGAACTTCGCCAGTACTTTTCAATAGCAAAGGAATTCATTCCATGCTGTTACCGTCCCCGATATTTAATTATCAGCTTAATTGAATTGAATGTTATCTCATTTCAGGGAGATGTTCCTTAAAATGTATTTATCAGACATGAATGATAGTTCTATCAATATTTAATTGATGTTTGGAATTTAAGAGCTAATGAAATCATTGTTGAAATGAATGGACACTATTACATATAAATTAGTATATCATTGAAGAATCTACTTTAATTGAAAATTCCTTATGCAATTACAATTGAATTAAATCTATCAAGCATTTAAAATTACCCAGCTTTTACAAAGTGGGCTATTTTATAAAGCATTTCTAAATATAGCGTTTATTGCCATTTAATACAATTTTTAAAATGTAACAGTTTAATTTGGCTTAAAAAGTTCATAGAACATTATTGAAAATTGCTTATCAGTAAAATTTCAACTCTGTTTCAATGAGTGATAGTAACTATATTTTAGTAATATTGTTCCTATAAAACATTATTATTATATCATGTAAAGGTAGGTTACGGAAGGCAAATGGATTTCCTGTTAGGCAGATTGTCTCAGACAAACATTAGATCCACTCCAAAGACAAGTTGGCACTAATGGTGATATAATATGCAACATTCCTATATTATATGTTGAATATTATATCAACTAATAAGCTCTTTTATTTTTAATATTGAATATTATAACTATTTTATATTCACCCTCAACTTTTAAATTTTTTGATGCATATAAATATATTTCTTGAACAAACCTTTGAAAGAACGAGTTTATGACTTCTTTGAAGAAGATCACATAAAATTTAGGTTATGTACGTAATGTATAACAATATTTGTTTGCCTAATGCATCATGTAAAAAATAACTTTACTTTCATCATTTTAAAAATGCGTCTTTTTTCGAATATAAGTTTGAATTTCTCAGATGAAACAAATCTTGTAAAACATAGCTTTTAATTGATTTAAAAAACTGCTTTTAAATGACAGACATTTAAAGTTTAAGTTTCTTGTTTTTACATCTGCATTTGTTTTGTTTCCATAAAGCAATGAATTAGTGGATTTTATGTTAAAATATTAAATACTCCAAATGAAATTTTTGTGTTTGTTTAGTAAAAAAGGTTGATTTAATGTACTTTATTAATGGTTTTGCATCTACAAATATTGTGAAGGCTAAATTTAAGAAATTTTAGCCAAATGTTTTTGTAGCTCTTTGGATACCTATAAGAAATCTAGTAGTTTCTTTTATGAAAAGAAAATTTGAAAAGAGTTTTTATTTCTATTTCGTTAATTATTTTAAAATTTCATTCTCTTTTACTGATAAGAATGATAACATTTAATGCTCTTTTATAACAATTTTAAAACATGATTTATAATTTTAAATACTTTATTTCCTCGTAAAATGAAAGGTTAATATAATCTGGAAGACAAAAGAAAATATCATTTATTTTCAATGATTAGTATAGAAGAGTGGTTAAGAATTTATTGGTACTTTATACTAATTTTGTAATTATGTTTCATTTTTTAATATCTCCATCAAATTGTTTCTCAATTTTGAGTGAATTATAAAAAAAAATTTCAGTGATACTGAGATGAATTTATTAGATTTTAAAAGTAACATTTTAATTTTGCTTTCACAAAGTGATTCGATTTGTAATTTAGCTGTTTTAAATTATTTTTTCTTATGTTTCTTCCTCTTTTTGCTTGCTATATGATTGTTTTTATAGTTGTCTTAAATGGTACATTTAAAAATATATATATAACTTTTAAACTAGCGCTCTATTTTCAATTCGTTGGGAAAAATATTGAAAATAAAAACCTATTTTCAATTTATTTTCAGTTTTCTAATTTTAATGTTCTATTTTTCTATTTTATTTTTCAGTAAACATAATAAAAATCATGGAACTGATGTTTGAAATTGCTTTGACAGTTATATTTATTCAGATTTTTCAAAATCAGAAAAATAATCAGTTACAAAAGTTTTCCTAACACTAATGAGCCTTCTTAAATTTGCTACCCATCATTCTTGCACTTTAAACTGATTTAAAAAATATAAAAAATAAAAATAATTCTGATGCCAAAGATAATTTGTATTTTTAAATTAGGAAAATGATGGTTTGACAACATTTAAGGCTTAAAATTTCCAGAAAGACCATCTAAAGTGTATGATCATCTATTATGGACCAAAGTAAAAAAAAAAAAACATTTATCCATTTAAAACTATTTTCTTTCAGACTATTGTTTTTTTTTCAATAAATGCTATTCACTTTTATCTGCTTAAAATATTTTCTTGAAGAAATTTTTCTAAGAAATGTTTCTAAAGAATCTATATAGTCTATTCCATATTATTTTTTCTCCAAACGCTTTTGTTAATCCATTATTTTTGAAACCATTGAAAGAAGCTATTTTATAAACATCCAGTCAAGGCATTGATTTTTATGTATTGTACCTCGTATAATGAATCATATCCGTCATCCATCTATTTATTGCCTGATTTCGAGTGTTATTAAGTTGAATAATGATCTCAATAAACACGTCTTTCAGATAATTTGTTTTGTAGCACAATTAATAAAGTAAGGCCATTTAACTTAATGGCTTTGGAGATGAATTACAATGCTTGCGTTTAGATATACTTTTTAAAGCTACTAATCTCAAACTTTCTTTTTTTTGCGTACAAGTTAATGTTTAATTTAGGTGGTTATAATAGAAAGCTTCTAAAGCAATATTTTCCAGCAGCAGGATTTCTATTACTCCACATACTCAGGATAGAGTTGTTCGTTCAGCTTATCTTAAAGATTTGTAATTCAATGTTTCAAGAATGCAAAACTACAAATAAGAACTAACTATTTTAAAAGTCAAATTTAAATTTTGAAGTTCAGAGTATATACAAAAATTTCTATTGAAAAAATTTCCATAATCTCTCAAATTAGTGTTCAGGTATTCACACATTTACTTTCTAAAAAAGAAAACGATTTTAAAAAATCTTCCATATTTAAGAATTTAAAAAAAAATATCTCAGGGAAACATTTTTTTAAAAAATAAAATAGTATTGATTGATAATTATTTTATAGGATTTAAAATTAATTTTATCTATTAAAAGAAATACATTAAATGGATAATTTTCCAGTGAAATATGGAGGAATAAAAGATTGATAAAAAACCTCTTTCATACGCACAGTAAATTGCCTACGGACCTCCAGATGTTGATTCTTTTTCCTAACAGAGTCATTTTGTCTCTCATTTGTTGTGCCCGTATGAGGGATAGGCATGTGTCTTCCACGTTTAAGATTTTTTATTTTATATATATATATATATATATATATATGTCTCATTGACACAATTTTTAAAAAATAAAATAATACTGATTAATAATGAGGAATAAAAATGAGAGATTGGTACTAACTCCCAATATTTTGGGAATTTAAATTAAATTTTATACATTATATATGTACCTGTGGTCCTAATTTCTGCATTAAGCTTCTATTTTATTTATAATTACGCCTTAATCTGTCAAATGCTATTAATCTGGATAACTTTAATTGCTTTATGCTTATTACAGATAATAGAATCTCCAAACAAGTGAATTTATTTCGGTTCGGGTGGAATGGTTTGTTTGCGTATATAAAGTATAAAGTTCAAATTGCGAGTATAAAGTTCAAAAAGATAAAGTAAATAGAAGTATGTTGAATCCTACATGTGAAGCAGAATTTATCACAAAAAGAGTATCAATCGCAATTCCAGTATATTGGTTCTTATTACTGAAACCATTTTTTAAATGAAAGTACGTCGTAACTCAAACAAGGAAATGTTGATTCTTTTTCAATCAAAAGTGTCTTCGAATTTCCTGCCTCTACTAGAAATCTAAAAGTGGAGATACCAAACTGATTTTCTCTAAGGTCTTCTTTCTCCATGGATTTGTTGATGCTTGTAGAAGAGAAATTCTTTGATGTCTCTGAGGTAGCTATTGCATTTGATTAAAATATCAAGGAGAATATTCATTCTAGATTAGGATGATTATTTGCAAAATGCATGTAAATAAAATATGAATTATAATATTGATTAGTAAGAAAGTTCCGAAAGAAGGTTAAATTATTTTCAATATTTATAGAACATATTCTATGAGAGCACTTAACAGTACGCAGTGTATTGAATTTCTTCAACAGGCCTATATAAAGATTATTAAAATATTATTAGAAACATGAATGGCCATTGAGTTTGAATGACATTAGAAATATATGTACCCATGTTAATGTAAATGGACAATCGTTTATGTTAATAATATAATTAGTTGGTGTTAAAGATTAATACAAAACACAAATCTGCTCAACATGAGCCCAATCCACAGGAAATCATACTAAGAATTAGAAAACGACTCTAAAATTTTACACATGCATAGATAAAAGAATTCTACTAAATATTCGAAATATCAAGGCAATAACTTAACAATAAAAATAAAGTATTATTTCAAATAATAGCAAATTAAGCAGAAAAATTAAGGAAAAAATTATAATTATGAAAAAATATAAGAGTTTTCGGTAGAGATAAGACATTTTCGAATCATCTAGTCTGTATCCGAATTTAAGAGCAACTATTTTTTTCCATTGGATAATTTCAATTTCATTCAAAATCACGTAATCTAAAAACGCAATAAAATTAATCTAAATTTAGTATTTCTTTATTGTTGATGGTAGTCCCCTTTCAGTAAAGTTTCGTTTTTAACAGTTTCATTAACATTGTTTTTAAAAAAATATAAGACGACATCGATTTAAATCTTATTATGAATTAGAAGGATGGTTTTAATTGGAAAAAGCATTAGATATGTATTATAAAGATTTAAAATTTTATATTTTCAGATTTTAGTAGTTTGAAGATGTTAAACCTTAGAATTACAAGTTGCCTCAAAATTAAACTGGATCGTTTAGAAATAAGACTGGAATTCTAAGTTGGTGATTCATTGTTGTTATCATATATATTATTTACAGTGCAGAATTGCTGGCAGAACCTAATTAGGAGGAGATTACTTGTTATACTTACTTTAATAATGATTTCTTGTTATTTCCATCTGCTGCAAAGTGCAGTACATTTTTCCAAAATTCATCATTCAACTTGATGGAACTATTTTAGTTAATTCTATTAGAGCTGAAAACGAAACACCGGAGCAATGAAACTACCGTGAACATTCCAAACGCCTAGGTATTATTACGAAAGTCGTCCCCTTTCCGTTCAGTATAGTTGATGGGAAACTGGACACGAGTACTTTGTTCGTTAAATACGTTTTCTCAACAGCTTTTAGGGAAGAAGGAGGTTTTCTGAGAATTATCAACAGATGTCCCCACCAACATTTATTTGATAGCAATCAGATAAGCAGATTATCTTTTAAATATCCTTGAAAATGAGCAATAATTAAAGGCTTAGAGAAGGGTTGAGAATTTTTCTTATTTTTGGAAGATAATATCAGGCGTTTTAATCTTCTGAGATACCTAACATCAAATGATCGAGGTGAAACATTCTTTTTAACTGAAATTCTTAACTAATAACGTGATGCAAGCATTAATGAAAGTAAAATAATCCATTATATAACTTTTGCATGAAATTTACAGTATGTGCTGGGTCAGTTAATTGCTTTCAAAAAATTTCCTTCAATTTAATTTTTGCCATAACATTAGTAAACTAAAATATCTGTCATCTAAATCTTATTTAAAAAAATTTTAACAATTCATTTGGACTATGGTTGTTACAGATTAATAAACGAAAGTAACAGTAAAAATTCTCGGGTTCATTGGCAATTTGTTTAAATATATATGCCAACAATTCACCCATTCAAACATTAAAAAACCTATACCCTTTTCTAGACACAAAAAGACAAATCAAAGAGTGAAAATAATTTTTAACTCCATTACATAGGAGGATTATATTATAGAAAAGAAAATTGTCATTACCCGTCTAGGTTTTTCTGTTGATTTTAACTCTGCTGTTCTTTTCGCATTTACTCCAATTATGCAGCATTTGGGTCAATATGACTCGATTTAGAAAACTAACTTTTCTTACAGTAAATGATGGGTGACGTTTAAGAAATGGTTAAAGCAATTGTAATGTAAGTTTAAAAATAGATTTAATAATTTAAAGCATCAATAAAGATAAAATATTTGTAATTGTAACTTACCTTTATTTCAATTTGAACAGTGTTGTGTGTGCTGTGACTAATGGAACTTGCCGTGGACAAGTCTCTGCTGAAACAATCAGCAGATTTTAAGCCTAAGAAATGCATCTCTTCGTTTTACAAGTAGCGCCATCTAAGGCCAAGAGTATGACTTAGCTACACACACGTCACAACCCTTTTTAGGGGGTGGACTACATTCATGCAAATCCATTCATTCATCTCAGATCGTAATTTAGACCTGGAACAGAGAACGATAACCTCTGGCCCAGTACCCCCAGTGATATTATTTGAACAGTAATATCTTAAATGAGATTTGTAATTGTGATACATAAAATTTTAGCATAACATATTAGTTTGGCTGTCATTATTTGAGGGACAGAGTTTATTCCTTGCACATTTGAAACAAAATGAAGAGTTCCCATCAGATTCCAATGGTGCGTTTTTCTTTTTCCTGTGTATTTGTTTCTCAATTCTTATTGAATCATCACTTCTTGGTAGGTGTGGTCATGCTTCAATGTGTGGAAAAATGAGTATTTTTCTACCAAAAAATAGCCCTCGTTTAGTCAATTTGCTTTCCTTCCATTCACTATGTGTTGAAGTTTATAAAACAAATGTATAGTACGCAAAATTATCAAGCATATTCTAGAATACTATCATGGACCTGCGATTTGGTTTTCTTTACAAGTGTATGATTTAAAAGTAGATTAAATGAATCCACAGCCTCTCTAGTTTAATTATAATCTAAGATCGTTAATACTTTTTGTCAGATCTCTCATTAATTACTTTGTCATAATATAAAGAACTCATGAAAATAACATTCTTGTTTTTTTTTTCGGAATGTAATTTACGACTGCCGTGTCCTCTTTAAAATAAAAGGATAAGTGGTGAACTTCTAGGTGTGTCATTTCTTCAGGAAGTCCTGATTGATTTTTTCTAATGAATCAGGACTTTTTCCGTTTTATAAAAAGTTGTCCTAAGTTGTAAAATGCGTAAAAATTATGGAATGCAATATTGTTCCCTGAATACTCATAAGTAAAATCACACAATGCACTCATTCCTTGACCTTTCTATGGCTTTGACCCTTTCTCTTTTCCAGTGTTAATTTATGTGTTCAATACATGCAAATTTTTAATGTCACATAAATTCCTTATTTTAATTCAATATATCGATGACTTACTTGGTATATACTGTTTGAAAAGACATCGGCTATGAATTCCTACTAATTGACCATCTGCAGTAATATTTTCAACAGAATATATTTTTGGATAAAAATCTTATCCACTTTTCCAAGATATCTGACATTGCAGTAAATTTATCCAATTTTTTTCTTTATTGACGAGTGAATTATCAAAACGAATAACTCTTGATGTGGTGCAATATATCTAGAGGGGCATAATTGCAAGCAATGTATCTCTGACAGTCTCTTCATCCCACTAGCTTTTTGTTGATTCTCCAAATGATTGATAAACCCCAATTAACGATAATAATTCATTATGTGCTTGAAAAGTTTTACTTTCAGTTTTTTCCATAAATCATTTTTCCTTCAATATTAGTCATTTTTTATTTTTTAATTGTTGCACTGAATACTTCCTTAAGTGCTCTTTTTACCTATGTTATCCTTGCTGTTACATATCGTGTGAACATTGCAGTAGTTAAAATAATTTTTAAACTATTGATTGAGAAGAATGTGACAGCGGATCCAACTCCCACTCTATTTCATGATTCTTGGACTTGAATATGGATTTCAAAATCGTTCTCAGAACTTTCACTCTCAATTTTATCTCTTGTATGATTTTCATACCTTCTTGCGGGATTTCAGCTTATATTTGTTTAGCTATATCAGCGTGATTCAAATTTATGCGATTCGCCATTCTTTCTCCCACATTCACAGGTACACCTCTTTCACAGTATATCAGAAAGGGAAATACAACAGAAGAAAAGAAATGCTGGTACAAAAGCAAATAGTTTGGACCTCGTATTAGCTTTTGGACCTTGCACGCCCATGTATGTGTCATGCGGCGAAACACAAACATCAATGAAGCAGGGTTTGAAATCGGATAAATTAGAAAAACTATGTTATTCTTTTCTTTTGAATTATTCCAAACAAAAGTGAACTTTTATCTGAAAAAATAAAGGATTTTTTGCATTGGGTAATATTTAATCGGACGATACATTAGGCATAAATTGTAAAACATTCCGTCGAAATACAAATACGCATATATCCTTCTAGGAGTACATCATAATATTATTTACGGACGATGTCAAGAAGTTTCCTGAAAATATCCCTGCATTATAATTTTTTATGAATGTATACGCTTTATTTTGAGTCATATAGACTCGAACAGAATAGCAGCGTTAAACTGAAACTATCTGAAATATATCTAATATTGTTAGAGAAATCCCGCAGCCATGGAAGACATTAAAGGGTCGCTGTAAATAGTTAAAATATTTTTTTTAATTGAATCAACGTGCATAATTCACATTCTTGATATTTTTCGATGAAATTTATCAAAAAGTCTTTAACTCTTCGCGTTACATCCTCAGCATAAATCATAAGAATTCGCTATAAATGAGATAAAAGGAATAATCATGTATACGATATTTTTTTTGTAGACTTGAAGAGTGAAAAATTACACTCCAAGCGTAGCTTGGCAGAAAGAACACTGAGTATTTTCGCTTTAGAGAAGAAAAAGAGTGCCTAGCAAATGGAAGAAACACGAAATAAACGTAAAAATAAATTTCATAAACATATTCCAGGCATGGCGCCAATAAGCCATGATGTGAATAAGAACGGAAGACAAAGCATTTTTGGTCGCACCATTGGGAAAGTTTTAATGAATATTAATGCGAAACCAGATTTTTCGAATATTTTTGCATACACTTCTTAAAATCAAAGATTTAGAGGCAGCAAAAAGTAATATATGATCTTTTTTATTCTAAATAATTGTAGGATGAATATATTTATTTTTAATGGTTCAGTATCAAAAAGCACAGATGTTATCAACTGAAAATTTACAACTTCAAATTTAATTTCTCGTAACTCTGTTTAGTTAATATTTAATAATTTTAAATTTATATCTGTCAGTGTGCTTGAAATGTTGATCTATGACGCAATTTTCCTTAGGTTTTCTTTTTTTATTAGCCATTAAAATGTAAGCAATTTTGTTTCAAATAAAATTTTCCTTTAACATTCTTTTTCAACCTTTGAAATCTTGCTCGGTATTCTTAAGTATTCAGTATCTTCTGAAGAAACTGCTTGAGAAATATTTGTAAATTACTTCAAAATAATAATATTGTTAGAATGTGATAAAGCAGATTTTCATTTTCCATCGATGTAGATTGAAAGATGCATGTCTATTACTACTCTAAATTTAAATAATTTTACATATTCTTGGAAATATTTTTTAAACATTTCCTTACAATAAAAGGAATTTATATCTATTATTTTAGAAATATCAATAATAATTTATTTTATTTTAATATGGCAAAAGTTTTACAGAGCTAAAATTATCGCCCAAAGGAGTAAATCGTTGATTTAAAAAACAATGCAACATTTCCCGAATTTCCATGAGAATTCCAATATATGACATTAAAAAAAGCAGTTTGATGTAAACTAACTTTACAAAAAAATAGTTGATGAAGCCTAATTATTGTGAGATATATTTAAAATCACTACTACGGTATCAAGTCAATGAACAGAGATAATACAAAAAAAGTTAATTAAATTGATCGATAAGAAAATACAGCATAGGATTTGCGAACTTAATAGTTCATACCAAGATATTTATAGTTTTCTGATGTCATTGGAATTTAATACACATAAAAGCATAAAAACGTTTATCTTTGTACAATCATTTCCATTAATATGTGTTTCTGCATGTCTAATTATTAAATACAATGTAATGTGCTCTGAATATGAGTTTAACATTTTCATTTCCATATTTCTCTCAGAAAAATGTTTTTTTTTTACGTTTTGCATTTTTTTGAGAAACATTTTTACTTTGATCTTCCGCTCAATCGATAATTTTATAAATATAGCAATTTTATTCCTTATTAAATTACTTAAACTTTAAAATCAATTAATTTACTTCTATCTCTAAATTTCCTTGTACCGTTCATTACACAAATCAATCTTGTTTAAATTAAGTAACTGTAATGGAGCAAAAAAAAATTCTGAAAACGCTCTAAACTGTAGAAATATTATTCAATCTATATTCTATAATGGGGATTTGAGTAACAATTTTAATTCCTAAGAATTAACTTAAAATCAAGTAATACAACGCGATTTTATTTTGTTCAATAAATAAGAAGAAGGGAAATTCTAAATGTTGTTACATGTTTGAATGAATTTAAATGTTTAAATTATTTTAGGCATCATCTTTGACATGATTATAATACATACAAATTTTATTCACACAGTACAATACATGATTTAAAAAGACATATTACGGGCAATTTCTGTTAATTGCATCGACTATAGGTGGCTGCTACTACTATTATCTAATCAACAATAAGAAGTAATAACTTGAAAGGAATATAGATAGAAATTTAAAATTTGGGTTGTAGATGCTAAAGATTAAGCATCATTTGAAACATGACCAAAATTCTTTTCACCTGAAACAATGCGAATGAAATTCGCAGCCACTCATATGCATTTTCACAAAAAAGGACATTCCGCATTAAAATTTCTAAACGTCATTTTTCCTTCTACAATTTTATTGGGTTTCTATCATAAATCTGTCGTTATTGAGTTGTCCTGATGCACCTTTTATGTGCAACTGTGAACGAAGATTTGTAAAAATGAAGCTTCTTTTGGTGAATGACGATGGTTACCATGATCAATAGTTTCAAACATAAACGAAACATTAAGCTAATTTTGTACATTAATCTTAGTACAAACGAAACATTAATCTAAGTACATGAAATGAAGATATGCATTAAGAAAGAATATTTTTGACTGTATTGTAATGTAACAATCGACGATGGCTAATATGAACAACAATTTCAAGTTCAATGTTATAGTTACTTGTAATCACTGCTTATGTTTTGGTTTCCACTCACTAAGAAACATTTTTGGCTCAAAATCAGAATAATAATTTCTACTTCTCAATTGTTCAGTGTACATCTAATAGCTTCCGCAATATTTATAAATGTCACATTTAGAAACATTGATTTTAAAATTAATAGTGAGCATTTGGTTAGTAACCTCAAAAGATTAATCTGCTATGCAGGCAATGTTTTCAGGTAAGAAGACTTGCCAATGTTGCCTGGAACACCACGAAAGCATTGACAGGAATTATGGTTGAATCCTATCAGTCACGGTACAACCCTTCCCGTAGAAGGCAGTTGAGAGTAGTCCTCTCACATGCTATTTTTATACCCACCAGAGCTTCGAGAAGCTATTATCATACCGGAAATTTTACTTTTCTCTTTTCTAACTTTTTGAGGTACCTCACAGGAGGGGAGCGGGGACATATTTGACTGAAAAAGAATATATATATACATTTCTGCTTTGAAAAAATTTTCAGAAGAATCGTAATAAGAAGTTCAACGGTATTGAAAATAATAGCTTAATAAGAAGTAGTGAAGCTTGAAGTAATTTTCCATTATGTCACTAACCAGGCCTAGTCTTGAAATAAATAAGGAAAAGGCACGCACAATTCGTTTCCTTCTACACCATAATTCAAGATTTTTTATAGGTTTTTTTTTCGTTTTACGCTTTATTGCTACTCTCACAGCGCTTTACTTATTTAGAGAACTTTAAAAACTTAGAAAATGTAAGACCATTTAAAATTATTTTTAATTGCCTGCCTTTTTATATTTATGAAAATTAAAAAATTATTTTTTTAAATTAATTAATCATATTATTTTCACTTCTACAAAATTGTATGTCATTACATTTAATATGAAGAGAGTAAATTATGACAGTTGAACTTGTGACTGTACAAGATAATCAACATCACGATTACACAAAATAAAATCAATTTTTTATGATTTGTTAGGGGTCCTCTTTATGCTTTAAGTGTCTTAATAAATATTCTATTGCTAGAATTTTTAAATAACTCAGGCATGAATTTTGATGAGTTCAACGGATATTCATTCAACGGATAAAGTTCAACGGATATTTCATTCATAAAATGGATAAAGTTTGTTTTATGAAAAAATTACTGAAATGTTTCAATAAATGGGATATTTATCTCGGAAAAACAAACATTTTTTGTTGTTAATTGAAGCTCCGTGAACATTTAAAAAATAAATTATTGATGTAATGTATTTTAAGGTTACTTTTGAAAATATTTTTGAATTAATTGCTAAAAGTTTTATTGAGTTCAATATAAAATAAATACATATTACTGCATAGGTTCCAAGCAAATAATATACAGCATTTTGAACATTTTTTTGGTAATGTATGCATGATTAGCAAGAATAAGAATATAAAAATTTTCCCTTTTATAAACAGTAATTCTTTGAAGATTGTTACAAATTTAAAGAAAAGCTGCTTGGACCAGAATAAAAATAATGTTTTATAGAATGGTTATATGAAAATGATGTAAATAATCAATTTTGATAGGCAAATTTCCGTTT
>JAOUZG010010951.1:5644460-5665527 GCA_026289955.1 Argiope argentata
TTAAGTCTACAAAAATTAAGCTTACAATAAAATTCAT
The DNA here is from genome assembly GCA_026289955.1 of Argiope argentata. Classification (NCBI taxonomy): domain Eukaryota; kingdom Metazoa; phylum Arthropoda; class Arachnida; order Araneae; family Araneidae; genus Argiope; species Argiope argentata. The sequence goes on from JAOUZG010010951.1 coordinate 5,644,498, forward strand.
GGGAATTTTTTTTGAAAATATGATTAATAGATATAAAGAACTTTCAACATATCATACAATTTCGATATCGATATATATTTAATAGCTGATTTACATCTAAAGTATGTTTCCTGGAACAACATACTCATTTAATACTACTTTTAGGCATTATTTCTAGAATCTGCATTTATCTGGAATGAAGAAAAAGAACGCACTTTCTTTCCGAGATATTTGCGCTTTCTAAAATTTAATTAAATATTAGTTTTTCTGATATAAAAACAACATCTTTACTTTCAAGAATAATTTTTCAACAAACATTTCTACATGTATAAAATTCCTTTAAGATTTTAAATCCTATTGATTTTCGAATGCAAAATATCAATGTTTAACTAACACATACGTTGCTTGATAAAAATATTTACATAATAAAACAAAATGTTTTTTTTTACTTGAAGGGCAGCGGATGAAAACATTTCGTTCCAAAATCTTATTATGTGAGAGATAACAATTTTTGTAATCCTAACGCTGAGGTTGTAAATGAGAAAAAAAAAAGGAAATGCCGAAATAGTTAAGTTTACTCATGAAAATCAACTACAATTTCCGTCTTCCTAGATTCCCTTTTAAAATTTAAAAAAAAAGCTTAAATTTTGGAAAAATTGTAATTTGATTAAATTCCTTTTTTTTTTAAAAAAAAACTCTCTTCTTAACTCTTTTGCAATTTAAATTTATCATTATTTATATTTCGAATGATCTTTCTCTTCTAGGTATATTTTATTACTTATTGGATATCTCGCACATTCGCATCTTTTATAAAATTAAGTAGCCAAAGTAAGCTAAGTAAATAAAGTTAAGTCTTGTAACGTTTCGAAATACTTACAATAAGATATTTTTATTTCTCATTGGCTGTCTTTGTAATTTTACCTGCGTAATATAGAATACATTTCAAAATAGAATTGAAAATCGTCTTTAGTAATTCCAAATGTAGAAATTCATTAACGTGATCTGATTTCATATGAATAAGATTTAGAATAGCGAGCTGCAACAAAGCATTTGATAATTTTTAAGAAAAATGTATTTAAACTTTTATGCTATTTAAGATAAAAATAAGAATGAAATCCTCATTTTCTTCAAATAAAATAGAATAAAAGTTTTAATTCTGATAAGTTTTGAGTGAACATTTTTCGATGACATTTTCAGAAGTGCGCAGTAAAAGACGATAGCCTAAAACGTGAGCTCAAATCTTTACCTTTATACGAGACAGCAGTATTCAACAATATTCAAAGATATGATGGTGTGAAGGAAAATGAGCTTTGCCGTTCTGCATTTATTTTATGTGAAAGAATTTTGAGCTGCTAATAAGAAAAGACGTTCTTTAAAGTATTTTATGACTGTTAACGATGATGGGTATTTTTTTCAGTTCACACATTTATTTTATATTTTTTTAGTTTACACATATTCTATACCTTTTTCACATTCTCTTAATATATCCTTCAGGTCAACATTACACGATACAATTTTTTACACACTGCACTTAAAACTTCTATACTATAATACTAATCACTCTATAATACTAACTTAACAAAGAAAAAGTAAAAATAGTGTCTGCAAAGTATTCACAAAGAAAACAAATCATGCTGCTTAGAAATAACTTCGAATAAATAAATGTTCTTCCATTAGGCAAATTTGGGAAAAATGGTTAAAAATCTAGGAAATATTTTATTAACTGTATGAAAATGTTAGAGCTCACTAATAATTAAGTCTGCTCCTGGTTGATAAAAGATTTAAGTCAAATTAGTTATATAACTATGAAACTAAAATATTGGCTTTGTGTGACAACTAGTTATAAAAAGAAACACTAAGCATGCATGCTATAAGTGATCTAATTTGTAAGAAAGTCAAATAACTTATAAACATAGAAGGAATGTATGTTACATAACATGCAATAACTTGAATTTCCCTTCCTACAATCAGTTTTAATTTTCGAAACTAAATATTAAAAGGCTTTGCGCTATCAGAAAAAAATAAACAGAGCAGAATTTCTTGATTAAATGACACAGATATAATTTTAATATGAAAATGCTTTGAATTACATCCCCAAAAATATGCAAGATTATCACTCATATGAAAGCGATTTATCATAATAAATCAAACAGTAACAAACTGTGCGAAAACACAGATATGACATTGGAACACAAAAACAGGCAAGGCATAGATTCCTGACATAAGCATGATTCCTGGACATATCTATCTTCAACAGTCTTTTTCTTGTCTTTTTATTGAGTTTGAAGAGCAGAAGGCGAGTTTCGGATCCAATCTAACAAATGATTCATGACACGAATTCATCAAAAACTGTTACATGTTTAAATTAAAGAAACTTGTATAACAGTAGTATCAAGATCAACAAACATTAGTCCAACGTTGCCATATTTTTTTCAAAGGGTATTTGCTTACTGAGAAAAATAAATATGAGATCTTCGAGTTTTATATTTTTGTTCATAGAGTAAAGCTAATATAATTTTCATGTTGGTTACATTCGCTCAAATATACTTTATCTTATCGATTGATCCTTGAAAACCATTCGAATGGATTGCAAGTTAGATCCGCGAATTTAAACTCAGAAAAGTGTATTTGGCATTCTCTCGAAGAGAGAGCATCGTCTACTTGCCTCAGAACTATCTAGAACATGAAACCAGGACTAATGAGAAGTAAGGCGGACAGCCACAATTATTTATAAATTTCCTCATTTCCTTGCTCTTTTTATTAGCTCATTTTTTGTTCACCTTTATAACCTCACAAGCAGATGTGTCTTATTCAAGATGATTATGTGTACCAAAATAATTTAGACACATCAATACTTCTTTTGGTATTATATTAAACTACAGGTAATTATTGTTTTATGAAAATATGTTCTACAATTCAAGAAAAATTCTAGTGAATATAAAACTGGGTTCATCTTTTTTTCAATTTTCTTCAGCTTTCCAATTTTACTCAACGTATTTATTATATTGAATGCATTAACAATAATTTTTTTCTTATTTTATGTGTAATTAGAATAATGTAAACTAATTCTTACAGAAAGATTTTAATTTAGTTTCAGTTTTTTAACAACATAAATAATATATAACTTTTTGTTATATTACAATATTAATAAATTCATTTGTTGATTAATCCTAAAAGAGCATTTTTAAACTTTTTTTTATCTCACATGTTTTGAAACGAAAGTAGAAATTTCTTCCATTTCTAAACATAAATTAAATAATTTGTTAAACAAATAAGATTCCATTTCTAAAATTTATCTCAACCACGAACAGAGTAATGCATAAACTTAAAATTCTTTATATTTGAAAAAGCATTTTCTGACTGCTGACGCATTAGAAATGAATTTTTGAATTCCAATTGTAAGAATTAGATTATAGTCTCAATATATTATTCAAACTGCTTAGCATAAGTATTTTGAGGAGGGTACATGGAATACTTTAAATAATTCTAATGCATTATTAAAGTTTTCTCATATACATCGAAGAGAATTTTATCGATTTGAAAGGTTTCACGCTTAAGAAAGTATGTAAGAATGTTCTATGTAGTCACAAAGATTTTGCAAAAGAGAGTGGGTATCCATTAAGAAACCAAGACCGCAAAGCCAGATTTATAGATTTTGAAAGAGAAATGTGCATTCGTAATGTATCAAATAAGGAACAGATCGAATCAATTAGGATATCGCATACCTAGAGGAATGAAAATATTTTATGATGCAAATTTTTCAATGAATAATAATACATCAAATATGGGAGAAGTAAAAGGTAGTATAGTTTCTAAAGCCCCTGGCTGGAATTTCAATGTGAAATAGCTAAATTTATAATGCTATTAAATAAAATCGGTATAACATTTCTTCCTCACTTGTTTTGGTTTTTATATAAAATCCATATACTTGAAATCATAAATAGGATTATGCGTATGAAAGTTTGTAATATTTGTTAAAACTGTATATATCAAATGTTATAATTAAATGCACAAGTAAGGATTATTCAGGTGGTGTCTTTCAAGTTTATTCAGAATGCTATTTAAGCTGAAATATCTCAAGCTGACTAGCTCTCAATGTAATGTTAAAATATATAAACATTTTTTAGAATTCTTATATTTCATTTGTGCGTAAATTTTAACCACTTCAAGATTGTCAAAATTCTGTTAATTGTACATTTAATGAATATTCGGCCTAGTATTAAAGAAAATAGTCTTTAACATTTTTTTATATCCTTTGAGTCATTAGAAAGAAATATAGATATCAAATTCCGTTTAAATATCTGCTCCCGAGTATTTAACAAATTTTTAGAATAAGGATTTTTTTCTCTTTTTTTTTTGTTTCTATTATTCCAAGGTGTTCTTAAAGAACGCTATCAATTTGAATTCACTTATACCAAAAACATCTAAAATATGGATTACCATCTCAATAATTTGACATCAATCTCATTTTAAAATTTTCATAAAACCAAACAACTATTCATAAAACTTAAGGCTGATTGTATAAGTAAAACATTTGCACTACTATACGAACATCAGATGACATCAACGGTATAAATATAATTGAAAATGTTGAAAAATAATTCATAATAAAATTCATAATAAAAGAAATACTTTACTTAAAAATAGATATACCGACTGTAGAAAAACTATTGCTTAAGTCGTATTTCTTGCATCTTCTTACACATAAAATTAATAGGAAAAAACCCTTTAAACTACTGTTTATAGTACTTTGAAAACTTTTGGCAAGTATTAATAGATCTAAAGGGGATATGCAATTGATTGCTTTCTTTTTTGGGAAGTAAAGTTTAAAAAAAATGAGAGCTAAATGTTGTAATCGTTATAAAAGTGGAAAGAAAAAAATGTTGGGAAATCATAATTGCGTTTATGATTTCCCAACATTTTTTATGATTTCCCAACACATCAGAAAGTCAAAAATTACGCCAATAATAATGTTTTTTTTATATTTACAATGTTTTTAATACCCAAAGTTTATTTTTCATCTCTAAGATTTGAAAGATATTTCTTATGAAAGTGCTTGCCAAAGAGTTTTTAGAATGTTCCCCCGTTATTCGCAATTGCTGAAAATTGAGATTTCAATTATTAACCCTTAGAATCTTCACTTTAGAAATTAACAAAAACAGATAAAAATATTTATATTGAATATTTTCATTCTAAAATATAAGAAATAAAAGAATTATTCGAAGAAAATCCTTAAAAATTTTCTGGTATTAAATGTATCATAAAACCCTTAGTGTTAAAAATCTAAAATACAGAAATATATCAACCCTTTGCAGTCCGATGTCGCCTTTGACTCAACATTGAAGATTGTGCACCATTTTGACGTTTATATTTATTTATTTTTCAAATTTAATTGTTAAAAATACCTACATAAGGGTTACGAGATGTAGATTAATTTTTCAAAGGAATTCGATTTAAAAGAATTATATTTATTTATTTTTCATAGCAATAAACAAATCTTTGTATTAGGTGAATAATTTTGCATCTAATTATTTTTCGGACTGCAAAGGGTTAAAGACTTTTTATCAAATTTATATCTTCGTTCAATTGTTATTAAGTTTTTTAATTGTAACTGTTTCGATTTTAAATTTTGTTCCTGTCCTATTATTTCAGTTGATTGCTGCACTTCGATTAGCGAGAAAATCAGTGATAATCCAAATTTCTGACTTAGAAATCAAGCTATACTTCTGAATACAAACTGTTTCTATGCCCGTTGAAATTTAAATTATGAATTGAACCAATGAAGAAAATAAGGGTATTGATTTTACATTTAATTTTCAAATTTGTGCTTATCAAGCTGACTCACCAAGAATAGTGCAATTTGAATTTCTGCATTTTCCTCTTCTCTATTTTCAATTGCTCAGTTGTAAAAGGGATGAGATCAAAAGTTTCTTTAAAATGTGACATAGAAATTTTATTATTATAACATTAGTTAAGTATAGATATCTTAATTTATGTATGCAATTTTTAAAATTTTGTGCAAAAGAAAATGAAAACAAAGACAAGGACTTTTATATCATTTGGTCTAATCAAGTTGGGAATTCTGAGGAGAATTTGTGAATTGATTCAATTTTCTTCATATAGTAGAAGGACTAACAAAATCAAATAGTTGCTTTTTTTTCATTTTTAAAGGCATATCATATTTAAAAAAAAACAGAATATCTGTTTGAATTTGTGGAATAGCTCCTTAGCATAAGGAATTATTTACTACTTAAAACCTCCAAATCAAATTATTTATTTGATATGTTATATTAGGTCATATGGTTAAATCGTGGCATCTCCAATAAATAAGTTCAAATCTTCTGTAGTCGTCTTTATGTCAGGTACTTAATACTGATTATGAATTAAGTTACTTCTTGGGACCTTAGAAAAACAGTTAATTAAAGGTCAATCTATACTTTCTCCAAAGGTAACAAAAAGCAAACCTTGCGAGGAAGGAAAAAATAAATGCGTCCAAAAAATTGTAATTAATTTACATCTCTTTAAAGAAAACTAAACATGATATTCCCCTAATTCGAACTTTTACGCTGCCGTTGATGGATATTTTTCAACCCGGCAACTGGAAACTTATAGAGTTTATCAGCTAAATATTTGTATATAGATTAACCCAAATATTCATTTTGGCTCAGCCGATGTGTGTGCGTGCGCGCGTGTGTGTGTTTATCTAAAAAGTAAATCTTATTTGCTTTGTGATTTTTTTTTCAATTTTCCATGCTACCATTTACATTGCGTTGAACGTGTATACGCATCATGACTTTACTTTATATAGGAGAATGTGAAGGACTTAAATGCCACAGTTTACTGGTTAAAGTGGTTCTTGGTTACTTTATTGAAGCTAAGATCCTGATTAAGCTACCTAGTTAAAAACTAGGTGTCAAAATCTTTACTTTCAGATGTTAATCATTTATTGGATAGATGAAGACACTTTCATCAGAATTGCGAATTTCAAATATTGGATTATTAGAGATTAGAATTGTACTTTCATGATTTTACGTCTTTAAATTGGAACTAGTTTTGATAATTTGGAACTTCTAATCTGAGTGATCAATCTTGATTCATATAACTTTCTATGGTCGGTCAATTTATCAGACAATTAAATACTATTACTATTCTATTTTTAACTCACTTGGCTGTAGTTAGTGGCTTATCAGTTACATCATAAACCTTCGAGGAATATTAGCTAAAACAAAAATGTTTAGTGCTTAATTTACATGTTTTAAATTTCTTAGATTTCCTTAGTACAACATGGAATTAGCAAGATTAGGAATTCTTTTTAGAAACTGAATGATTTCTGAAACTAGCAGTGTTTAATGGCCATTAACCTAAGAAACTAATTACCACATTGAATGATTTGCAAAACTTCCAAGGGCTGTGGTAGCCTGGTGGTAAGATCTCGTTTTTGGTTCAAGGCTCGAATTATCCGAAAAACAGTCATGTAAAAGAGTTTGATTCCCTTTGAATCAATTGAGACCAAGCGATCCTCCGCTTTGTGGTGTGGATACTTGGAGAAGAGGAGTTGCCAGCTCTGATGTCGTCTCGTCATCTGACCGCTGTTCAAAATTACGAGGCCCGTCCCACCATAGCCTTAGTACTGCTTTATTGCAGGAAGTAAATATAATTGGCAAAACACCCGACATGCTTCTGTAATACAGATGATATTAAATGTATATTAACCGAAATGTTTTCATGCTGTTGGTGATAAAAACGTTTCTTGGATCGTGAGCACTTTAATAGACGAATATGTCATGTTTGACAAATGGGTACTGTTTCTTTCCCGACTTAGGTACCCAACTAAGTTTAGGTAGGACACGCATCTTTAATTCCACTTCTGAGAAGGAATAACGATTATATTAGTAACTGCATAATTGCCTTCTATGGAAAATTCCAGACAAACTCTTAATAATTTTTCCTTATATGTACTAAGTGCAGTGGCATTTCAAATTTAAGCCTACTTTAGGTACATGCAAAAACTTTTATTCAAATTTATTTTGATTCACATTCATTTAATTGTCATCTTTAATACAAATCCTAATGTCAGTGTTTTTTTTTATTCGCTGTGAAATTATCATTTTAAAATGGTTTTAACAAAATTTAAAAACACATCTGTAGCAAACTGAAAAAATAACGAACGTTTAGCGAAGTATGGTCAAACTGACCGTTTGCTATAGAACCAAACTATGACATATTTACTGAAAAGACAGTCTCCTAATTTAAACTCCCTGTGAAATTTTTTTTTGATTTGAAACAAAAACGTTGTAGTTAAAAAAATGATTTGAACTGTTGCCGTAATTTCTTATTTATTTAAAACAAAAACCAAAAATTACCCTTCGAAAATGTTAATATTCTGAAAAAAACTACAATAAAAGTACCAGGAATGAAATTCAAACTTTTGAATTCTTCCGCATTCCTTTCCCATTCGCTTTCTTCAATGCTGAGAGAAAACAATCGACTGAAAAAGATCAATTTTTATAGCATTTTCTACGGAATTATATTATGACTTGTACGAGATGAAAACTGACAACAAGGATAATAAATATCCCATTTTTTGAACATATAGTCAATTAATTAGCTGATGAAAATTTTCAGTCAATGAAACGGAAGATAATTAAGGGAAAAGCAAAGGTATATTTGTATAATTATGTCAAGCTTATAACAGATTATTGCTTAATGAGGCTGAGTAGTTACCCCGATTAGCGTTACATAGAATTAACTTTGAATTTCATCTCCGAAAAAGGACGTCAATTTTTACTCTGGGATAACTGCTCTGCACATTTCTTTTCAAGCAGAATCAATTACACTTCTTTCTTAATCAGTTGCTTTCAATTCTTTGTCTGATGGAGTTGAATATTCCTCCCTGAATTGCAATACAGCTCTGTTTACAGTAGCGTTTCATCAGTTTAGTGCATCTGAGAATTCAATATAATGTATAAAATAGCGAACCCAATTGAGAATTAACTAGAAAAGATCAATCAGTTGTTTAGTGTTTTGTTTAAAATGATAAACTACAAAGTTAAATTAAGATTGTTAGTGGTTATTAATAGGATTTTATGTCTAAATCTAGATATTATATATAATTTTCCTTGAATTCTTGATGAGAATCAAATTTTCATTTCTAAAGCATTTTTTTTCAGTATTGCACGCACCCACGCAAAAACTGTCATTTCATGTCTCTATTTTGTTGTTGATTGTTTCGTAATTTAGCCATTAAATTATTTAAAAAATTATATCCAGATACAGGTTTCTTTAAAAAATGCATTTGCAAACAAAATTATTTCTACACAAGTCTACATGGCGCAATATTATATTAGTCAGTTTTCTTGTCAAAACTAGTCTAATAACAATTTTCAAAAACAATTTTATTAGTTTCATCTCTTCCTTAAATATAATATTTTATTTTTTTTTTTCTTTCATAAGTGCAAAATTATTAAAAAGGGTATATAATATTTCGTAGAGGAAAAAAATAAAAAATTACAAAATTTATAATTTATAGGAATAGAGGAATAAAATTATATTCCAATTTCTGATGTGTACTGCACAAATTTTTTTTTCATTACAAAGACATTTTTATGAGTTTTCCAATATATTACCAAACATAATAATATTTTAGGAAGGACAACATTTAAACTTTTTAGTGTAATATAGTGGAGCATGTAATGAAACAAATATTTGCATACAATTTCCAATTGTTTGTTGTTTATATATATTTAGTTTACATATTTTCCTTATTCGAATAAATTATAATTTTTTTGAAGATTTTTATGTTTACCACAGTATTTTGAGTTGTTAATGCATATTAAAAAGTGCTTTTATCTGATGTCTCGAAATAATATTTATATACTTAATATTTCGTTTTAGGATGACGAGAAGATTTATAACTTCAATAAAAAGAAAGCTAAAAAGTCTATCAGTCGCAACTGTATCCTCTAGGAAACTATTTGTAAAAATACTATGCGATAAGAGTAAACTAAGAGAAGGAAGTTTAGTTTCGAAGGAATGACTTAAATTTGATTATAATAGTTCAATAAAATTTGAAAATATTGTATATACATACCAAAGAAAATTTTTTTAAGTGATGAAATTTTATGGAAGCATTATTTTTAAAATTTAAACACCAAATTTATTTCTAAATTACCAAATTAGACAAATTTGTTAATAAATAGGGTTTTAAATCTTTTTTATACAAAGCGTTTACTACATCCTACTTGCTGAAATAAAACCTCAATTTTCCTGTTTCAATTTCGTTGTTTTCAAGGATATAATATATTCCATAAACACAAATATTATAAATGTTATCAGAATACATCGAGTGTTTCGCCATTTATATCAATTTCCTTTCTTTTTCAAACTTGATTCTAAATAATTTAATGAATTAATAAACAAGTTTCCTAATTTTATTTTAAATTTATATAAAAATTAAAACAAATTCTTCATATATAATTATTTAAATAATTTAGTTAATGTTAAATATTTTCTAAAAAAGTACTAAGCATACCCTTTGTATACATTTATACTGTATACCACATCTGCGATGAAAAAAAGGAAAGATTGTGCTACATAGAGTAACCTTTCGTTAATATTAATGCTGCATACAGTCTACATGCTGTATGTATCAACTATTCAATCTCTGTAATGTTAAATCATTTCAGTTAGAGGATCTAATAATTCTGCTCCAAATACTTATATGTATTAATTTTATATAATTTCTTTTATTCATATTACCTTAATTCATTTGTAATATAAGGTGGATAACAAAAAAAAAAGATTTCTTCTTTGTCACGAAATTTAATTCATTCCATTTTTCTTTAAATCTTTCATTCGAGAATGTACTATAATGTAATTATAATTTCATTCGAGGAAGTTCTATATTGTAATTATAAATTATACTTATTAACTTCCCAGCCATACATCTTGGTATATGAAAATCTGCGTACATTTTCAGCAATTCCTGAATTGTTTATATGTTTAGGGAGTATAGAAATGCCGAATAATAAATATTATAAATTTTAAAAAATACAAAATTTATTGTTTGAATAACTGCGATTTACTCATTTGTAGTATGCATGTAACATCAGTAAAAAATTATATACTAGATTATACTATTAATTGGGCTCATTTGAAATTTTAATTTAAGCCGGTGTGCTTATTCAGATTAACAGAATAAAGAACAAAATATTCTGAATTTAAATGTTTGAAAAAAAGTTAAATAAATATTAAGTAACAGAAAAACTAAGAACACTGTTTTTTCTAAACAATTTGTAAATTGATTTTCCTCAAGAAATTTAAATTAATTTCAAATATTTAAGACTAATTATATTACTGTAGGAATTCAACATAAAATACTTATTTCATATAGAAATATGGAGAAATAAATCAAACTACACTTCGTCAGCAATCTCATATTGAAGTTTTAAACTGTCTTCCAATGCATCGGCCTTTTCATTTAAGTTTAAAATAAGATTCAAACGTATGAAAATCTGATAATTTAAATCCATAAAAATAAGTTCGTCATAATTCATATATTAATACCATAAAATGATATTTGAAATAACAATTAATTCTTGCTTCTTTTCCTTGTAAATAGAATTTTGATTAATAATGAAAAATAATTGTTAATTTAAAAAGAAACGAATTTTTCCATAGTGTTGACAATTAGAAATTTAATATTTCTTTTAAATTCTTAATTATCATCAACAAAAGAAATATTTAAATTAATAAAGCAATAAATATTATTTTACTAAAAGCTAAGAAAAACTATACAACTATACTACGATATAATTTTCTGGGTGGCAAAGGCAGAAAAGGAATTTATTGATATATATATATATATATATATATATATAGCCTTATTAATTTAAATATTTCTGTTGTTGATGATAATTAAGAATTTAAAGAAATATTAAATTTCTAATTATCAACACTATGGGAAAATGATTTGTTACTTTTAAGAAGTGCTTCCAAAATAAGGCATTTGAAAAAAAATGTTTACGTACGGATAAAGTTAAAAGAAGAAAACGGTATTACGTCATATTTCAAAAGCTTCTTCTTTGGACTTATAAATAACAAAGTGTAATGAGCTTGATTCCTTACATGAAATGTCCACGATTGGAAAAGCACAACAATTAATGTTTTCTTACATTTCATTTGTACATCCATTTAAAATAACAAATACTTAAAAATTGCACTTATGAAAAAAAAGTGCCGCAGCGCATCGAACATGAAAGAGGGGAAGAAATGCTCCTATTTATCAAGTCTGACGTTGACAGGCAGCAGCTGTTTACTTCTACATTATGCAAAATAAAAATAAGGCGTAATACAGGCTCTTCTTTAATTTCAAAATTCATCTCAGATTTTCTTCCTCGGCATTTTAAAATCAATCGAATGACATCCCCGAAGCAGACGTTTGAATCGATAATATTTATACTGATGAGTATGTACATAAATTCATATGTTCAGTTCCGCTCTTTCAGATTTGTATCAAAATATGTTATAAATAAAATAGAATATCCTGTAGTAAGCAGAAAAGAGGAAATTGATTGTTTCGACTTAAGTTCTAGTCTATTTTAATAGATGGGTAAGGATGGTCGCAATTACTTTATCACTAGAAGAAAATTTTACCCATGACTTTATGTTTATTTCTACGGGTCGTCTGTGTCAACAATCTGATTCGATGGAAATATTGTTTATATTTAATTCCATTTAAAACTCTTAATATTGCAGGATTTCTATGATTCTTTAAACAGAGTGTTTATAAAATTCGATAGGCGTTAAAACCATATTATTTTAAGACTTTCACTGATCTTATTATTTAATACTGAAGAATGACTGAATTATTTAATAATGAATAATAATGAAGAATTATGAAGGAATGAAGAATGAATTAATAATGAAGAATACTGAAGAATGACATCAACTTTGTCCACTAAGAGCAAAGAATTATCAATTTAATTTGTAGTTTAAATACTTCTGTAAGAACAAATGATGAATATTTCCTCTTCCAAAATTCTTTGCCTGCCCACGATAAGACATATCTTACGTCATGGGTCAAATGTCTTCCGTTTGGTTTGGTCTGATGTGCCATTCTGTCATCTGTTTAAGTCTCAAAATTACGAGATTAATCCAATAGTTTTGCCTCGAAAAGGCGAGTGGGCGAGTTCGGTTTTCATGGCGCAAATGCTAAATTTGGCCATATTGAACCAATCTTTTCATTGATTTGCCTCTTTAAAGAATTTTAAAACTATGCTAAATCAATGTTTTACTTAATTGAACTTTTTGCACATGTGAATTACTTGATTCCATTTGTTATATAAATGTCATTTTTTGAATCGAATAATTTTATTAAAAAAATTATTAAGATACAATTTTTGTAAAATTAATAAATTCAAGGCCATATACAAATAAAATATTAAATTTTCAATTATCCTTTAACTTTCAACACTTTGAAACATTTTTGTGGAATGTAAATATTGACAGTTTTGAATGAAACCAACAGACATTATCGAGACAGATTTTAAATTATAATTTTATTATTAACTGGACATGACTGTCAGATTATTGCTCTTAGAAACTCTGTAAACTATTACGACATAAATGTGCCAATTCTTCTAATTTAAATTGTATAGAAATCATATTAATATAATTTATATTGTGTTGTATTGTCATTTCTAAACAGAAATGCAAAAAAAAAACCTTCAAAAACTCCGCAATGAAAATTTTATATTACCAATGAATGGAACCTTTGTAAAAAGAATCTGAGAATATCTTGTGATACAAAAAGCTTTCTAAAGATCTTTAAGACAGAAGAAATTCTATATAAAAAATGGATACTGGCAAAAAAATTTCTATCAGCACCCTTTAACTATTCAGCTTTTAGTTTAAAATTTAAAAAAGAGCATTATGATTTGGGCAGGGACGGAATGAAATTTTTTAGTACTTATTTTTTTCTGAAATGGGGTATTTTTTTAATTTTGTCTCGCATGCGTAACATCAAATAGAAATTTAATGTAAGATTATTCTGAATCTTGAGAAAAAGTTTTTATATGAATGCTTCACTTGCCAAATTGATTTACACTATAAAACAAGAAGTTGAGACAAATGATAAAAGGATTTCGTAAATAATTTCTCTACCAGACTTGTATTTACAGATGAATATATTTCTTATGAGAATAATTAGAACTTATAATTTACGATTTCCTGAAATCGTAAATACATACATGGTAAAAAAGTAAAAAATTAAAGTAGATAGAATAAAAAAGTAGCATCGATATTCTCCAATAATGAACGTTTTTAAGCTTGATACATATAGTGCATCATTTTGACAGTTAGACTTTAATTGCAAAGTGGCATTCTTAACTCCTTCAGAAGTCTTTTGTTTTTGCTGATACAGTATAATTAATTATTTTTTACTAATTCAGTATACTTAAGAATAAACATTAAAAAATATATAGCGAATAACAACCAGGTATCCTAATCGTTAGACCATGGTAGGTCTAAACACCTACAATTCGAAATAACATTTAGCAATGATTTCTTGACCTTTTATAATCAGAAAAATATAATCAGAGAGGGAATTACGAAAATTCATGTATTCCGATTCCTGAGGTGACCATGTTCAAATTCAATAGGCGCATCTTCATATTTTTCTACATATATTAGAGTATCTATTTTTGTCATTATTAAACAACATGGTCTAATTTCGCAATAGCATCTAAAATGAATTCTTATAAAATCTCTTATAAATGATTTGTAAGAAATCTTGCTCTCACAAGAATATGGACATTAAGTACATAAATAAATAATATTTAATTATTTAAACGCAGAAAAGAGTTAAAGTACATAAAAGAATAAAAGATACATTTACAATTTATAGCAAGAACATATTAAGTGCATAGAAATATTTTAAGTACTTGATCATCAAACTTAGATTTAAACATTGTCGAACGTAACGTGATGCATATAGTAGCCACATCTATCATTTTTACTTACTTTAATATTACAGTTTTTATTATCTCAACAATGTTCATAAACTTCACAAAGAGGATCAGTGTCATTTGTTAAAGCTTTTTTCAGAATGTCAAAGTACATTGCTAAGCTTTAATTAAAATTACAATGAAGTTTTTTGCTTCCTTTTCTCGTGATACTTGAAGTCTTGTTCGCATTTTTGACTTTTGTTATTTGGCAGTATCAGTGTCACTCCCGTCATCTTAGCGCGTTTCGGATACTTTATGTTAGTTATTTTCAGACCTTTACATTATCAATTAATTTATACATGCCTAATTTCCCTCATGGAACAGACATTTCCGAAAATCTTATCATTCTGTATATTATTTAGAGTTTCTGCAGTACTTGTCGTACAATAGTGCATACTAACAAATGAAAAAAGTCAAAGTGTTTAAATTGTATGAAGAATGTGTTTGTATTTCAGTAGCATATTTATTACTGATAAAATTACGAAGCCATATTTAATAATTTGTTGACATTTTAGGATTTTCTGTGAGAAGTACATTTATCCCCTACTTTTTAAAGTGGTGATATATGTAAGTCTGAATTTTATTATTTTAAATCAATAAATTGCCTTATCCTATCGCCAGTTGATGGTTAAAATCTATTGAAATAATCTTAAATTGTGACATTTAAATCTTTATACATTGGTTTGGTTTAGTCGTAGAAAAAAAGAAGATATTTGCTTAAAATGTATGTGCCTATAATATTTTACTAAATATAGCTTTTAGAGGAGAAGAATTACACAGTAATTTTAACTTTAGAGAATTTAAAATTTTAAGTAGCATATTTATTTTCTCAAACAAAAAGTGTTCAGGAGGAACAAATCTTTAAGAACCAAATCCTGTTATTATTCCTACAGAGGCATTATGGTTTGCTGTAGAAAGGCGAAATTGTTTACCATAAACCTGTAGTGAATTTATATATCAAGTAGTTAAATCAAGCCATTTATAAATCAAGTAAATGACTGTTAAATAAGTTTTTGTTCCAATTATGGCATGCCCCATAGAAAAATTATTTAAATTTAGTGAAATTTGTAAAACTAATTACGTGTTTTGTGATTTGAAAGATAAGAGCCCTTACAAAAATTATTTGAAGATTCTTGGGTAGAAATAGGTGATAAAATGCAAATTTTTTGTATAAAAAATTATTACTTTTTGTGTCTAAAAGAATTATTTAGAAATGAAAGTGGTGAAAAGCAATCTTTAAATTTTGATGGTGAAAAATTAGTTTTTATGGAGTAATATTTTTGGAAGTTATCTCATGTAAGCGCCAGAACTTTGTGTAATTTTGCAATTGAGAAGATTTGAAGTAATCGTTAAAACAGTTATTTTTCGCAAGTTAGAGAAATTTTTTCATAAGTTGTCATCTAAACTGCCAATCAGGAAGAGCCAGCATTTATAAAATTACATCATTGAGCCATGAAGTTAATTACCAATTCAATATTGATAACTGAATTAGAAGTGTGTAATATATACTACAATTCAGAATCTTTATAATATTGATTTTAAATATTTTGAATAAATTGTCCTAATTATTAAGCAATTCTAAGTGTAATCTGGATAAAAATAATTTTATCGCCGATTCAGCCATTATTGCATTTACAAACTGAAAAAAAAATGCTTTTTTAGAAAAATTCAAAAACAATTTTTCTTCCCCTTCAGTTACGTACGGCTGGATTATAAGTGTTGATAATTCGTCTGTTATTCGCCTCGTGTCTTGGGTTCACTGCAAAAAATAATTTCTAAAAAGTCACACGAGAAGATCGCCATGAAAATACTTTCTGAAAGGTCATACGATAGGTTTGCGAGTTTTTCGCCTGCAAACCGGTGTGCGCCTTGAGAGTCCCCAAAACTTCCGGAAATTTAACTTCAAGTAACGTTCATTTGAACGTTGCAATACATCCTGATGAAAGAATCTCGAATTCCATAAATATGTTCCAATTTTTAAAAAAAAGATATTCAAAGGAACTTTAATTAACATTACATATGTAAACGCTGAATTCCTAAGTTGATAAAATGCTATTGTGAAAAAACGAAAGATTTCACATCGATTATTTTTAAGAGAATTTCGAAGAAAAAGGAATTATATTCTCGGCGCAGCGTGAAATAGAAAGAAAACATAATTTTAACTTAGATAATAAAAAAAAGAGGGATCCTTGCAAAAAACACAAATAATGTTTAATATGAAATAAGCATAAAAGTATTATAAACATATCCTAGATGCGACATTAATAAGAAGTTAGGAGTAAGTGTGAAAAATACAGAACTTTTGAAATAGAGGAGGAAGTTAATAAATATTAATGAGAAATCGAATTTAAAAATATTTTTCCATGAACTTCTAAAAGTAGGTATTTTTACTGGAGCGGAATGAAATGTATGGGCTTTCTTTCATTCCAAATTCCTTTATTGATTTTCTTTGTCTCTAATAAACTACAGTTACTTCAGGTAGAAGGTATTTAATTAAATTTTTAATTTTAATTACATTTTTAGGATTTATTTTGCTATTAATAAATCATCATAAATCTGTAACGCTGTAAAATATTGTTAATTTGAAATATTTTAAAATATTAATTTTTAATAATATAAAATTAGAATCGATATGCTTTGATATATAGAAATCTGTTGCTTATCGATCATGAAAAGGCTTCAAATTTACCAAAATTTATTTATTCATGACTAAAAAGTTTCAGCATTTTTCATCGCAATAAAATTCCTAATTTTTTTCCACCTTTGAAGATTTTGTAATGCTCCAGATTCTTATTGTTTTAAAAAGATATTTATTTGAACATAATCATAATATTCGATAATCATATTTCCGAACGAATATATTCAGAGTATATGGTACTAATATTTTTCTAAGTTGAACTTAGTACAGTTTTAAAAGGCATCTTATAAGTACCTCCTCTTATTTACATACGTTCGACATTTATATTGATTTAGAAACATCATTCAAAACACTAAAATAACATATTCCTATAACAACATTCTCTCACTTACTGTTCCTCAAGAAAAACACGGAGCCATATCTAGTGAGCGGAACATAAATTTCCAGCAAAACTAAATGTATGAATTTAGATTTAATACAATCCCGATTAACTGAATTAAAAGAGGAAGTCATTTCAAATAATATTTTTGGGGTAGGTCATGAGCATCTATTACTATTTTGTATTTAATTGCAGTATCTAATTCCGAAATGTTTCAGTGTTAAACGAAATCAAAATTTTTTTATAGGTTGTACTTTGGCTCTTTACAAGACTTAAAACTTCAATTCTAGAATTATAGTACGTTAATTATTATATGCTTGGCAATTTATTGAAAAAAAATACACAGCAAGGAAATAATGTAAGATATTCAAACTTGAGGATTGATTATTGAAAAATATCCATTTTGCCCCCAAAAATTACAAATTCGTCACCAAGCTCAGAGATCACCCGCTCAGCAAGCAACAGGGCTGATCATAAAACGGTCTTTCTTAAGACAACAGAATTCTGGTTAGGATATATATATATATATATATATATATATAGAAGGAAGGAGGTGCAAATATTGAGGGTTGAAATATTCCTTTCGCAATACCTTTTTTAATATTGAAGATAGAAAAATAAATTTAAATAGACAAATTAGCAACTCATTAAGACAAACTATTTTTGAATTTCAAGTTTTAAATAATCGCAATATCTTAGAAGTTAGGGGCTGAAATGATTTTCAGGTTCTATTCTTGACTGTTTATTACATCGGCAGTTCATGTTGCCAGATAGTAACTCAGATGTAAAGGATTCTCCCTCTGCCTTTCAACTTGCCGAGAGAATTTTTTTTCTGGAATCATTAAATATATTTAATACACAATAGTATAGCTGATATATGAATATGGAAAATGACCACTCTCCCTTTTTACTTTTCGAGCAGAAATAGTGACTAAAAGTAAATTTCACAACACTTCATGAAAGGAATGTATTACACCCATTGCAAGATTATTTTAGATATTTTTGATATCTTTGATCTCTCATCAATAATCGTAGTTATTTTATTACACGTACGTGAATAAAACATTTTTTAATTTATTAAATCATACAATTTGCCATCTATGACGGATTATTACACTTCAAACGGCTTTCTTCCTAGGATGTTTCTTCATTTTTTTTTGTTGTAAGCAAGTTTCAGGCACTTTACATCCGTTGGAGCCAAACTTTCCTCTTCTGGCGTGGTTTGGAAGATGGTCATTTGGAGAGATGGTCATTAGCTGAAATGTCCTCCTGACCTCAATTCAAATTACAAGGTTCGTCCCAAAAAAGGCCTAGTTATGATTAAAAACGGGACGCTAATAAAACTAAAATTCAACTGCGTCTTTTTTACTTCAATGGAAAATTTCCTTCCGCTGAGTGTATTAAGAATTGATGAAGAAAATTAATATACTATTTATTTAGTTAATGTAGTATAAATAAACTCAATTCCTATATTCATAAATTATAAAATAAAATTCTCATCATTGTCCTGCATAATGTTTATCTACTTATTAATCAAGTAACTGCAAATAAATTTGAGGTTTTCTTTATACAAACATAATGAATTACTAAGAACAGTAATGAAAGGTGAAAATGTACTTTTGAAGAAAAAAATATCTTCTCATAGATAATTTTTACAAAAGTTCACTTACATATAGGCTCTGTTTTAGATAAATTTTAAGTTGTTTCGTTTGAGAAAAATAATCAATTAGAGGGGTTTTCTGGGAGTTTGAGAAGTTCATTTTAAGGGAAATGTACCTTTGAAATTCTACTTTGATGTGTAGCTGTGATATTAATTGATAATATTCCTGGAAATACAGTTAAATTTATTTCAGAACTTAGATTCATTTTAAAGGATATTTATAACAATTTTTTAAAGCAGGGATTTTGATGGAGGGACTGGAAATATTCGAAAAGAGCTTTTATAGTCAACTCTAGTTCCGTTAATCTTTATTAGTAGTTAATATATTCAGCAATCAAGGATAATAAATAGGATAAAGAAGATGTATACATATTCTTGGGAAACTATGAGATTAATCCAATAGGCGAAGACAAATCCTGGTTGCGAAGGAGTATTGTAGTTGTAATATTCGCTATTCAAGAGAACATTTCAGCTGACACTCCATCTGTACCATTCACAAGTAGGAATTTAAGATATTTGAAATCCTTGAAGGAATCCATATTATTCTGATGCTTACATTTTGATTTATTTATTAAAGTTCAAAGAAGGGGACAATATAAGGAGATAAGAAGAACTTTCGGACATGTTGATGCATATTTTTTATAACTATAAATAACTTTAAAAGTAACGATGTTTATTTGATACTTTGAATGAAGAACATCTGAAGTTTTCCCTTTAAAATCGATCTCATCGATCTGTTTTCTTCCCACATTTTTTTTAAAAAAAGAAGTTAGCACCTCTCAGTGTTTTGCCTCACGAAACCTGCTTTTTACTGTTTTTAGCAGATTTCCTCTAGTCTGAAAAAAAAGAAGTAGGCTAAAAACGTCGAGTTTTTAAAAGAAATAACGTGCCATTTCTGGTTGGGCACGAATACCCATTTACGGACGGTTTACCTGCGACTTAAGGAAATAGTATTGCGTATTTATTTTCCTAGAATCTTCAGTTACTTTTTTTGCTATTCGGTAAGTTCATTGAAACTGAAAATGCCTGGTTGTATTTTTTATAAAAGTAAGTAACTTGTTCTGATTATTACCAAAATTCAGTTTATTAAAGTTTAATTCAGTTCAACAAAGCATACAACATGCAGTTCAAAGGAAGGTGTCGATCATCAACGTACATAAAATGCATTATTCAAGTTTTATTTATTTCAATAAAATATATTCTCTAGAAGGGTTTCATCAACACGGAAAATATTTAGAAAGCTCATTGTTACTCATATTAATACATTTCTGAATCTTTTTTCATTTTGAAGATAAAATAAGCTCTGTTGTTTCATAATTTGCTTACGTGCAATATATTGGATAATTGAAATATCATCTTTTATATTACA
>JAOUZG010010951.1:5670527-5698416 GCA_026289955.1 Argiope argentata
AGAGAGAGAGAGAGAGAGAGAGAGAGAGAATATGGCTGCATTGGTCACACAAGAGACATCACAAAAATATTATGCAATGAAAGATTCAATAGAACAAATAGATTTATTGTTGAATTTCAATCAAATTTCTTTGAAAAAAATGAATCCAGCCAGAAGCCGTTTTGGGAATTTTTTTACATAATTTAATTATGTCAATATAAATATTATTTCAAATTTTCCCGACACTCTGCTATATGATTTCTATATTCTAAGGAGTAAATGAATTTTAATTTTATCAATCTGAGCATTAGGCCAATGACCAGGAATGTAAATGATATTTAAAAATTATCCTATTAAAGAAACATTTCCTGATTCACTGTAATTTCCTCACGACTGATTTTTAATTTGGATTTGAGATTCGAATTGTTAACTTCCACCTATTTTCTTTTAGTTCTCTTACATATACTGACTTATTTTAAATATTCTTAATATACAGTTATGATAACCAGAGAAGGCAATTTTTAATTTGCTGCAGTTTCATATTTTTCTGTTACCTCTTTTTAAGATTCAAGCTTAAAAAAAATAGTGAATTTGCTAAGTTCATCTGACACTTGTTTATTATAACTAGGTTACCTTCCCATTTAGAAGCTATATAAAATTTATTTTCATATGAATCTCTTAGTTTTGAATAGTGATTTGTAAAATTTTAAGCTATATTAGCTTGAACCTCTCTAAATACTCACACCACACCAGTGCTCTGATATTGGTGCTACATTGTATATTTAAGTATAAAATTCAAATTAATTTTTGTGTCTTTATTTAATCTGTATTAGAATTTTTATTTAATTTTGCTTTTTAGAATCGTTATTATTTAGATTTTTAGAATCTTTATTTTATTTAGAATCTTTATTTAAATAGCTTCCTTGATTACATTTGTCATATTTTGACCGAAAGACAATTTTTTTAAAAAAAATAAATTGGAGAAATCATTGCAATTTTATAAGAACTATTAGTCACATTTCTTCTATAAAATGTGTACTAATTATATTCATTTTACGTAATTATTTTAAAATAAAACTTTTATCCTCCAATTTTATGATTGAATATGTCTGTTTCGAGTTATCTAATAAAAGCTAAAAAGTCTTATTTCACTTAACTTTCTTCTCTCAAACACGAAAGTTCCTCTTGTTGGAGAGTCAATGCTGAAGATACCCATAGATGACTAGAACTCAAGTGATTTAAGCATTAGAATTGTTGTCATCTTTCTCATTATTTAAGCTTATCTTTTCTGATTTATGTACAGACGGCTAAGATCGTCGTTTTTTAAAGTTTGGGCAGCGTACAGTAGAATGACGGAGTTTTGAGGTACACTACTAAAGTTTAAACAATGAATAAATTCACATAGATTTCTAAATACTTTTAATAGATTTTTTCCAAACATGTCTACGTATAATTATACAATATAATATCAGTTAAGGTTGATTTGAGCATACTGAAAGTTCTTAAAAAATGAAAAGCAAATATAATATTGCATCAAAAGTTTAGACACAAATGAAATAAAAATAAACATGATTCAAAAAACCTGATTGTGGATAAATTTTTGCTGATTAGTTTATAAATACGAATATCCAATTTAAATCACGCATGTAATACAGCTGGACTTAGTAAATTTTAGTTTCTTTTTAGAAGATTCTTGACTAACATCATGATACCTGTAAATGTTGCGTCACATGATGCCTCAGATATTTTCAATTTATTAAGAACTGTACTATGTGCTGGTCCTTAGAAAACTTTTATATTCTTAGAATTAAACTATATTTTTGTGTTTCTTGCACTGTGAATCGTCTTGCTGAAATCCCCAGTAAGGACTACCTAGTACCTCAGAAAAGGACAACCAATTATAGACCCATTACATATTTTTGTTATGTTTGATGACCAAATTCACATATTAGCATTTGTGAATATACAAGTCCCTAAATATTTCATTTCAGTCAACTAAGTTTCAAAGAATAGCGATAGCGGAAAATTATTAAATAGTCTATTTATAGCTGTTCTAAGAAGTGCATTCACATGTTTATGTATTTCAGAGTCCCAGGAATGCATTCTATTGAAAAGTAAATTCTCTGAATGGAAATAGACTATTTTCCAAGGGAAGTAAACAGAAGGTGTCTGGCAGAGCTCCAGTAAAGATTTAGTAATGCAGAAGAAGTATTTATAGATGCGTCTTTCGGATAAAGTTTTCAACTAATATTTTATTTTTCGGTAAAAAAAGTTATAACCTTCTGAATGCATTAATTAAATAATATTAACCACTTTACTTTAAATTTTTGTAAATAAATTTACCGGAATTACTTTCACCTTTCTTTACATCCAAATATTTGTGAACGGAATGAATTTGAAACTGAATAATTAACATGGCATTTTTAAGGCCCGAATTCTTATTTCAAAAGACATTTGAAAGCAATAAGAAAATTATAGTACTTACATCTTATACTGAATAATAAATTGCAGATTTCAATTAACGGATAATAAAAATAACTATAAATATTTTTTAATGTTGCTATAAACAAAGACTGCAATCCTCATATTTACATGAAAACTTTACTTAGATTTTTGAAAAATTTCTATTTAATTTAACTTTTGTTATTATCAATTTCCTTTTCTATTTCCAGTAATTTTTCTCCAAATGCAAAGAAGTTACTACTGCTACATTCCTTGAATTAATAAAAGTACGTTTTCCTTTTGTTTTGAAGGATTTAATGATTGAAGAGAATTGCTGAAAGTTCCGTCGTGGCTTAAACTTCAATTACACATTGGCCCGAAATAACTTTATCAGTTAAAAATAGATATTTCAAGAAAGTGCTATTTTGGTGAATACTGGTTTGATAAATGTAAACCTATGAATTCTAACATGCACGATAAAGCCACTTTTTTAAAAATTACAGATAACTTCAAAAATTCATATACTTCAGCAAGTTCAGGACAGAAGCAATATCGCTAATGGTTTTACTATCAACACAAATAACATGTGCCTCCCGAATTCTTAATACCCATCGTCTCAAATATTGGAATAAGAAATAATTTTCTTTGTGAATATGAAAATATATAAAGATGAAATAATTCCATTACATATCTGAAATTGAACCAATAAAGTGCAACAATGAATTTATTGATTGTAAGCAGTTTATATGAATGGCTTTATAATATTGAAATAATTTATTCAAATAAAGATTCTATCCTTATTTTTCAAATTAATATCAATGGAAATAAGCAGTTAATTATTCGATAAGTTTGAAGTTTACATTTTAATTATTATTAGAGAGAAGTAATAGATTCCTTTCTCTCTTTCCGTATTATTTTCTTAAACTTTGTTTTATTTTCTTATTTTATCCATCGTTTGTCCTCACACTTTTATGTGTTCATTCAACTCAAGCAGCATTACTCCAAATTTTAAGTTTGGACTTCGGAACAGAATATAAGAAGTAGTAATAAAATAAAATTGAAATTTTTATTTTGAAAACTGAATATAATTTAGATATAATAATACATATTGATATACTTTTGATTATAAATATGAATCTTATTTATTTATTTCAAGAATCTAATCTACATTTTGATTAATCAAAATGTTCGGATATCGCATTTACTTTAATATTCATATTAATACTCATTTTATATTTTATATAAGTGTTGTTTAAAAATAAACTCTCATTTTAAAAGTTTTCGTCGAATATACTTAAATTCTTAAAAAATATAATTATTTTAAATTTTTAGCAGATAAGTTAAAATCTTTAAAGTTGAAACGTTTGTAAAATACCATCAATGATAAAATAATTTCTTTAACAAATAATATCTCAAAATTATGAATCGCCTCAAAATTAGTTTCTCCAGATTTTCAAGGTTTTTTTAATACATCAACGTGTATCAAGTAATATAAGAGATGTCCGAGCTTCCTTCCTGAAATAGTATTCATTAATCCATCTATTTATACTCATCTTGGGTAATGAGCTTTTGATACCACCTGAGGTCACTGCTTTCATAAAAAAAAAAGCACGGAGATTGAAAAAGAAAACTCTCATGGGAGAACGTGATTTATTGAGAGAGAAAAGTATCCTTGATGTTATATGATGTGATTGCTTATAAAAGAATAATCAGGAATATAAACTATCATATTGAATTAATTCACTAATGTATGTTTACATTGCTCCAAAAAGCTTTGATTTGATTGATTCCTAATCAGTTGAAATCTCATAAAATCTCATTTTCCCTATCTGTAAAAAGTTATTATTTTTCCAACAAATAACAACATTATAATTATCAGTTTTCCTTATAATTTTATTATTCACACAAGTAAGGGTAAGTCAAAAACTCGTAAAAATTTTGAAAAATAAAATTTAAAAAATACAACGGCGTTTTGCCTCTTATTTAAACTTGTGTGATTTACAAAGATTCTATATAAACAATGTTGCATAACTGTTTTATAATCCAAATATCCTGCAGTTGGATTGTGTGTGCATATTTGAATCGTGACGAGAATGATGAATAGATCACAGGAAATAATTACACTGGGATGAACTTGAAATTTCACATCCTATTGTTAAAAAACTCAATGATACATAAACAATTTATTTTTCTTAATAAAATGTAGCCTGACTCCTAATTAAAAATAAGTTATTTGCCTACTTTAAGTTGAGGTAATGCAGCTTCTATTAGTTCTGAAGCTTTTTAATTTTATCATGACCACTACAAGAAACAGATTAAATATCGCTACAGAGGATTAAAGAATTGGTCTAAACAGGAAGGAAGAAACAAAGTTCAGAGTTAATTGGTCGGAAGATTATCAAATATATTTTGAAGAGGATGAATTAGTACTTCAGTCTAGGACAGAAAATGTGTAGCAAAACTTTGATGCGAACATAGTTCGAATTCGTTAACAGCCGCTTGAAACATGTGAGGGAGGTGATTTCTTTGTTAGACCAACTCTGTTCTCTCAGGAGGCAGAAAAGATATAAATGGCTGAAGATAGTAGGAAACTAAATTCATACTTCAATGCACCGAGAAACATCGGGGCATGCAACAAAGGTCTTTAAGATCCTCATGAGCAAAATTCTCATAAGATTTATGAGTCGCTATCATTTGAAGCAGCTTTAGTCGGACATTATGAGTCCGGTTTTGTATGGACTTGGCACCTGGTCTCAACGTGGTAATAAAGTGGCATTTAGAAGTATAACGACGCAATTGAATAGTATTAAACTTCTCTTGTTTATATTTAACCCAATTCATTTATTTTTAGCACTTTTAAGGAAATTCAGTTCGCCTTTTTTCATATTACCAATGTCGTTAGTTTTAAACCTTAAATCGTAAGTGACCAAGACGATTCATCTGTTTATTGTCTAATTTAATCTTTTCTTTATCTGAATAAAAATTGATTCAATATTCACATTTTATTCATAACAAATTAATTAAAGCAAACATTATACTTGCCAAATTTTTATCATTATTAACATTATAAATTGAGTGAGGATTAAATGGATACCGTTTTGTCTTATAAACTGAATAGAGCTTATATCTATTTTATTTTCAGTGCTGTAATTCATACACGCAAAATTAAACATTTCAAATCTGGATTTTTTAATATTTGAGATAATTTTCTTTAAAATATATTTAAAATAATATTTTCGAACCAAAATATTAATATTAATGAGTTTATTTATTATGTGCTATATACTTGTATGTTCCATCAAATAAATATTCTTACAACCTTTTATCAAAATTAAGTTATATTTTTTTCTTTTCTGTAATATATAATTCTAAATAGTATTATGTATTTGCAAATTTCTTCACTACAAAAGTATATATATTCAAATTCTAAATTTTTTTAGCTACATTAACATAAAAAATTATCTCATTTATATAACAAGACATATTATTCACATGGTTTCTTTAAAAATGGTTCCAGACACAATAACTCCCGAGATAGACGGAATTATACTTTTTTGTACTCTTTTCAGGAAAATGTAAGAATACAAGCAGAATTAGTAACCAGTGTTAGATTGTCTTATAAGCAAAAGAGCCAAAAAACTGGTATAGGCATGCATGTGCAAATAAAGAGATACTGAACGATACAGAATACGGTGCTTCGTTCGCTAACGCCTATGCAATAAGTGTCTGTACAGATGATAGATTTGCTACTGCTGCAACAATGGCAGGGTATAAGGACTTAAGTGACTTTTAATGTGGTATGATAATAGGCACAAGAGAGATGGGACGTAGCATCTCCGAGTAAGTGATAAAATGGGGATTTTCCCGAGAGATCATTTCACCAAATATCAAATTTCAGAAAAAATTGTGGCCGGAAAAGATCGTTTAAGAACAGAACTAAAGAGGAACGAGGAGAATCATTAAACGTAACTTCCTCAAATTGCAGAAGATTTCATAGCTGGGTCATCAACAAGTGTCAGCTTGTGAACCATTCAATGAAACATCATCGGTATGGGCTTTCAGAGCCGAAGACCCACTTCTATATCCTTAGCGACGCAAAGCTTTACTGCTCTCCTGGGCCCGTGAACGGGGTCGTGTACGGGTATAGAGAAAACCTCATGAATCCATGGACCCTACATGTCAACAGGGGACTGTTCAAGCTAGTGGAGGCTCTGTGATGGTGTGTGGTGTGTGCATTTGGAGTGATATTAGATTCCTGATATGTATAAATACGAGTCTGGCATTTTATTCATACGCAAGATTCCTGTCTGATCACCTGAACCAATTCATGTCCATTGTACATTCCACCGGACTTGGAGAATTTCAGCAGGACAATGCGACACCCCCTCTTCGGACTTTAAACAATTCAGAAGGCCATCTAAATATCCAGACATGAAAATTATTGAGCATATCTGGGATTTCTTGCAACACGCTGGCCAAAGAAGATCTCCACCTACTCGTAATCTTATCTATTTATGGACAACCCTGCAGGATTGTTGGTACCAGTTACCTCAAGCACTACTTTAGACTTTGGTTGAAACCAAGCCACGTTGTGTTGAGACATTTATAAGTACCTGAGGAGATCCTACACCATATTAAGCAGATGTGCCAGGTTTTGCTTTTTCTGGCTTGTGAAAGTATTTCTCACACTAATTTATATATTGTCTTTATGCTTGTATATATCGTGAAATTCAAAATGAACTTTTTCTGTTAATGCAGTGTGTATTAAATTATAACAAATGCTTTAAACTGGTTATTTGAAATGAATTGATTCTTTGCTCCTTCAAGAGTACTCGGAAACACTTATAGATCAAGAAAGCAGCCAATATTCTAATACCAATACTAATTATATCCGGTCTCGAAAAGCAAACTAAATTTCTGAAATAAAATCAGATATTAATTCAAAAAATTTAAGGTGTAATTTTTTATGACTTTCCTTATTCCCATAAATGCCAGTAATTTTCGATATGGATATTTGACTTACCTTTAGGCGCAATATAAGCATTTAAAAAACAATTTTATTTTATTTTATAATGTATGTTGAAATAAAATATTCACAATAGATTATTGAAAATTTGCATATAAACAATATCTGATGATCTAATGGAGTTTTTGGGCCTCAATGAGGTTACTATGAATTGGTGGTTCACGGTTTCTTGCCCTAAATCCCACTTTTCGTGATTTGTTAAATCATCGACTTTCCGGAAGGGGAAAAATTGTAGAGAAGTTGTTGCGTTCTGACCGTGGTAGAAAATTAAGAGAACGAAAAAATAAACTCTCCTAATTAAGAGTCAAACTGTTACACTAATTAAAATAAAATAAACAGAAACTTCGACTTTATTGAATTTTTCATTAAGTTTGATTTATCAGTAGCTGTGTCGTTTAAAATGTATAAAAGCATGTTAACATATTTGATATAATTTTTAGAAATAGATTTATAAAACATTTTAAGCGTAATATAAAACTTTTTATCAAAATATTTCCTTTATAATTAATTATTTTTTCTCAAATATAAAAATGTAGACTATCATTTCGTCATAATTCATTTTAATTTACTATCAAGAGTAATCACCGACTCACAAAGCATTCTAAGAAAATGCAATGCAAAAATACAAATTAGTTTATATTGTTAGAATAATTGCTGTACAGTTACTTTATTTTCTATGACAATTATAATACAATTGTATAGTAATTTTTTCTCTCTATCGAAATTCTTTGCAATAGGAATTTAGCTTACACTAAAGATTGGAAGCAAAAAGTGAAAGAAACAATACATCTTTCCCTTTCTCATTCTCAAGGCAATATAAAATTTCATGATAGGTAAAAGCAAGTGCCTTTCTTATTGAAGGGATAAATATACGAATCCCACGGTAAAAAAGCATAAATTACTGTAACGGTTGGGGATGCGTTCTTTCGAAATTCCTGGAGTGTTTGAAAATAGTATTTCTTGTAGTAGCTACCATGAGAAAAGAGAAAATTTGATCGCATATTTTTCAGTTTAATGCATTCCTGCTAAGAAAATCTTTTTTTAAGAATCTTTGAACTGCGACGCATTCGTTTATAGTTAACTTTAGTTGCATGTTGGGGTGTTAATTAATAATATGTAGTTATATTTAATTCGGCGTATCGAGAAATTGACTTTTAAAGTTTTGAAAGTGGTTTTCATTCTAATTTGTATAAATGCTCTTAATAAACATCGAGGAATGTTTAAATAAACGAAAGATAAAAAAAGTGTTAAATATTTATGATTAATTTGAAGTAGCATTCGACAAGAAATTGTAAAATATGTATAAAGTTGCTTCTTTTATCTTTGAACTTTAGGAAATCGCTTACTTTACTTTAATGCTGTCAATTGATTTGAAGTGACATTTTTTTCAGAATATCGGGAAATATTTTTTTAAGATTAGTTTACACAAATCGAAATGTATCTGGTTTGGAAAAAAATGCTTTAAATATTAAAGAATGAAGTGAAGAGATGTCATTTCTACATTTAATAGTTAAAAATTGCTTAGTTTGAAAAAAAATCCTGAAATTCAATCTTTGATTGATTACATTAACTATATGCCCCTGCAATTACTTTATTTCATTTATAATTCTATATATAGAAGAGTTAAATTCACTCTTTCAAAGCACGCAAGGAAAGATTGAATGACCATCGCCCCGCCAAGAGGAAACAGATAATTATTACCTGTAGGCTATGACTGGTTGTGGTACAATACTCTCCATAAGAGATATCTCCCTCCATTGAAGTGAAGATAAGTCGACTGCACAGTATTACTGTGTCCACTTGAGATGCGAAAACCATGTCAATGAATTGGCGCCTTCTTATTCACTTACTCATGTCGCTCCAGATGGGAATAAATTTTGTTTAAATGTCTCATCTCCAAAATTAAGTATTGGTAAACTTTTACATTGCATAATCTATATTACAGTTATGTTAACCTTATTTTATCTAGATTACAATAAATAATTTAAATCGGAAAAGACTAATCAGCTTTAACATTTTCTACAGCATTTAAATGTATTAACTTAGTTTGTTGAAAAGGAATTGCATTACTTTGAATAAATATTAATTATGTTATTCGGGTTATCAAGTTACGTAATATCGTTTTTTTTTCTTTTTGAAGCATTTAAAAATTAGCAGTAAATTGTGCTTGTAGTGAATTAAAGAGTTTATTTTCAAAAATATATATAACTAACCATAAATGAGATTTTTGATAACTTTTCACAAAATTTCTAAAAAATCAGATTTGATTTAGAGTAAATCTAGCATCAGGATAAATTCAAATTGGAGCAAAAAATACATTTTTGTTTTTAAGAAGTTTTTTATATTTTTAAAAATAATTCTTCTATTATTTCCAAGCTAGGTTACCATGCATTGCTAATTACTTAATGTAATAAATTATTTTATTTAAGCATGCAATGCTTCAAATTTTCTCGGAATGTTTTTTTCCAAGAAAGTAAGCATGTATTTTTATAATAATTTTTGAGATCAGATAAAAAATATTTTTTTCGTGATTAGCGTTTTTATTTTTATTTTCTGGGAAACAAATGTAATTTATGATAAGAATTATCTGAAATGTTGTATTTTACAATAATGATTTTGTATTTTAATTTTAAACGAAGTTAAATATAATTTCTGAATTAATTTAAAAAAAATAAGGACGGAGAAGAAAAGTTAAGCATTTTAAACTTCTATGTAGTATAAAGAGAATCCTCTCAGCAAAAAATAGCGAGTTAAAAAGTTGCATTTATAAGAAGTTAAACTATTTAAATTGTAAAGTTATCCGATTTATGAATTAATAGAATGTCTTTTATTAAAAATTAATGCAGGAAGTCAAATGGAATCAAAATAATTGAATCAATCAGGATTTTTTCGATGCAAAACTTCTTTCTCTATAATTATGTAATATTTTAGTTATTATTTATAAGAATTAAATATTATTAATGTACGTTACCAAAAGTTGTATTTAAATGAAAGGTAATAAGAAATTGACAATCCCAGGCAGCAAGAATTGTTGGAAACACATTGGCGATTGGTCGCATCCATTGGCTACAGCTCGCGAGTATTTCACTGATGTTGGCGTTGCATTGGCGCGATGTCGGGTTCTGACCAGTTATTTTGCGATAATATCTTAAGAGTGCCGTATACACGCCACCTACAATTTTCAAACGTAATGTTATCCTATGGGAAAATATTGTCCCGTGTTTCGTTTGTTATTACGGTGTCTTTATTATGAAGTCATTCTGCCATCGCAAGAGGGAATAAAAACACAGGTTTCTCCCGAAGGAATTTTTTTTCGTATGTGTCAAAATATTTTAAAATATTTAATAAAAATTGAAAAATGTCAAGGGCGCCATTTAAACGATTTTTTTAAAAAATCTGTCATAAATAAAATAAAACTAGCAACTGAAATACATTCGTTTTGGTACCTTCTTTCCGATACATATAATTTTTTAAAAAAAAATAAATTAGGAGAATGTGTAAAAACAGCATTTTATACTTAAACTTGGAAGAATAATTTGAACTCCCCCCTAAAGTTCCTTTAACTCCTCCCTTTCGCGGAGGAATACACACTAAACCCTCCTTTTACCACGTGATGGATTGTTACTTTTATTATCTGGACTTCACACCGTCTTCAAATTTCCCCCTCAGTGTAATTTTCTTTCTGCTTTTTGTTTTGTTTTATTTTATTTTGTTTACCATCACAGCTGTGGTCAACTGCCCCTTCACAATCTACACTTGTTTCAGCGAATACTACCGCAACCCTGAAAACAAAATTAGTAAACTTTTGTAAAAGAATTTGAATTTTGCATATTTAGCTAATAGGTGGTGATAGAATTTCAGAAGTAAAATGCACAGCAAATATTACTCTGGATGAAGTAATAAAAGTTTTTTAAAAAATTTATTTTGGAAATTAAGCAAAGATGAAAAACAACCATAAATAAAAATCATAAATATTATTTTCAAGGACAGGTCCAGCTGCATATAACACACACACACACACAAAAACAAACTTTTATTTTCAAAGTGGACGGCAGAAAACAGAAAAAAATTATTCATAAATCCAAAATTTTGGCAATGAAAAAAAAATTAAGATTCTTTTAATTTGACTGTTTATTGCCGAAATTCGTTGATCTCAGATATCTCGAATGAATGAAAATTCGAATCCTTTTGCTATTATAGAGGATCAAAAGAAAAAAAAATAATGGAAAAAAAAGCAAAATGTTTTCGTAGCTTTTCCCCCCTCTGGATATTTTTTTAACTGTACTTTATATACAATTCATAAATCAATGCTATTTTGTCTGCATTCTTTTTTTGTAAATTTTTTTTAATTATTTGATCTTGTGTTTATGATATTTTGTACATACATTTATCTTATTCATATATCTTGCAATAAATAATGGTTAATTTTATTATCAATTGAAAAATAAGGTTGCTTTTATCAGAAAAAACAATTAGCGGTAATAATTCATTTAAAGAAAGTAAGATATAAGAACATTTATATTTTTTTATTATTTACTAATATTTGATTATTCTCAAGTTTCTGAATGAGTTTTCTTCAAAATCGTTGATATCTATAGTCATAAAAGAGTAAAAAATGTATATATGTGTATATATATTACAATAGTTCACTAAGCAATATCTTTATTAAAAAGTCGAATTTGACGATCAGCTGGTTCAATAGTAGAAAATATATCTAAAACTTTACATATTTTATATAACTTGGTTTCTAAATAGCTTTTTTTTTTGACAAATATTTAGCTATCAAATCTTCAATTTTTGATAGCTATATAATTGTGTCATATTATTATGTAGGCCTTAAACAGTTCTGTTCATTATATTACTTATATCTTACTAATTTTCTGTCAGAGTGCTTAAAATTTACACGATAAATTAGAGTGGAGATGTTAAATTGTAATTAATATAAACGTATTTTCTTGAAACCAAGTACATCTTTTTTTTTAAATATGAAAATTGAAAGCAAAGTCGTTCAGTATTGAAATTGTATGTACGTTGCAGAATAATTATTATCATGTCAGAACATATTTTGGGAAAGAGGTTTTCTGGTGTGAACAAAAATCCATAGGTGAAAAATAAACATTTTAAATTTTATTATCCGCACAAGCATCTCAAAAAATCAGCTTTTAATAATGCGTTGCCATAGCATTTACAAAAGCTCTGATTTAAAAAAATAAATTAATGACTACAGCCAATAAAACCTAGAATTCTGAAAAATACTCTTCATACTTCGAGTTTTAAATAAATAAACTTTCTCTCTTCTGTTATAAAATCTGTTTTTACATGTCAATATTTGAACAAACAGTATTTTCATAATCATAGGCCAATCACTGTCGAGAAATCCTCGTAGCGTATCTTTTTTCGAAACCGCTTATGAAGTGGTCTAAAATCGTCAGCTTTTACCGAAGAACGATATTCAAATTTCATAAATTATTCATTTTTAGTGAATGATTTAGTTGATTGGAAATTAAATTTTTTTCTTTAAAATATTGATGTCTGAAGAAAACTTTGGTATCATTAAAAAGATAGTTTTTAAAAAAAAAATCTTTTTTTAAAAATCGTGACGCAAAAATCTATTTTGTGCTGTTATACTTTCGGAAGTTTTAGCGTTGTAAAATTTATAAATTTTTAAAATCTTGTTATTTTTTAATGTAATGAATTATTGGATGTATAAGGCTCAATATTAGTAAAATTAATTATTATTTGATTAGAATATTATCTGTACAGCGTATAAATAATACTGAATGTGGAAGTTTTTGTATAAGTTGAAGTTTAAACACTTTCGTTTTTCAAGTTCCTATTTCAGTTGAGAATATTGAAAATTAAAAGAGATGCATTGCACAAAATGTTGAATGGTATACTGTTTTTAGAAAAGTAGTAAATGTTAAATGTCTCATAGAATTTGAAAATAAATATACTCGTGTGTGTGTGTAAGCAATCAAGAACAAATTAAGTAAATTTTAGCAACCATAAATCTGAATTATAAAAATTAACTAAAACTAAGTTAGTCACTTCTTTTATGACAACGTTTTCTTATATGACAAAACATAATACTTTTTAATGTGTAAGCATTTGTGTAACAATATAATTTACAGCTATTTGTTTATCAATTCCTGGTGACATAGGAGTAATCATAATTTCTATTTTGTACGAAGCAATATTCCTACCAAATTATTTAATTGAATCTCGCACAACTTTAAAAAAAACTTTAGTTACATACAAATAAACAAAATTGCTGACAAACTTTCAGAAATGCGAAACAGTCTTAATTCATAACGAATGTTAGAGAGAAAGCTTTGCAGTTATTTGCTCTTTTTTTCTGTTTCTTTGTGTTTAATGTTAGTGACCATATTATATTGAACAAATTCTTTAGAAATTAGATTCATTTTTTAAAAAAAATGTCTAACTTCTTTTTATTGTTTCCATATTATTATTTTTTATTTATAAGTAAAAAACATATTAGACGATTTTTCAGTCTGAAATATTCTAGATTCTGATACAAAATATATCAACAAATCCTGGTTAAGCAGATGAATGGCTGTGCTTTCAAAATCCAATAAATAATTAAAACAAAATAAATTTAGAAATTATCACACAATTAATGGTTTAAAAATTTTCAAAACCAGGAGGCATTGAATCCAATATGTGCATTTTACAATTTAATTCATTATTTTTCCTTCCAATTTATATAAATAGTATTAAGTTGGTTATATCTCACGTTTAGGAAAGCTGAGGAATAGAATTCATCCTAACGTTATTTCCGAATTAAATATATTTATCTTTTCTTTTTAATTTGGTACAAATGTGCCATTTAATTAAAATTTAGGATATTGTCTTTTTTGCGAAAATCAGGCAGAAATCTGGAGAATCCCAGCTGCACAGAAACACCAGGCAATGTTGCACAAGTTGAAAAATACAACTTAATTTTTTTTTTCATTTCCTTTCTCATTTAAGACAATTCAATATATATTTTAAATAAATAATTTATTTAAAAAAATTAAAAAAGGAGGATTTTATTAAAATTCACTGTTAGTACTAAAACTATTGAGATAAAGGACTGAACCTATTCTTCGGAAAGGAGTCCGAAGTCTTACATTTTCATATACAAGTAGATCTTGCCAATCCTCCTGGATTGAAAAATTAATAAACGTAATTATTGTTAAAAATAAAGTTGTGTCAAATAAAATTCTATAACTATTAAATTATTTAATTACTCCTTCTTAATTACAGGGTTCTACGATATTAACAGAATTATGAAAAGTAATTAAATGCCTCAAACTCGAAGTGCTTCAATAATTAATCAGTGATGAATTCTATGTTCCCGCCCTTCTAACATTCTCGCTGCCCTCAGTACGATTTTCTGTGCAAGCAGAGAAAATCTAAAATATCTAGCTCAAAGAGTAACTTTTCCGAACTAGTTTGGAGTGAGGGAGAGGGAACCGTGTTGGTTTCCGAGAAGCCTCCACTATGAGAAAGGGCAAGTTTTATTGGGAGTGGGTCAAATGACCTTCTTAATGTAGCACTTCCGCACAGCAGTATCTCCTGGGGACCAGGAATTCTTTTCTGGTTGGGTGTTATTCGGCTTGTCAATCAAACCTTTTAAGCTTCTTCTTTCGTTAGCTTAGTCACCGCCCTATCACCCCCACCGATAGGAGGCGCTTTCGTCGACATCGAGATTTTTTTTCTGTATATGGCACTCTTAAGCTCGCATTTAGCTTGGCGCGACCTCGTACGCCGACTTAGTGAAAATGGTCGTTTCAATGTAATCGCCCCCTACTCGCGCCGATATCAGGAAAATGGCTTTTCCTAGACGACATTTTGTGAATATATTTTAGGAATTTCTCATGATTCACCTGGTGTTTGTTGTATTTTGGATTCAACCAGCAACGCGTGCTATCATTTCAAGAAACTTGGTAAGTGTAAATATATTTATTACTGTATATTTTTTAAATAGTATAGTGTTTATTCTAAATAGTGAATAAAAAGGATTTTTTGTTTTGTTAAGGTTGTTTGAACTTATTGATTACCTGATACAAAGAGTTGCAAGTGATATTATTAGCGTTAGGTGAAAACGACCATTAGGCCTAATCCATTTTTACAATCCATTGTTAATCACTCTGTTTCATTTAAGAGCTAAAACTTTATTAATTGAGTTATCGTCATTTCTTTTCTTGCGTGTATTTTTTTTCAAGTGATTTTATTTTTTGTTATATTTTTATTCTGAGTGTTCTTAAATTATTCCAGCTATTTTTCCTCTTTTACAATTTCTTTCGGTTAGCATTTTCAAATAAAAGAGATTTTTAAAAAGTATTAAATATCGTTCTTATTTTTTGGTATGGCAATAAATATGTGTAATTATATTTTTATTTTGACGTAAGGCTAAAAAAAGCTTAGCTTAGTAGGTGATAACGCGCCAAAGATACAACCCCGTT
The DNA here is from genome assembly GCA_026289955.1 of Argiope argentata. Taxonomy (NCBI): domain Eukaryota; kingdom Metazoa; phylum Arthropoda; class Arachnida; order Araneae; family Araneidae; genus Argiope; species Argiope argentata. The sequence goes on from JAOUZG010010951.1 coordinate 5,686,443, forward strand.
TTCTCTAATATGGCAACCCTTTTTAGCTTTCACATTGAAAAGAGGAGTCCCGAAAGATTACACAAGATCATTGTTGGCGACTTTTGGGAAAAGTGTGCCAAGTAGGCGGTTAAAATACGATCCTATTGTAAGGTTAGGAAAAAAATCTTTAAAACTTGGGATTGAGTAGGCATTTTTGAATACTCTAATATAAATAGTTTATAATTGTGTCATATTTTGTAAAATAATAACAAATTTAACTCCCATTAGTTTGAGTTGTTTTTATTTTTCTTTGTTATTGTAAACACTATTAAAAGTTTGTTTACACAAACCATTATCATAGCAAAGCTATTATCATGCCTATGAAGTGCTGTAAAACGTTTGCACGTTAATTACACATACTCATTTATCAACAAATATTTATTGTACTTTTAAAATAAGTGAAAGCTCAATCATTATTTTAATTAAGAAATATGCTTTGTAGATTCATCAGATCTGCTCATAAAGAGAAAGTTAACCTGAAGAAAAGCATATACATAATATTTTATCTGCGTTGCTAAAAAATTATGAACAGAATGACTGAATATAATGCCTATAACTGGTTGGCAATGTATGAAAATTCATATTTCATACAATTTCTAAAAATGACAAAATGTGAAATATATCTCTTATTCAATGAATGGAAATTTTGTGCACTTCAAATATGAAAATGCAATTTGAGGTAAAATAAATTCTATAATCAATCAGAAAATACGAGCAACAGGAAAATTTGTCCTTGTTTCTTTGAAAACAAGTGTGGGAGATTCTATTCCTGAAGTCGACAAGAGGCAAAATGATAGATTGATAATTATAATGTGTGAGCTAGAGTATGGTTTCTACTGATTGTAACTGCAGAGGGAAATTAGAAACAAATCTATGTAAGATTTCAATTCAATTTATGCTTTAGAACTTGCTTAGAATTGAAAATATTCCTGACCATGATATTCCTGTCAGGTCAGTTCTATTTTGCCAACCCAGTGGAAGCAGCCAAGGAGTTTTCAAACTTATGTGTTAAACAAAAGGCCAAAATATAATATGCCTTTGCATGAAACATATAATGAATTTTCAAATGTTATCCAAGCTTACTACATTACAACAAGTAGGATTATTTCAATTTTCATTTTTTTTATATGAAAGCTTTTTTCATTTATAAGAAAAGAATCAATTTTATTTTGCATAACTTTCATTTTCCTTTATATATTTTGAATAAATTTTATAATAGCAGCCTCTTTTTTTTTAGAATAACAACTCAAGCAATGAAAATTCTAGTAAACTGAATTAATTTTTCCTTTCGTTTAAATTCTTTCTTTTTGTTCACAATTTTAAATGTTCAAATGAAAGAAGTTTTAAAAAGTATTAAATATTGGTTTTAGATTTTGGTATTGCAATAACATTTGTATAATTATTTTTTATTTTGACATGAGGTTTAAAAGGCTTAGCAGAATATATTTAAATATATTTACTGTAAACTTCAAAACAGAAATTTCTTTAAAACTTGAGATAATGCAGGCATTTTTTAATACTCTTATATAAATAGTTTCTAATTATTTCATAAAATAGTCACAAATTTTACTCCCATTAGTTTCAGTTATTTTTTAATATTTCTCTATTATCCTAAACATTATCATGTTTATGAAGTTCTATAAGACTTTTACTTGTTAAATACTTTTCTCCAACTATCAAATATTTTATATGTACTTTTTTAATAAAAGGGAAAACTCAATAATCATTATAATTATTTTCTAGGCTCATGAAAGGTGATCAAAAAGGAAAAGTGAATCTGAAGAAAGGTTTCTTATATATAGCAGATGATTCAGTTATGCATATATATAATATTTACATAAATTGTGTGGTATTTATATAAATTTGTAGAAATTTCAAATGCTTCAAGTATTATAAATATTTTTTTAGTTAAATTTTGGTTTATAAATGATGAGAAAATAATATTTATTTATTCATAATAGTCATTGAGTCAGTTTCAGGATGCTGCTTGGGTGTACAAGTTCATTACAGAAAATTCAGCCTAAAATTTGAATTATATCATTTTACTTTGTATTTGTGAAATTTTATTTAATAAAGGTCTTTTTAAATAAATTGTTTTTTTTTCCTTTCTCCCAAAAATAAAAGGGGAAAATATTATATATATATTTAAACTTTTTTCAGAAGTAATTTTGTATAATTGAAAGTGTTTGTTTGGAATTAGGCATTTATTTAGAAGTTTCGTGAAATGTTAGAGTTAATCATACACCAAATTTGGTTCTTATGCTACAAAGCCAAGTTTAAACTTATAATAAATAAATAAATATTACAAATTTCAAATAATTTTTTTTATTTGTAAAATGTTGTCTATTAGACACTAGCTAACACCATCATTTATAATGAAGTATAAAGTTTCTTCAACAAGTATGTAAGTTAATAGTAAACATAAGGAATTTCATGCAAATAAAATGAAGAAACATATAATAGGAATTGCATAATTTAGAATTTTAAACAATTTCTAACCATTACATTAGAAAAAATAGGGAAATGTTCAAATTATGTTTAAATAGAAATTTGTGCTTTATTCATTATTTTTTGGTAATTGTCTTGTAGAATGTTATTTATTACACACTACCTAGCACTAACATTTATAATGAGGTATAAAGTTTCTTCAACATAAAGTTTGTAAGTTAATAGGAGTTTCATATAAATGAAAGAAATGTTGCATTTTGTGTATGGATTTTTTGTATAATATTCAGAATTTGTCATAGATCAAATTTGGTTCTTTTGCCACAAAAACAAACCTTACTATACAGAGATCTAGAAAAGATATTTAAAGTAACTTGTTAAATTGTGCTTGTAAAAATATTGCCTATTGAAGAAACACATGATAGGAATGCTATAATTCAGTGTTTTAAACAATTTTTAACCAATGCATTAAAAAAAAGGGGGATGTTCAAAGTATGTTAAAATAGAAATTTGTGTTTTATTCATTTCATTTTAGTAATTCTTTTTTATTGCTTACATTAAACAATATAAAAGCTTATAACAAACTATAAGAATATACATATAGTTCTATATATATTATATAGAACTATATAATATTTTTAATAAGAATTACATAGTCTTATATAGAAAATAGAATTATATAAGAATAATATGCTTTGAATTTTCATGAAATAACTTTTAAAATTAACAAATTGTATAGGCAATATTAAAATTTTAATAGTATATATATAATTATACTGATTAATTATGCAATTGAAACTATGATTATGTTAGCAGTTTTTCCCATGCATTTAATGATGAAAATAAATAGGAAACATAAATGAAAGAAACTAACCTTATATAGAGATATAAGATTATATTATTAAGATGTGTAAGTGATCAAATTTAAAATTATTTCAGATAATTTTAACATTTATTTATATTCCTTAGAGCAGTAAAAAAATGTAATTTGAAAATTTATAGAGTAAGATTGTGATAAAATAATATGCTATAATAATAATTAAGAAAGTAAAAGAGTTAAAGTTAAAATAATGAAACATAACATTGTATGAAAAGCAAGTCTTTAATGGAATTTTAAATTTATCAAAATAACTAGCAAACAAAAATATTCATAAGTAAAAAAGAAAAGTAAACTACTTAAAATATTTATTATTTTCACTCGTTTGAAAAAAATTTGAAAGTACAATAATTTTAACTATTATGACACTAAATTATAGGGTTTAAGAAACCAAATAACCAATAAACTAATATATCAATTTGATGCGGCAAGTGTTCAGTAATAAATCGCCCAATGATTGATATTTGACCTCCCATTGCTAAAAAGCATTGGGAAATGATTGGCATTGGGTCGTCCATTGCTAAAATATACATTGGATAATGATTGGCATTGGGTCGTCCATATCTAAAATATACATTGGGAAATGGTTGGTAACATATCGCCCATTGCTAAAATACATTGGGAAATGGTTGGCATTGGGTCGCCCATTGATAAAACATATCGGGAAATGATTGGAATGACGTCGGCCATGAGAAAGCATGTCGGGAAACGATCGGAAATTTCATCGAAAAGAAGTCGGCGCGATCATCGCCCGGCGTTCCGCCGTGGGACAAGACCAATGTTGGCGCGACATCGGCTTCCGATCTCGGCCCGACGTCGCGCGTTCTGCGTTGCGATGTGTGGCCAATGGTTGGCCGACGATCTTTTGCTGCTTGGGATCATTTATCTGATATCCACTGAGTCATGTTGTTTATTTTGAAGCAGAAATATGAATTACTATAAGATTAATAAAATAATAAAACAAATTTTACAAGTTTGATAAACATCTAACAAACAAACGAGGGAATTTTTTGTATGAAAATTGCTATTTAAACATAAAAAATTATTTAATAAACATAAATGAAACTTTGGTGAAATTAAATAATAAATACAAAAATAAATTCATTATGTATTTTGAATTAGAGATTAAATAAATGTTAACATTAGAAACAATTTAATTGTCAAAAACCATCAATGTCTTTTTAAATTAAGATGGCTTTATTAGTGCAATACGTTTCGAACTTATATCAGTTTTTAAAGTAAAGTTTTTTTCATGCAAAATTACATTTTGAGATTATATAAAAATAAATGTTTTAAAATAATATATGTTTTAAAATAATATATAGGTTTTAATAAAATATATTTTATTAAATGATTAAATTCATACTCTCAATTTTTTATCCATATTTTGAAGAATTATTTTTCATTTGCTGATTTTCCTTTTCACAAAAAATATTAACATTAATATCTTATGAAGCTTCTTGTCTGACGGAAATGTGCCCCAGGGATATTAAAATTGAAAATGGGAGCTTCATTAATTCATACGCCAAATGAAAGTTAATCTGAAGGCTACAGGAATAGTTGGGTCCCATGCAATAAAAGTCGTGAAAATGAGTGTAGCAGCATGTAAACTAAGTAACGAAATTCCGCTTATAGCTAATCGAAAGTCACTCTTCTTTTTCTGCAATAAATTCAGAATCCACAATTTAACTCTTTAAGTTATGAGTATCAGAAAAGGAAATTATCGAACATTATCATGAAACAGTTTAAAATTATTTTTCTCTGATTTTTTGATAAACGCAATTGCATAATCGCTTGATTGTTTGATTTATCTTCTCAATACTGTATAATTTACGCATTTCCAAAATCATCTGTATTTTTACATAATTACTGCGAAGTATAAATAGAAAGATATAAATTTAAAAATCATGCACTTCAGCTTCTGGCTAACACTAGTAACTTTATTTCACAACTAAAGATCTTAATATATACCCAATAAGTAATATTTAGCAATGTTACTGTATTTTTAGGTATGAATTTTAACTACATAAAGAATATATATAACAGAAAACAGAAATAACATGGGATTTACTGTGAATTAACTAAAAGAATAAGGTTTTTTTAAAGTTTTAGCCATGACCTTGAAGTACAAGTATTCGAAATAAATAAGCTTATAGGCAAATATTGAAAATTATGTTATAAAAGTTTGTGTCTTAATATAGAAAGAACATTTTTTTTACATTAAGTGAGCTCAAATTTAAAGCATTTGAAGATTTATATGTTTTTGAGTAGCTTTTCCTTCCATATTGGCCGTACGAAGTTTGGAAATGCTTAGTTAATATCGTTCCATTTTAAAGTTATATGATATTTGAATCTTATAATAGTGAAAATCCTTTAAAATTTGGGTGATGCTTGAGAATGATTCGGTGGCACAAATAACAAGCAGTAAGCTGAACTGCAGTTAGAAATTTAAGTAATTCACATACGTAATACACAAATACCTTTTTAAGTACGTAACATTTTCAACAATCCATCAATTAGACATCATCTATTTCAGATTTACATTTTGATAATACATTATCAAAAACCTAATCTCGCGAACCAGAATTCAGATATTATGGTCCTCAATATTGTGCCGAAAACTTTATCTGAGTGACACGGATAATGCTTAAAACAGAAATGAAGAATCCTGAGATTTAACACAAAATTTGGACACTTTATGAACTAATATGATTAGAGGAAATTATCGGCCGTTGCAAATAAAGAAATATTATTAGGAGAAAAGTTTGGGCTCTTCGCAAATCGATACCTCCAAGTAATGAAAGAAACAGCTCTGATATGTTTCAGGTATACTTTAATACAAACTATTTTTGCAAATAAATTTAGTCTCACACTATTAGTATTATTTTTTGTCTATCTGTTGCGGACATATTCGATTTATTATTGAGAAATAAGGTCAAAGAATTAAGAAAACAATATTCTAAAATTAATGTAAAAAGTTATGTTACTTAAAAAAATTTCAACTTTTTTTATATCTGAAAGCTTTAACTTAAGTTCAAAATTTAATTTAAATTCAAACATCAGTCTATTTTCATTCTTAATTAATATTTTCTATTGAAAGATTTTACCTTAATAAAATTAGAGGTAAGTAGAAATTCATAACAAATCCAAAGTATTTGCTTTTCTTTTGGGTTTGATTTAATTTAGGCATTTTGAAATTTTATTTTCATAAGACTGTGAAATAGATCTACAAAACAATATATGAAGGATCCAGTCCTTGTGTACTTTTTTCTGGTATACAAGAACATCTAGTTTCTGTAACGAAAGTGGGTTATTTGCTTTGATAAATTTCAAACATAGTGAAGGTGAGGATATATCAATTTTTAAGGTTATCAATCCACATTTCTTGAAATTACATGAAGGCAGTAAATTGTGACAATAATATTACAAATAATTCACATTCTAACATGCTATTTCACTGTATTTTTTCTGAATTACATAATCAAATTTCGAATTAAATAGCTATTGGCAGCTTTCAGATATTGGCAATGTCCCTCAATAAATAACAATTTAGGTTCTTTGTAGCCAAATAAATGCTTAAAAAAGTAAAATGCCTTATAGAACGTGTTTGTTTTTGGCCGAAATAATAGGAAATAATGCCACCAGCTAATATTTTTATCAGTTCATATAAATTTTATAGTTTGCAACGTATAATAAATTCATTAATTCAATGGTAACTATTTTACACTACATATTGACCAATCGTTACAAACTCATAGCATTTAAAAAATGTTTTAAGGAAAATATTTTTTAAAATTTCTGATACTCATGAAAATTTAAAAGGAAAGAGATGAGATTCTTTATTATTTAGTCAATAATGGAAGCCAAGTTAAATACTGTAAGATAGCAGAAAATTAACTGTTCCGACGGCAAAATAAATGCTAATAGTGTATGCTTGTCAGTGCTGAAAGCGATATCTCTGTTGATAGTACATGTCCGACTGCTTTCATTCATTATATGAATAAGTAACCTATGACTGTGCATCGTCTTTTTGAAGTTCTCTTTTAACTTGGAAAGATTCTGGAATGATTCAAGAAGTGAATAAAACGCTATTCAATTAGAATTATAGCTTCAAGAAATGTATCAGTAAAGAGCATGACACTTTTGTTTAGTTGAAATGGTATCGAACAGAGTTTATGTGGGTTTTTTTCTGCTCTGGAACATCAAAGGAACGCATTTTAAAAGTATCCTTGTATCCTTGTTCTTTTAAATTTTAAGCCACAGCACAATAATGTAATAAGTGTGCCGTGACGAACTTCATCTTCCTTCCGAAACTTTAAGGTCGGCAGTAAGCGGGTGTGACGACTCTTGCCTGCAGACACAGACAAATAGTCATCCCAATTAATTGCGACTGTTGGACTCCCCAAATTGTTCTTTGAGATTCTGCTCCTTCATTCTAAGCCAATTTCGGATGAGAGACACCGCAATATTGATCTTCATGACAAGTTGTTTTTCCGGATGCTGCTGTCTGTCCTATTTTCCTTTGATGTACTAAGGACTTTCAGATGAGATCTGTTCCTTCTTTTTAGTTAGACTACTTTATAGCATTCTTGACATTCAAAAGATGAATGCCTAATATATCAGCTTCAAACCATTTTTTTAAACATGCACACTTTTTTGCCTTACATGTACGCTTAGTAACTATTCGCTGTTTCTCTCGTTAAATCTAATAATTTCTCGGTTTTCTACTTATCATTAAGACAACAGGCTCTATTGAAAGTAGTTTAATTAAATGTTATGCTCAATATAATTTATTTTATGAAATCGCATCCTTTCATTGCAATAGTTTGAAGAGAGATGAGAAAAGACAAATTGCTGAATCCGAAATAACCCTTAAATATTTGAACAATGTAAATCAATTACTTTGTAATTAAAAGTAAAAGTGAATATTTTTAGTCACAATATAAGAAAAACAAAAATAGTAATTTAATATCAAAGTAAATGTGTTTATGTAGCAACTCATATGCCAAGAAATTTTCACTCCATTTTTGGCTGTTCATCATTAAATATGTTGAACTTGAAATAGGCTAGCAGGTTTTAAACAAATTATTTATTTCTTGCCCTATTTACAATGATCTTTTCTTTACGAATATATTGCCATTTTGCTTAGTTTATTTAATAATTTTTAGTTTCATTTTTTCTGTTCTCTTCGACTTTTCACTCATTCAGCATACATCCTTACATTTTTTACTTCTTGATATACGAAATAAGCAAAGAGAAAAAAAAGTAATCGTCAAGAACTTCAAACTAATGATTCTGACGATTATCCACCAATCTGACTTCATTGATTTCCATTCATGCTGTTTTGGAATTATGTCTGTCTATTACTGCCTTGATGTAGATAGATGCAATTTAGTAAGTCTTTTGACATTAGATTTAGATTCCTATCGATTTTTTAATAAAATTTATTCAGAGGAAATATGTCTGTTTGGCTATTAAAAGTTATATAAGTTAACACAATAACTACAAAACGAGGGGGGCTAGAGGAATTAAAAAAGCTACACAGATTTAATATTAAGGGTTTCGATATTGATCATATTTCAAATCAAACCTGTCAAGGTATTGATTGTTGGTCTGTATTTATATAAGCTTTTGAATTTGGTAACTCAGAAGAGCAATAAGGTAAATATTGTTACAAGCGAGATAACGTCGTTGGAAGCCCGGAGGGGAGAGCGATTGGCGACGGCGTCAAAGAGCGTGGCACCAGCTGGGTTGGTTTGGCGAAAAGAATAGTCTGGTAATCGCTCGATCTTACGCTGGACGCCGCGTTGCTTCCCCGTGCTTTTGGGCGCGCGCTAGCTTAACTATATAAGGGACGGATTGCCGGAGCGAGTTAGTTAGTTTCTCTCTCTCGGAAGAGAAGCATTTCGCTGGACTAGTGGATTCTCGCTTGTAATTAGTGAGCTGTGTTTGCGTTTGCTGTTAACATTCTGTTATTGAGCTCGCTGTGATTTACTGTTTGCTGAGCTATATGATAGCTGTTTTGCAGACTGTGTTTATTGTGCATAAGGCTTGTTTTTACGCTTTAAGTCACTTATTACTGCTGGATTGTGTTTATCTGAAGTTTTACTTTCTCAAGTTATCCTGTAAATAGCTGTAAATAAATTTGTATGTGCTGTCCTCAATTAAAGTCCATTCAATCTGAACCCGCTACGCTAAAAACGCAACAATATATGAAATTTGCTAGGTAAAGTAGTAACTAGAATTTTAGTTCTCAATGAAATTTTGGTCTCATTAAGTAGGGAAAAATCCAAACACATTTCCAATTTTCTTGAACATACGCATTTTAAAAATTTCAATTATTAACTAACAAAAACATCGCCCCACCCCCGTAATAGGCGTTTTATTATTGTTCGTCAATGATACAAAGTTATCAATTCATAAATACATTTATTAGAGAGTTTTAGATAGATTTTTTGGATGGCAACTAACCTTGAATTTTATTGTGTTCTGGAAAATCCAACTTTTTTTAATTGCCAACAACATTTAAGGAAGTATGCTATTGGAATGGATAATTTTCGGCTTATTTCTGCAAATCCTGAAATGTGAAAAATATTAAATGTTTATAGTCCTCTGATAATGAATATTTCTATCTTTATTTACATGAACTTATAAAATAGGTTATAATATAACTTTAAGACGCCAGTAAACTATTGAAATTATTTGGAAATTTGCAATAATTATAATTTTTTATTTAATTGGTAAGTTATTAAGCAATTTAATGTAATAATATTTCATGTAAAGAGCATATCCCACACAGGAAAGATGGTCTGTTATTCTTCCCGGAAAACAAATTTTAGACAACAAAATAATGGTCATAATTAAAAAATATATAGCTTTAATAGAAAATGACTCATTACTAAAAAGGATTAACTAAATTTATAGTACCTAAAAGCTATATTAACAAAGGTATAAAAATGTCAATAAATTTTAAGGGAAGCTGCCAATGAAGGAAATATTTCGGGCGTGTAATTCCACTCCTAAGCCCTAATAATAACTCAAATATCTCAGTAATGACCATCATTTGAACGCCAAGTACCTTTGCGTGACTGTTTTAGAGAGATTCAAATGTCTATTGATGTAGATTTTCTTTACCTTTGAATTCATGTTTCAAAGCAATTTAATTTTTAAGAAGACAATCCATCGTGGAGTATATAGGGCTCTTTGCAAAAATGGATATTTGAATAATTAAATGCTTCGTGATGAAAAATAGATATTTATAGGGTCTAAAATTAACAGTTGCATAATAAATAATTCACATCTATTACATATTAGTTATTTGAAACGTTTGTTGCATTATTGTGTCAGACTTATAATAGATTATATTATGACATTTAAATATTGAACTTATTATTAGTTTCTTCGAAACTGCTGTCGTAATCTCTTTTGTGAAATGGAATATAAATTTACATCATTGTACGAATTAAAAGGGCAATTAGGAACATTCTGTTTAAATAATAATATTAAGTGAAAGAAAAAGAATTAATGCGGTCTTCTTTTCTACTTAGACAAGAAAAAAAACTCTTCTAAGTGTTCAGCAATTTGTGGAACATCAATTTTAATTTCTTTTCTCAAATCGATTTTTTCCTTCCTTTAGAATATCTTTGGTGCGAAAAATGTTTTCAAATGAAAATTTGATACATATCTCACAGAAACAACATTTATAGGAATAATCTCTTTTATACAAAAGATTGGGAGGAATGAAATAAGTCATTATGAGTAGAATGGTTTTCATGATCGTTATACTATGTCATGATAATCAGTTTCACAAAACAGGTTTGCATAATTAATGTTTATCGATGAATATTGAAAATCCTTTACACAAACTTTAGAATTTGGTAATATATGCATAACAAGTTTGAAAATTACAAGTACAATAACATAGAAATTATGCATTTATATTTGGTTCGCCCAGAAATCACGGAATTTCCCCCTAAGCTCCGTACCGTATTAAGGCCAATATATATTACGAAACAGGTGATTTGTTTAATCGCGTCATTCATAAAAAGAAGCATACGGGAGTGTACAATTTATTGAAAACTATTTTCAATTATACTAATTCAATTAAAGTGAGAAACAATTTTTTCATAGGTAGAAAACAATTTATGAAAAGGACTTATTTTAAACAAATAAGAGCATTGTGAGATGGCATTTGTGAAGAACCCCAGGAAATATTTGTGTTTCCTCCTGCCATTAATTGTAGGAGTTGCATAGCATAATTGCAACGGTCTTGTTTCATATGAACTGAAAGTGATATAAATGTATGATATAGTTGAGGTTACTAACGTATAATTCTAATTGTTGAAAACGTAAGCCTTCTCACTAAATAAACATGTATGTTCGATTTTCTTTGGATTAACTGACAATTTGAATTACAATTTGAATTCGGATTAACTAACAATTACTTCTTGTTATTGAAACAGTAATATGAAATTCTTAAAACGTAATAAATCCAAGCGACAAGAAAATACAGAAATTAAGCAATATAAACCATACTTATACTCATAATTTTGATGATTGAATTGAGAAATTAAAAAAAATTTTTTTTTGACTTATTTACTATTATGATATCAGATACTACGTAACATAAGC
>JAOUZG010010951.1:5707720-5721389 GCA_026289955.1 Argiope argentata
GAGCGATATACCGTTCGAGCAAAAGGGACCCTTCAGCTCGAAGGATATTATTTAGCTTATAAGGCTGACGCTACACATACTAATACATAAACTAGTGCATGTATCTGGAAACCATATTTTGTAGAATTAATGAAATCAAATTATTTTGACTTTAAAGTAATTGTGTTGTCTATTAAATTTAATTTCTTCTTTTGTCCAATATTCGGAATGACAGTGGTTTTTTTTCTTTTCATTGCTGTTCTTTATTACATGGGATTAAAAATAATATAATTATTTTAACCATTTCAGCCATAACAAAATCTACCATCGTTATAGAAGTAGTAACATTGCTTGTCTGAAGTTATAGAAACAATTACATTGTTAAAGTTTTTCATAATCTTTCTGTTCACTTATGTTTGGATAGTTATATTTTTTATATCACATAAGAGACTTCTTTGTCTATAAAATATATAGTTTATCGCCATTGATGCATGGATATTTATGTTTTGATTTACATTTATTACAACGTTCAGTAATGTCTTAGTGTGTCAGTTTGAGTTTAATGTGTCAGTGTGAAACGATTTTTGCAAGCTATTACTTGGAATTTGAATTATGAAATTCAGCAAATAAGAAGAGAATAGAGACACAAAATATAATTTAATCCGAGTACGTTACATTCAAAATAATAAACGTTGTACTTAAACTTTGAAAAAAATTGAACCGAATTGTTACCTCTTTAAATATTATAGTTATTGATTTTGTATTTTTTCTCTTCATATATATTTGATTACACATCGTTCTTCGTTTATTTATGTAAACTGAATTAGATATTTCGTATTAATATTTAATTACGAATTAAACCTGAGATCAGTGATAATAACATTTTGGAATATTAACAATTTAACTTTTGTAAATAAATTTTATCATTCAAATTATCACACAATTTCGAAGATTACTAAACTTAAGAAAATTCTATTGCCATTTATCATTAGATTTATGTCAGGCCAATATGATAATTTCAGTTTCAGTCAAAAACTATTTGAACTTTAAATAATATAAACAATTTAAAGTGTGATAATAATATTCCATTACAATTTAATCTGTTTCGAATTTTCTATTTAGAAAACACTTATGACCAGAAATGTTAAAAAACAAATGAAAGATATTTTCCCCAAGTAGCCTGTAATAGATAGTTAAAAATAATCTGTTCGAAAAACTTCCAATTCAATCAGTTTAATTATTTAGTATAAAATTTAAATGCAATTCATTAAATCAATGAATAAATTAAAAATGACAAACCTTAAGAATAAAATAGCTATTAGAACTGAAAAAGCAGTGTCTTATACTGTAAGCATTCTTTATATTTGCAAAAAGTACACATTTTAAATTATGTTTAAATTATGTAAATTATATTTTGTTTTATAAATGTATGTTTATAAAAAAAACTGGAATGTCATACATTAATCCAGTTTTCCACAATTCAGCGAAAATCAAAAGGTAATCTGATTCAAATGATGCTCAGACAACTAATTTTTAAAATCTTTGAATTTATTGTTTCGGGAAATGAGAGATTTGCAATTCTAATTGTTAAAACAATTTACAAACACAATATTCATTAACTGAACACTCTTTCAAAAAAGGAGTAGTCCGATCAAAAAATATCGATGATTTTTATACTTATTATCTTCGATATCAATTATGCACATAATGTAACTAGATAAATTTCTTTTGTGTTCTTTTTCGGTTATTTCATTTGACCCAGTTTCTTTAAATGAGTTCTTAAGAAAATAGATGGCATAAAAAAGACAGGAGAACTCATTATACGATAATACGTTTAAATTAGGGTGTTTTTTTACGCTATCATTATTAGATAAGTTTTTTTGCTGTTTCAAATCCAATGGAATTGAATATTAGGCTATCGTAATGAAACTAAGATAAACCAATTTAATTGCTTCTTATATTTCTTTAATTCATGCTTGTTGTTTTGATATTTCAAGTGATTATCGATGAAATTTACTGTGAAATATCCTGAAAAGTAATGGTATACTAACGAGTGCTACTGCTCTTCAATAGCTATTAACAGCACTCTTTGAACCAAAATTTTACTTTGATTTTTCTGTTTCTTCTTAATTTAAACAAAATATTCAGTATTTCAACTTTCTATTTCGGATGATTAAGAAAAGATTGTTTTAAATGAAATAATAAAAAAAAGATAGTATCATCGATATATATTCGGTTTATTGTTTCAGGATATCTTTATGCGGTTGGAATAAGTTATTATTCAACAAATTATTTCCACATTAATACTGATGTATATTTGCTAATAGGAAACAGAGTCTCCTTAAATGATATTAGGCATTCGAATTCTATTTCAAAATGGATAATTGTAATCCATTTTAAATAATTTTTTTTAAATCTTTGAATTAAATCAAGGGTGTATATGACTCTCTATTGGAATATGGATTAATGGAAATGAATATTATTTTCAAATAACTGATTGTCTTAAAAACCTGTGAATATTTGACACAAAATTAATTTTATTTGTCTGCGTTCATGCAGTCTTAAGTAGTGTACTCAAAAACCACATGAAGATTTAAAATGTTTTTTATGGTTTTTTAGAAAAGAAGAAAATTTGACATATAAAAATTATTGTTATTTTAGCATTTTTTTGAGTTTATAAAATAATTGTATGTAATGTCTAGAATATGGTAAATATTTGTAAAATCTTACATGTTCCATTTTATCTATGTATAATATTCAAGCTTTAGATATTGTTTCTTTTTCTGAACATTTTAAAAGTAATATAAATATTAATGAACCAAGATAAATCGTCGGAGGAAAAAATAACTAAGTTTTTTAATGCAAATTTCAAGAATTTTTAAATAATATAAAATAGAGAGAAAAGTAATTATTGACAGTAAATAGAGAGAAAGTAAAATAGAGAGAAAGTAAGTAATTAACGACAAATGTGATTTAATGAAGATAAAAATGAACTGTGCACGGTTTTTTTTTCAGATGACTTTTATACCCTTGAGAACACTTATGAATTATTGAAAACTTTGTTTTCGATAACAGTCAAAGTTAATTCAATCAGAAGGAAAACAAATGATATTTTTAAACTAATTTGAAAACTTTTAAACTCATTTTCCACTTATATATTTGAAAATTCCCTCTTTTGTCAAATAACAGATCATATTTTGATGAAGTATTCAATTGGAGATATTCTTTGTAATGTGGGTTTAATATTTATTTAGCAGTAAATGCAGTACAAGAAACATATTTTTATTCCCTCAGTTCTTAACTCTAAGACCCTATTCAAAAATTATTGGCTTTTGTGTTGAGACATGTGTCATAAAGCAAAACGTAATTTCGAATGCCAATATTAATTATCAATGTCCTGCTGTGAAAACGAGATGTAGCATCGTCAACATGAAAATTAACAAAAAAAAGAAAGAATTAATAACAAAAGGGGATGAAAATAAAAGTGAGGATTGGAGTATAATGGAAATGTAAAGATATTACCCAATTAAAGTTCAAAAGCAGTCATCTCTATGCATCAGTATTATAAAGTTGTGCTTGAAACAAAACCCCACACCTGATTGCACTTTAAACGAAATAGATGTAATTATTTTCTAAAACATTATAGCAACCCTTTCCAAATTTTTTCCATCAAGACTTTGTACTTAAATGTGTCTTGCCGATGTTCCAACCTAATGGTACTGTATGTACTGTATTGACGTTGCGATACAGTATTTTGCTGTATTTGCTGCAGCTGACCAGAAAACAATTGTCTTTAGTTATTACCCAACTCAAATTATCTTGCTCTTATAGAAGTACATACTTTTAGAGAAATATTTTAGCTTGACAAATCCGTTTTTATCTTTCGACGTGTTCAACCAAAATAAAAGTCCCGCAGAAATTAAGGCAAAGTTCCGTTTAAGAAAAAAAAAGGATCGTGCCATTTAATTCAAGTCACAATCAGAGCCTTGGTGTATAATAAACAATCGAAATCGAACTGCGTCTTACTAGTGTATTGTTGAAGATTAACGAAATAATTAACCAGCTGCATTGTCATCATTGCCCATTTGAGAAGGTTGGAAATTATAAAGACCATACGCAGAACCTCTTCCATCTTTAAAACAGAACGTTATTTAATCTTAGCTAAAAATAAATTCAAAAATGGAAATTGCGTCCTTTTCGCAATATGTTAGACCCGGTTTTGAGAAAGAGTAGTTATTTAGATTAGATTCCTTGTATTGGTGATGAACAGGTTTAATAAGCTTACTGGATCATGAATCTTCTTTTTATTTAATTTTAGATTGTTAAAATAAAAGATAATATCATGCAAAGGTTTAAAAAATTTTCATGTCATAAATCTGAATCAGAGTTGTAATTTTTGTGAAGAATTGTGAGCTTGAAAAATAATTGATTAACTGTCGAAAACTAATATTGTTTAGCATCTCTACCAAAAATATTAAAAGAAAGTAAAACTTTTGTTAATCTAAGTCATATTTTGGACATTTTTGTTAGTAATTATCGTTTTTCTCCTTCTGGTAATCCATTCTCTCTGACTGTAATTAACTTCACCATATCGGACTTTAGGTTGAAATAAAAATGCACTTTTTTATTGAGAAAAGTTTTTCTTCAGCATCTACTTAAATTAAAGTAGGTTGAAAATTATTAACATGCAGTTCCAACTTTTTTAAAGAAGCTTTTACATACTGAAAAAGAAATTTGAAGGGATAAACATTGCCGCACCATATCTGCTGTGTATTCAATAGAATGGTTTCTGTGCATTTAAAGTGTTAAAATTATTGTAAAATCAGAAATTCAAGAAGTATATTTTTTCATGTTTGTAGTTTTTTTCATCTGAAAAGGCTCATTAATAAGTATTTATGATATTGGTTATTAATTTTAATTCTTTTAAAAATTTCTATTATGACAGAAAAAATTTACGGCCAATTTTTTTCATTTATTGAGATTACTACTTTGAGACAGCATGAGCTAAAAAGATTTTAAAAATGAGATTCGATTTCTATAGAAATGTTTTCTTTTATATAAATATTTTTCTTCGAATTTAAAAGGAGTTGAACCAAGGAATGCTAAAAAATTTTGTATAAATATAATAACATTAATATTAGCCGACGTAACTGGTAGAAAAAGTTGTTTTTGCCTACAAGTCTTAAATGAGCTTCTGATAGAGGAAGCTGGACAAAAGAGGACAACTTAAAAATGATGAAACTGTAAAATTTTTTGCATTGGTAGATTGTAATTTATATTTAGCGAACAGTTTTAAAAATACATTCAACTACAACATCTTCAAATCAATGTACACAGCGTTTGCTTTTCTAATACTATCCAATTTAATGAAAAATTTCAAGTTCTTAAAACAAGAATTGCAATCACATTGCAAATTGTTACCTCCTTGTTATGATAGAAAAAATACGCACCTTAAAATGAAGTTTTAAATTTAATTCTAAAATAAAGGCTGAAAAATATTAATTGTTTGTATTTAAAGCCTTAAGCTAAATAGATTAATATTTGAAACTATCATTTAAATGTTTCTCTTAAACTTACAAATTATAATAACGCAAAAGTCAGATATATTATACGATTTAGATGGTGCAAAGAACTAGATTAAGAAAATATAATTCTTGAATTTAATCAAACATTGATGCATTCAAATATTTCGAAAATAAAGGATTTACGAATATGAGTTTGTGGAAAACATTTAATCAAACCCCAAAAGCAGAGAAATTATCACAAAATTAGATGCAAAAATTAGACAATAAATTTCTAAGAGATAAATATAAATAAGTTATTGGCAAATCGTGCAGCTGATGAACAATGAATAAATACAGAATAAATTTTTCTATTATTGCTCATTTCCTATTACAACTTAATGATTAAAAATATTTCTTCCATATCTTATTTTAGTTAAGGGTAGTGTACTTTTTTCAATGTACTTATAAAAATCTTTATAAGGTCATTTTTTTAATATTATACAATTTACATTTTTTTGTAGGTTTCTTGTGGAATAGTATTCAAGACAATCCTTTTTGACAAATTATATTGTCTCAATAAAATTATTTTATTTCTTTTTTATTTATCTCGTTAGCTGAAACTAATAAAACTATTTATTTACTGGCAAATATGAATTAACACAGATATGTGCTCGTTGGGTGAACTACCAAAGAAATTTCAGAATTAACTATGAAATGTTTTATCTGTGTATTAGTCTTTTACTAGTTTGGCAAATTTCTTATTATGCAACTAACATTAACTTAAAGTCTAAAACATTTTTTTTTTTTTTGCGAAAAATATCTCTCTAGCATTAGTTGCCTAGTTTCAGCTTTTGACTGAACATTCATAAAAATCCGGTTTCTCCGAATGTCCTCAAGGATTCCCCTCCCTTACAGGAAAACAACTTTCTCAATTCTGAAACACCTAAGGGTATCTTCTCTTCTTTTCCTTGGGAGGTGTTAAGAGTAGAAGCTACCCATTCGAGTGACATTTCATACTCCATATTGAACAGGAAAATATATTTTCCATCCACGTTACAAGGAGCGCACTTAGTTGTAGGAAAGACATAACGTCATCTTGAAGATGCGAAATGGGTGTTTACTGTCGGATTATATAATAGATGCAGAAATTAAGGTGATGATAATATTTGGAATGCTCAGATTATGATATATTAATGGTTTATAACTGCCCATAAAAATGGTTTCAAATTCTCATGAGGACAGAAACAGCATATTTTCACCCCATTTGAGTGGATTTTAATTTGACCATTGTCTCTTTAGTGTCACTTTTCAGTATAATATTGAGATGCAGAAATATTGATGGTGAAAGTCGGCGGGATAAGAGGCCCAATTATTGATCCCGTTTAAAATTAGTTAGCAAATATAATTTGGTGGGTTATATGGAATTGTAGGAGTGAAATATGCTCCGATCAATTATTAGGGCACGAGATGAAAATAAGTACAGAATGAGGAAGAGGACTTGAAAGAGCTCTATCCCTCCATATGGATGGAAAAGATATATTTATCAACATGAGTAAATAATTTGACATTTGTCTTTTTGGCATGAGTTTTCAGCTGTATAATGTGAAGTTGGAAGTGAGTACCGGTGAGTTCACGAAGTCCTGTAATTGGGAGAAAGTGATTAACTTAGAATGATGAATTCGAACATACGATTTTTTCAACATTCTACTAATGGAGATTGTTAAAAACTCAGCGCTCTCTATTTAGACTGTTGCCTGAAAAAATTGTCGATTACGTAGCTTTATTGTGAATATGGCAGAGTCGGTAACGAATGTCTGTTGATACTATTGTGCTCAATGGTAAGAGGGTGGACAGCTGTACACAAATGTCTATCTAGTATATCGAACTGATAGATTTAATGGGTTCCGGTATATACTAAATAAGTTATTAGGATCGTTAGTTTTCCGCTGACTGGGGATGAGTTTATTGTTAACAAATATTATTGTATAAAAATCCGTTTTCCTTGTTCACTGCTTAAATAACTACAGAAAATTACTGTTAAATTCATAAACAAAATTCTATTTTGATCTTTCTTAACGCATGCCTATATCGAATGCATCAAAAGTAGAAAAGTTACCAATTTGACTTATTCAAGCACATGGACATCGATATTTCAGTCTCTGAGGCCCCCAAGTAAATATTTCGATTCCTAAAACTGATTTCGATTCAGGGTATATCGATGAGAATAAAGATCAGCGCTTTCGGAGAAATGTCAAAAGGAGAAATATTTTATTTTAAGTAACTAAATAATATATAAAGATTTTCTTACTCATTTTACGACCTTTCATATATATATATATATATATATATATATATATATATATATCATTGAATATTTATACCAAATTTTTTGCTTTTGTACATTTTGCAGATTGATAGATAAAAGTGATACAAATCAATATTTTGATCCCTCGATCAATAAAATGCTTGATGAGTAAAACGGTTTTGCTACACATTTCTGCAAGCAAACCGAGCTTCTATTTTCTGTCTGAAATTTTTTCTGAGAAAGTAAGAGGCAAAATTATTTAATTAGATCATTTCCCATAGCTGAGACTGGCACATGAGCAAGTTTTTCGTTAACTTTTTTCAGAGGCAATATGCAAAACACAAGAGCTTATTTAAATAGATCATTATGCGTTTGTATAATAAGGTATTTATTATCTTCATTAAATTCTGAAAATAGCTTAAATAATACATTAATTATACATTTAGGTAATACTTTTAAAAAACGTTTTCAAAATGAAAATCTTTGACATCAAATCAAAATTACATTTTCCAAACAATATTTGCGCACACGCAATCCTGTTTATCACTTGATTTTTTTTTTTTTTGTATTTCGGGTAGATGAGTTTAAATGGAAGAAAACAAGAAATCCTATAAATAAATGTTTATAAGCGTCAAGTCAAACAATACAGAAAGAAATTCAAAAGGTTCTTGTAAATGAATCCATCTGTCATGGAATTCAGCATCCAACTATCGCCTTCAAGTTGGCGTTTTGTGAGGAGCAGCCCCATATACACTCTATAACAAAAAAAAATCGAGGCACCAAGAAGGAGTAGTTCGATTGAAAAGAAAATTCTTGGATAGGAAGACAATGTACAGAATAGTAAATGAATAAAATCTCAGAATAATTGAATAATTTATTTCAGAGTTTAAGTTTATTCAACAAGTTCAATAATTTGGTGACCCGGGTCAAGCTTGTATGTAAGCTGCCAAACGGCGTGGAAAAGACCAATAAAGCTTCCGGGTGGTCTCCTACGGTATTTCCTGCCAAAGTCATTGCAATTGAACGAGGTCATCAATATTCTGTGGCAGATGCAATCGCCTTCCCATCATATCCCAGACACGCTCAATGGGAGAGATATCTGATGATCTGGCAGACCAAGGAAGTTTTTGACAAGCTTGCAGGCAGTTCATTGCAACATGTGCCGTATTTGGTGTGTCATTGTCTTGCTTAAAAATCAGTCGAGGGTACTGCAAAAGGAACGGTATCAAAACAAGTCTTAGGATGTCTTCGACGTACCGCTGTGCAGTAACTGTACCTCCAATGATGACCAAAGGGGTCCGATTATCAAAGGAAATGGCACCCCAGACCCTGATACCTTATTGTGGCGTGCAGTAAGGAAATTAGGACCCCCCTTTGTCCTCGGTGTCTCCAAGCACGTCTTCGACTATCTTTATGACACAGTTGGAAGCAGGATTCGTGGCTAAAGACTATACGTCCCCAATCGCATCATTCCAACCTTATCGAGTCATGCACCACAGTAATCTGGCTCGGCAGTATGCAGGCGTGAGTGGCCGGTAGCATAACGGTCGGCGCGAGCTTAGATTAACTGTCTCGACCGTCTGTAAATGGTCATGGTGGACACTCATGTTTGGGTTGAATGTCTGATGGTTTATAAAGATGAAGAAGGCTCTGTTACAGCTGATCTGAAAGCTACTTTGTCCTCACGATCTGTTGTGGCCCTAGGTCGACCACTACCATCCTGACACTGAACTTTGACATTTTTCACTCATCCTTGCCAGCATCTTCAAATCACCGCATCGCTTGACGAGCTATTCTCCGTTTTGTCCAACCGGCCTCTTTCAATCCAAAGATATGAACTCCGTTAAACAGTTGCCCGTAATGAGCACGAACCCTCCTGCGAGACATTTATTAAGTTGTTAAAAGGTAATCTGAGTCGCAATTAAACCGAAAGTTTTAACAACCGTTGAAGAACTGCTCCTTAAAAACGAGTAATAGTGTATTTGTGATTACTTCTGTAAAAATACTGTCAAGGACCAAAAAACAATAATGAAGACATAAGGATATTCAAATCTGACTGAAAATATTAGGGTTAGCACATAATTATTGTACAAATTCGTATCAACCAAAGAGTTTCTGAAAGTGACACATCATACATTTATAACAAAAACTCTTACTGATAATGAGACTTTTGTTTAAAAAGTGATTTTTTTTCATTTGTAAAAGGATTGATGCTTCCATCTTGATAAAAGTAATGATCGTCTGCCTGAATTATATTTCTGAGAAGAGAAAGATTAACCGTTTGAGGTCGGCGAAGCCCTATCGCGCTTCACTTGTCATATACCAAGAATATTTCAGCACTCAAACAGTTAAATTCCACCTGAAATGAGACTGAGTTATAAATTTATGAAAACTGATCCTTATCTGATCATAGATGTTTGTAGAATGTACTTATATTTTATGCATTTAAGTTATTAAGTTAAAACATTTTCTGAGATTTCATTTTTGTTATGATCAGTTCTGAACCTATTGCTCATAAAGTGTCAGTACTAAGGTGACTCGAAGAATAAATAAGGCAGAATATTTGTTTCTGTACTTCTCGTATAGCACTTCATTTTCCTCAGAGAAGTAAGAATCTCGACATTTGCAATCTCTAATGGCACTTACGCGAACTAGGTCGAAATTAAGCAACAAAATGTTCATTTCAAAAAGTCCATCTTTACTGAATCATGTCAGTCTTTTGAAAAGCATAATATTTCCCTCAAAAATTCAAGGAATTCCTTTTTTCATTCGGCCACTCAGTTGTTTTCTGAGATGTCTTAAATATTTCTCAAATTTCTATCTCATAAACGCTTGAATTTAAATGTAATAATGCTTCTATCTAAATTTTTGTCAAACCCATCTATTTTACAATAGTCATATCTCTATAAACTATTTAGTCAGAAGCATGGAATCTTGTGTAAGTGTATATACATGAATACAAATGAAACATTTTACTACATTAAATTTTTATTCTCCGAAGTTAAATTTTTATTCTTTTACTCTTATATAAGATTTTAATCTTTTTACTTTTTATTGACAAACTCCAAAAACGCCAAAGTGTTTTCATAGTTATCTACATTATTGAAGGAAACTTTGAAACTGGAAAATAAGTCTAATTCCAATAGTTTTGCAAACATTTTTAATAGCAATACAAACAATATTTCTTTTGATATTAGAGCTCTATATTTCAGCTCAGTCACAGAATGAAATATCTCCAATATCCATTATATGAATATTCATTAACTGTTATAATCAAAAATTGTCAACAGAAGATTTCACTAAAAAATCATTAAATTTCTGACATCTGAAATGTTTAAATATTTTCGATTATATATTTTATTTTCTGTAAAATAAAACAAAATTGGGATTCCATTATATTATTTCTTCTTTTTTGTGTTTTTCCTTTTCTTTATTGACTCTGATTGAATTTTTCATATTTAATTTTGGAACCATGATTAAAAAAGATTCGTTACACCCATAAATTCAGATAAAAGAAATTTTTTAACCGCAAAAATGACTCATTTTTATGAGGATAAATAATGAGAGAAAGAGAATGAAATTTCGTAAGAGAGAAAATCTTTTATTGCTGTTTTGGCGAAATAAATTATATAAATAAAAAATCATAAAACTAATTTTTTAATATAACGAATTCTAATTAATTTCTATCTGAAAAGTTTTACAATTTCATTCATTTTTCTCTAATTTTCATTACATATTTTACTAACTCCTAACAAGATTTGCGTTGACCAATTTCAGATAAAATACAATTTACAGTACAACTGGAAGCTAATTATAACGATAATAATATTTTACGTTCCACATGTTGCAATTAAACATCGAAAAATTTTAGTTTTTAGTTGTCTAGAAGAATTTATGTTAAAGTAATTATAAAGTTTATTTATTCCGAAGTAAATAAATTTAAATATTTTTTTCTGAAGAATTTTCCCCCAGCAAGCAATTTAGTAATGGATTTTAATCAATTTCTCAATTTATTCATTTCTTTCCTTGCAATTGTTTCAAATAGCTATATTAAAACCCGTTTTTTTTAATCATTCACGTCGGTAAATTAAGCAAGGATAGGAAAAAACACCATTGTAAAAATTGAATCTAGTTAAAGGTATACGTTCGAATTCCCTCTGGATCTTTTCGATCAAATGTCGAAATATTCCACATATAAAAACTCCGCTGTGTCTTCTCTATTTTTTAATGCTTCCTCTCCATGTTAGCTCTGCCACATCATGTTTTCAATTATCAGGAGTTTTCTAATCATGTTTGACGTGGAATCTATTTTTGTGGCCAGCTGGGGTTCCATCTTATCCAATTCAATGTTTTTATAAAAACGCTTAAAAAACTATCAATTTATCCAACAGAAAGTTTTCTAAGAAATGTGGCTTTACAAAGGAGTGCAATTGTGTTTTGAGAGCAATCTTGAGGCTTGTGTAGTTTTTTTTCAGGAAATAACGAAGTGAATTCCAAAACTCTTTGTGAAACTGTGAAAGCACATTTCCACGCATACGCACAAAACATATCAAAGTCTAAAGCAGATTTCATGGAGAAATAAATAATAAAGAAGGGAGTAATTTTAATTTAAGGCTATCCATCAATTTTATAGATCCATTTTCCCTTTAAATTCTTAACGGTGTTTTTTTTTCTTAAATTATTTTTGTTGAAAACTCCGCATTTGCATCAAAAAGGCACAAATTTTTCTTCTTGTATTTATTTATGTCACAAACTAGACATCAAAACCTTTGATTATAGGTTTTGCCAATGAACATCGCAGAAAGAGGGTCAGCCTTGTTAGCAGAGAAAATATCTATATTTTAATTTTAAAAAATTGTACCATTTATGTCTTTTGCTTTAAAAAAACTATGCAAATAAAATTAGTGAGGAAACAAAAAAATTACTATCAAAATAATATAATGTGTATTTTGTTACCGTAGAAGCAAAATTTAGTCCATTGTGAGAAGTTTCCTTATTAATATTATGCTTTATATTTTATTTTTAAGAAATATGATAGTCAAGAATTATTTCATATTTGAAAATCAGCGTAATGCAAATACTTCTAACAAGACACGTGTTATATTAAAGTTAAGCATTTAAAATTTCAGTACAGAAAAAATATGAAAACATAGGAAGAGACTCATTAGTAAAACGGATATAGTATATAGTATGTGTTTTTTCAATCGCTAGCCGTCTTTGGTGAGCAAATAATTTGCAAGAAATATTTTTTCTGTGCGATTCAATTACACCTCTTATCATAAACTTGATATTTTTAGGTATCATTAACAAATGATACTAAGAAATTAAGTTTGCTTATTTAACTTACTATGCACTTTTCTGTTCTTTGTGAGAATAATTTTCGTAGTAGAGGTAGATCAAACGTCATAATCACAAGAAAACCGAAATTATTTGCTTTATCTAGCATATAATTGCATATTATCCAGGTCATACAGTTGTTTTACATTCTTATTTATTATGTTCTGTACAACAGTAAAGTGACTTGTATTATGTGAATACGTCCAACAGCATATAACTTGTATTCAAATAAGATGATGGACAATTTATATATATATACAGAGTACTAATCGCCCAGTTCCCTAATAATAATTTAATGTTAGTTATTCATTAATCTAAAGGAATAGTGAAATAATATTAGAAAAAACAAATGCTCTACGAAAAGATCTCAATTGCATGACATTTAACTATCAAAGAAAGACGTCAATGAAATAAATATTTGATTAGTTAATAGAAACGGAAGGATTTTCATTACAATTATGCGACGACTTGTTCTAAATTTTGTACGTTTTTTTAAAGAGTAAATTAAATTTAGGAAAAAAATTATAACTATAGGGGAAATTAT
>JAOUZG010010951.1:5741389-5760746 GCA_026289955.1 Argiope argentata
GATTGTCCCGTTAATATTGGGACAAACTTCTTTAAGGGGAGGTAGAGGACATGAAGACAAACATTTTTCAGTGACAACCATGGGGCAGGAGCGTCTCCTGTGTAAGCTGGGGGGGGGGCTAAAGTTTAAGGTCCAAAACTTCAAACGATGATTAAAAACAGAAAGATAGACCGATTCGTTTGCGGTTTTCGCTAAAATCATTCTTTATATAACCTTTTCTTCCAAAAAAATTTAAAAACAAAATTCAAAAAATGTTGATGGAGATGATTTTTACGCTTGTTTGATTTGATAGAAGATTTTTATTCTTGAATCAGTTAAAAAAATTTTAAACAAAAAATTAACAAGCAAAATTTTTACGACGAGTTTAAGTCATGCCGTATCGATTTTAAAGTGACATCGTCGAAAAAGGGAAAGTAGGTCGATTGAAAAGGCTACCTAATCATTCATAAGAAGATCAAATCGAAATGTACGAGATAGGATTAAACGCTTATCTGTACGGAGAGAAGTGTGTGATCTACTGGAACACAGCTGTGGAGCTGTGTCGGGACTCTGTTCTTTTTACCAAAAGCGTTACTGGGAAAAAGAAGTCAAGTCAAGTGGCAAATATACAAAATGGTGCAAAAATCAAAAAAATTATTTTGAAACATCTGTTGAATCTCCTCAAATATGGAAAGACTTGCTGATCAGTGATTCAATCGAAGAAATAAACTATCGGAAGCATATAAGAAAATATACACTGGTAGACAAAATTAAGAGATGTTTCAATTCGTTTGGCTTATAGTAAGAAAATTAATAAAGTACAAGGACAAACCTTTGAAAAAATTGATTTGATGTAAATAATCTTGTTTTTAGTCATATACAGTTATATGTGGGCTTCTCACGTGTCAATCTTTTGACTAGGTTGTCGTTGTAGAATCAAATTGTTTATTGTGTTCACTAAGAAGTTCTAGACAAATAATTTCTGGCTGATTCAAAAATTTTAATTTCTCAATTCTTTGGCGGGCATTTCATTAAAAAAAGATAAGGTATAATATTCTGTTGACAAAGAAGATTTGATTTTTTTACACAAGGTTACCAGTTTTAAAAGTGCAAGTATATCAGGATACTTAATTTCAATATTCAATTGCAAACATATTTTAGGACATATTTTCTTCTCTAACATGTTTTTTTTCTGCCTTTGACTGTTCACACTTCAAGAAAATCTTTCCCTAAATTTTTGTCAATAGCTATTTTTGAAATTTTATTTCTATGGTATAGTTCCCAAATTTGAAAAATTGTGAGCAAAGCACAATTTTTAAAAACAATTGTTTCGGTGGTGGATGAACATAGTTCCTAAATGAGAAGTTATTTTTCTTTACAAAGAACTTTTCTGAAGTTTAATTATCGAATTCCTTTTTTTGCTTTGCACTTTTTATTTCCTTCGCTGTTTTATCTTATTTGATATGAACTGAATTTGAATATAGATGGTTTCGGACTTTTTAGTTTTTTGTAAATATCAAATTCTTTTTTTTTTCTGTATTACAGCTCCCAAATTTAAACAATTGTAAAAGAAGCACTTTTTTCAGAATATGAATTTTTTTTAATTTTTTTTATAGTATAGTTCTCAAATTTGAAAAATTGTGAGCAAAACACAATTTTTTAAAATTTGTTTCGGGTGTTGATGCATGTAGTTCCTAAATGAGAAATTATTTGTGTTTACAAAGAATTTTTCTTAGATTTAATTTTCGAATGAACTTTTTGCTTTACATTTTTTTATTTCTTTAATTGTTTAATCATATTTTGAAATGAATTGAATCAGAATATATCTGTTGCTATACTGAAGTGGTTTAGTAGATGGCGAGAGAGCGAAGTGATCAGGAATGAACTGCATTAGCAGTTCCTGGGGGTTTGCGAGCATAAGCGAGCAAGGGGTTGAACCTCCAGTTACATATTATTACTCAACATGAATTTGTATTGGTTCAAAATGTACAAATATTTTGCTTTATTTTCACTGCAGTATGAAAGTCAGAAGTATTTTTCTTTCAACACCAAATGAAATCAGCAAAAACAATACAAAATAACACAATTAAATTTTACATTATGTATATATAAAGAAATAAAAACTACATAAGATTATTTTAAATACGAAACTCTTTATTGTCTTTGATTACTAATTTTTTTAGCACATCAACACTACTTTTCAATGTTCTGATACCTTCCTTAATTTGAGGGTTTAATATCAAAATCTTTCATGCACAAATATTTATTCTTAGATAAAATTACTGTGCATAAATGTTTGAAGGATTCAATCGGTTTTATTTGAGATAAATAATTTTGCATATTAAATACACATGAAGGAGAAATATCATCCTACAATATTCATTAAGTATTATAAAAATGTCTTTTTGAAACGGAGACCTGCTTATATCTACTTTATAATATAGAAAATGAATTACAGATTGATAAGAGTACAATTCAGCAAAATGAAATAATTAATCTTGGCATTGATGAAACAAACTATTTGAGAAATATCCTTCTCTCCATCGGCAATCTGTAATTTTACGGGTAAAAATATCTTTCAGCATCTAAACTTAGGTGTTATTTGGAGTGGTCTGAACAACAATTGAAAATTTTCGAAAGGAACTAAAAACAACTTCATGACATAAGCAACAGCTGCAAATAAAATTAGCTATAGAAGTGATAAAACACGAATTCTTACGTATCCGTATTTAATACCTTGGAAGAATGGCAGATAAATAACATGATCTACCAAGGCAATTTTAAAGGATTGTCGTTAGATTTTTCCTACCGTGGATGAAAGCCCACGTAGGAATCCAGTTAAATATTTTGGGGTGTCCTCACTTTGAAGAAGCCAGATAAAAGTTTTCTCCCTGGATTTTGCACGTTGAGGACTTTTTAATTTAATGAACAATAAAAGGACGCTTCATAGAATCAGACTTTTTGTCCATTTTCTAATAATGGGTTCTCTTGAGATATGATATTTTTATTTATATAGAATCTTGTTATCTTATATATATTTTTAAATTGTTTTTGATACTTATCTTAGCATAATATTAGAATTATTAAAAATATAGCTAATTGTAAATTTACACATTTTTTTGGTTATTATATACTTAATAAATTTTCTTAAGTTTTATCATTTTAAAAGACGTTGAATGATGCGTTTGGCTTTTGAGAGTCCTTGACATATTTTCGTAGGTGGAGACTTTCATTGTGACGTTTGGCTAGTTTTGGATTTTGAAAATAATGTTTGGTACTATTTGGAAGTCATTTTGTTGCTGGATGTTGGGTTTTGAAACTTGGTTGAGATTGTTATTGTTATGGAATATCGAAGATTTGACTTCCTTGAATGTAGCATCGTGCCTACCTGTTTTCTTTTTTATTGGCAATTTATTACTCAGCGGGGCCAGTAATGCTGTATGCTTTGGTGGGGTAAGTTATACTGATTCCCGATACAATATACATTTCATAAAATGAATGCCCAAATTATTGACTTCACTTTTTTCTGGAGAATTATAGTAATAATAAAAAAAACATTTAAAATTTCTATAGTCATATATTTTAATTTTTAATGAAATATTTTTTAAAGCAATTGTTTTCAAATACCAATAAAACTTGTATGCCTATTTTTTCGTTTTCAATTTAAGCAGGTTTAAGGAAAATGATACTTTCAAGCTCAAAATTTTGAGGCATTAAGCATAAATTGTAAAAAAAAACCTCTTATTTTGGTCAGGTCCCTCTTATTACTTATTTTGATTATCTTTTGATTTGAGGGAATTTCATTTGTAGAAATAAGTGAAAATCCCTATATATAACGTAAATAATAAAAGAAGCTGAGTAAAAGGAATAAAAATATTCTTCTGTCTGAACACAAATGCCTGAAAGTGATTTAAAAGAATTATTGAACTGCCTGAGAAAAAATATTTCTCACTTTTAAATAATCATATTTAAATATCAATAATAAAAAATAGAAGGTAAAACATTTTTCATGAAAGAAAAGAGCTAGGAACCTGAATTTTTAAAAGTAAGTAAGAAATGAGTAATTCAATTTCCTGAAAACATTTAGCAAATTCCACATTTAGAAAATGAATAAATCTTATACTTTATACATTTTATTAATAAGTGTTTAAAACATAATTTAATTCATATTCAATTGAATTATGTAGGCTAAAATCCAAATTCTTTCAAATGAATAACTTTCTAACGTTTCAACTCCGAGATTATAAATACGCATCTCAGGAACTAAAATGATCCAAGAATTAACTTAATTCCAAGCAACGTTATTCTTTTCTCTAAGTTAGTTAAAATTTGCTTTATTTCCATCAAGAGAGAGAAAAGCTCATCTGAACCTTAGATGAGAATAATTAACATAAATAAACAGTGATTAAAGATTCAGTAACTTACACCAAGTTTTCTTATTTTTCTCATTCGTTTAATTGACTTCAGAATAAATATTTAATTCCAATTTTAAAGAAGTCAGTAGTATTTTATCCTGTTAACCTAATTAGAACTTTCACGTTTATTTTTTTTATTCATAGAAACATTTTACGAATTTTAAAAACAAGTCAAAACAGCATCGCTATTTCTAGTCTCTTTTTGAAGGCATATTTTCTCTTATTACAGATATGAAGAACCAAGGCAACTTGTTGAAAGGGTTGCAGATGATAAGAGTTTTCTCTTAGTTGCATGGAAAGAAATAGAGCATAACATTCAGCTCTTGATTTAGTAAATGACAATATCAATTTGCTGATTATATCCTGCCCTTTCCTTTTGATTTAAAGACAATAAAAGAATGATGGGACGGTATCCTGTCAAATGTATTAGTAGAAAAGCGTGAAGGCAGGATATCTCTTTTTGTTAGATAGTCCTTGGATTGATTTCCTGTTTTTATTTATACGGGTTTTTTAAATAATATTTTTGGCATCTTTTTCGAAAAATAAAAGAAAAAAAAAGGCCATGAAACGAAAACTTGATTTAAATATTAAAATAAATTTCGATATTTTTTTATAAATAGATACATACATCATACACACACATTCATATGTATATATGTGATGTGTTATATTTTTAAGTGAGCACGTGTAATACTTGAATTGAAGTAGTAGTCTTCGAGTTTTTTAATGCTTTTTATTCTTTAATATTTCATGGATATAGTCCAATTGTTAGATTCCGTTAAGATTTATTTATTTAAGCCATTAGAACGACAAGGCGAGTAGGTAAGCGCACAAAGATGGACAAGCTCGAGTCGGAACATTTTTTGATTTCATACAGTTTTAGAAGGAATTCCCGTTATATATATATATATATATATATATATAGATATATATATATATATATATATATATATAGAGAGAGAGAGAGAGAGAGAGAGAGAGAGAGAGACATAGTAATAGCACATTGCCTTATCTAGATTGTAGATTATTATGGCAGTAATCACATATTTAAATTGCCATTTGTTGTTCATTTAAGAATCTAGACTACTTCGATAAACCTACGCTATTACATTATTCGTAATCGTAATTAAGAATATTTGTAAATAAGAAAATCTATTACTCAATTTTTTATATGACGACGTTCGTTGAAATTTCCCTTGGACGAAAAAAAATCTATTCAAGAAATCAGAACTATAATCATTTGAAGAAAACGTTTTTTAAGATGCAGTATGAAACTACCATATATTAAAGTTTAAAAAAATATTTGCCTTCTAAATCAATTAAGTTTGATATCAGTCTAAATATACGAGTTTTGGATCTAAGATAATAATCCTGCGTAACCCAAGTTGCTACTAAGGTACTCGAAGAATAAAGACTGATAACAGAATATCTTCTATAAAGAAAAAAAAGCATAGAAGATTGCTTCTTGGATATTTTATTTTAAACAAGTATTTTTTTATTCCAAAATCTTCTTTCAGTGTTAATTTAAGAAATACAGATACGCAATGAATCTTAAATCTGTTATTTTAGTTTAAAACATAACTATTACTACTATTGAATTTTCTTGAACTGAAACAGTAGAAAAACAATTAAAAAATACTAAGTTTTCGATTTGTATTTCAGTAACAATAAGGAAATTATTAATAAAAACTGAGCTACAAAGCATTGCTGAATCATTTTTTGTCAGGATAAAGATCAATATGTCTAATTACGGCTGAATAAATACGTTTTATTTTCATGGAATCGATTTTAATTGCCAATAAAAAAAGATAATAAAAGAAAGAATTTCCAAAAAATTAGCATTTGCTTTTGAGATTGCTTTATAAAGCTTTCCTGTTACAGCTTAGTGTAGAAATAATTTTTTATTACCTTCATCACAGCTTGATTTTCGTATCTGATGGGAGCAATTTTAGTATTCAAATCTTAAAGGTAATCAAATATTTGTTCAAAAAATACGATTCATAAACGAGGCGGAGACTTATATCTTAAATAGAACATCGAAAAGAGGGGGGAATATTATTTCTCTTAAATTTATGGCAGTAAAAATTCTCTAGTATAGTACAAACATTCAAATAATTCCATTCAGAAATTAAAAGTTTCTATTCCAAAGACAACGAGATAATAAAAAAATAGCAATGTATATCACAAACGAGAGAAATGAGTTTAGGAAACATTAAAAGAAATAATGGAGGAAAAAAAGAAAAGAAAAATGAACACTAACTTGCTCGGTTTTATTCCTCGATTTTGGTAATCTCACGCTTCACACGCACTAGAGGGCGTATTTTTGTGACATCACGCACCATGACGTCACTAAGCTCCGCCTGTTTTCCCATTTTCCGGAGCAGCAACCATTCGGGACGATTATTGTCCGACGGACACTTGCTCGCGTGAAATCGAAATCTGCTTCCTTTGTTCAATTTTCCAGCCGATTTTCCCATTTCAAACCTCTTTCGACAAACTTTCGTTGAATCGATCTGATAGTTGATGCTTGTTCTGAATAAGAAAACATCGACAGAAAAATATTTAAAGAAGAATTCTATTTCTGAAATTTTCAAAACTTTTTTAACATGCAAAAATTTTCCTAGATTCGTCTATTTTATCGATAAAAGTTTTCTAATTACCTTGGAATTTATTCTTCGTTCATTTATGATTTTCTGATGCTTGGAAATGTATTTACTATAAGGTTATAGTGAAACGTTTCATTTTTTGTGTGCAATTTTTAAATATTTAGATTTTTGTGTTTATTATTTTGTTGGTAAGGAAATATTTTAATTTTTAAATATTTATTTATCATAAATTTATTAAAGAATTTAAATGTTTATTATAATATTTTCTGATTAATTACATTAAAAAGGCGACAAATATATAAAACATTTGTTTTTCTAATATTATTAATTGAAAGCCTTTTTTAATGCAAGTTGAAAGATAAATTCTTTTCTTAATATATATAAGATTTAATACTATAGTAAAAATTTCATTATTGCTGAAGTTTCAAGAAATGATTTTAGTTTTTGTTCTCGCATTTAAAAAATTAAAGTTTTTTCCCTAAAATTTGAATTTTTTTTATTAGTTTTATTTATTTTTTCGAAATTAGTTTTTTTTTTTGGTTTAAACATATCTTCTTTCAGCATTTTCATAGTAATATAGCTTTAAAATGTATAAAAAAATATTGTTTGGATTTTACAATAAAGCATCAATTTCATAGATGGATAAATCAATTACAAGTAAGTGAAAAAGAATTTTTGTGAAATAATGATATCTGAAATACGCTTCATATTTTCTGCCGATATGTCTACGTTTTAACGCAAAACTGTTGTGAGATTTTTCCTATTCTCGATTTCGCGCAATTTGATACACATAACGTATATTCATGTATATGTAAATTACGTTCCTGTTTTAAAAGAATAATTTGATAAACTTACAAATTTAAAAGAAACAAAGTATTTTTGTCTGTGCTGTTATCTTCTCGAACTTTCGAACAAAGACTTTGCAAAATGGAGTTCGCTAATTCCAGTGAAGATAGAGGCACTGTATTTGACATTGAAAGCGCCATCGTTAATATGACTGACGGCATTTACCCCATTGATTTCAATACTACTCTTAACAACCGTAATCGTCAAAAAGGTTATTCATTGCCAAGTGACGCCCCATTAATTATATGCCTCTATTCATCTATATTTATTCTTTCTGTCGTTGGTAATGCACTTGTCATCCTCACCTTGGCTCAGAACAAACGCATGAGGACTGTCACAAATGCATTCCTGCTAAATCTTGCGATCAGTGACTTGTTGCTGGGAGTGTTTTGCATGCCATTCACTCTCATTGGAAGCCTACTAAGAAACTTCATCTTTGGCGAAGTTGTGTGCCGACTGATCAACTATTTCCAAGGTAAGCGTTTTATTTCCTTTTCATCATTTATTTGCTACTGCATGTTTTTGTGCCTGATTCGTGGTTATTCTTTATTTAATAATAAAGTGGGGAAAGGTTTTCAAAAAAGAAACACAGGGAGCTTCAAAATAATATTTTGCTTTTAATTAAGTGTGTCTGAATTTTTATAAACTTTTGAACATTAAATGAACTGATTGATATTAATAAATAATTCATTTGAAGATGTTCATTTGTTTTATTTGTATTGCCATTAATTTTTTTATTTTACAACTAGATTTTTTTGTGCACATTATGTGTTTGTTCTTCAATTAAATGTGTACGTGAAAAAAGGGTTGCTTAATACGAGTAACTAGAACAAGGTTTTGCTTTTAATTTTTAATGTCTAAATTATAAATGAATTTTTCAGAAATAAAATGAGTTGATCTATATAAAAATTTAATTCATTTTTACATGTACATATAGATTGAAAATTATGATTTTTGTGTTCTTGATATTTAGAAATAATAATAAAATTTTCGTACAAATTTATTGTTACCAAGAGGAGGACTTTACCATTATTATTACTTTTAATATTTAACTAAATTATTATTACAAGATATATTATTCCATTATAAAACATTATTATTTTTAATAAAAGATTAAATAATTA
This sequence comes from Argiope argentata, assembly GCA_026289955.1. Taxonomy (NCBI): domain Eukaryota; kingdom Metazoa; phylum Arthropoda; class Arachnida; order Araneae; family Araneidae; genus Argiope; species Argiope argentata. The sequence goes on from JAOUZG010010951.1 coordinate 5,750,360, forward strand.
AACGTTACTTCAAGAGTTGTTTAACATTCTCACGAACTGCCTACCTATCCATGATTGTAAATAAAAACAAGTAATATAAAAAACAATTTTTTGATATCAGTTACTACTTAGGTTAACATAGAAAATTTTTTTTCAGTTACTTTTTACTAAATAATCACAATTAATATAAATATTTATATAAATATGACATAATCACAATATTAAGTGGCAAAATAAAATCGAACATCTTGGCAACTTCCATTCTCCTTTCTATATATGGTGTTCGAATTCGCAGCCCAAGGGATGTGAATCCACCGTCATACCAACTATCTCCCCTGACAATTACAATTTAAAAAATTGATCAAAAAATCATATTAGCGTTGAATTTAAAACAAATCACTATTTGAAGAGAGCTACGAAATTATTATTAAGAAAATAAATATTTACTTTTGGGGTATTTTTTAATGTTGAATTTCTGATTATATTGCGCATGAAATCAAAATTAAAATGTATTTCAGGTATCTGAACTCAACATTTTTATGGCCGCTTCTATGTGGTTTTTTTTTTCGTTTATCCTATTAACATATTTGATGCCTCGTTTATATTTTAATTACTTTTAATAATGAAATAGTAATCTAAATATGAGAAAGAAGTATGAATATTATTTTCTTTTCTAAAAGTGCATTTTTTATTTATAGTCACTGGGTATAATCAATACCTTCAACCACTTTGTTTTAATTTTTTCTGGTGTAGTTTCTAAACTTACATCTAAATTTTAAAAAGCAATGCTAATAATTATTATAATTGCAATCCTAGCACAGCTGTGATTAAAAAAATAATCTAATAAAGGTTCAAAACTAATTTTCATTAATTCTATAATTACTTTTATATCTATCTTTTTATTCCAATATATCTTCTTTGTTATTGAATTAAAAGTTTTGTGAAAACTTTAATTTTAGAAGGGAAATAATACGTTTATATTTGTTTGAGGAAACAGTATTAAATGATAATTAAATGCAATTAATTATCTTTAAACTATAATTAAATAGCTTTGGAATATTTTTTAAATTCAGCGTTAAGGAAAAAAGGAGCAATTGATTATTACTTTAATGTTAATTTTTTTTTCATACAGATTTATTTTATCTAACTTAGTGAATAGCTTTAAATTAATTTATTTTCAGAACTTTTAAATAGTAATTTCCTTCCTAAGAATCCGAAAATGGGAGTGAGTAAGACCGAGATTCAAAGGACAGTTGGAGCCGAGTTATTTTACCAAGAGTCATTCAGATTTTATTAATCATTCTTCCTTTTACTGATTATAGTATATCATTCTTGAAAAGACACAAGACAATTTTTTTATAAATTATTTTTTAAAAAATCGCTTGGTTTTATCCCACAAGAGAGGAAAAATCTTGTACTTGCATCAACTTTATGAGAAGTTTCAAAAATCGTATCGTTCTATAAAAAGAAGTAGACATTTTTTAAAATTTTTATTTATTGATTCAAGGATATTTTTTAGAAAATTCAACGTCTCTTCTCCGTTCTTTCCGTTGAAACTTTTACGGACATACCCAAAGTCATTTTTGACGTTGAATATGCCATTTTTCTTTCTTTGACAGAAAATTCATCATTACAATACAAACAATCAACATCTGATGTGGTTTTATCGTCTTCATCGAAAGAATCATCAATCAAGGAATTAGTTTCTTTTTTTTTTTATGTCGGTTCTTAATGTCCTTCCCTTTTTTTGCTTTCTCATAAAATAAACACTAGGACTAATGCGTAAAGTGGCCTGTATTTTGAAATAGATGTGATAAATGTATACTTTTTCTTTTTGGGGGGGGGTAAGGATAAATATTTATCTAAAATATTGAAATATAGTGAAAAAATTACCTAATTTAATCTTATGTTGTGTGGTAAGAACGAATTGAATACGATTTAGCAGTGTTGAATAGGCCGGATAGAAGCTCAAAGATTAGAAAAACAAAACAGAAACACGCTACTATTGAACTAGATTATTATTGTTTTTAGTGTTTAAATCCTTAGAAATTGTGTAATAAAATTAGATTAAATATTTTTTTCGCTTTAATGGCTGATAAATAAGAATAATTTAAAAACAAAAGAACATTAGATTGCCGACATCGTAAAGCAAACTCACATATAAAGACATCGTGAATTTAAAAGTAACTATAAAGACCAGTATGACAGTTTTTTTAACAAGTGGTTGATAATCCAGAATCTATTAGTTAGCCAGCAGAACTATTGACGCCAGAAACAAGGTACCCAGCCTTCATCATGCTTATTCAATAATAATGAGTTATCCGAGTACACAGTTACTTTCGTCGAAATTCAGATAAAAGGAGTTTCCAACGTGAGTTAAAACAACTTTGAAGTTCAAGAAGAGCATCATTGAATGTTTCTAATATATTTGCTCAAAAAATTGTTTTTCTGTAAATTTATTGCTCATTGTAATAGCAATAATTAGGAATTATGAATATTTTTAAATCAGTGAAATATTCAACGAGGTATTAAATGTGATGTAAAAAGAATTTCAAGATGAAGCTTAGAATATTTTGAAACGGAAATCATATCTTTGATGCTTTAACCATTTTATAAGAACAACATCGAAACAGTAAATTTCTTTGAAATCGGTTAAACTCGGGTAATGCACATCAAATTCCAAGATTTGAATTTATTTATTTGTTTGGTTTTGATTTAATTGATAAATGGAATACGTAAATGGTTGAACACAAATTTTTAAAAAATGAAAAATATTTTCCCTGTTGTAAAATATTATGTAAGTACAACTAAATTTCATACATATATAAAGACAAAAACTTTATAGGAAAAAAAACTCTTTAAATTGTGGAAAACGTTCTTCGGTTTAGTCACAAAGAATAAAAATTTATCAAACGAAAACTTTTATAGTTTCCTCTTTTATCATGTTCATAAGTAATTTTAATTGCATTAAAAAAAATATTAATGTAAAGTATTTCAATAGATTTTTTTCTTTTTTTTCACTTTTTTCTTATTTTGAGTTTAAATTAATGCTTACTTTTCATATTTATCTTCCAATTTTTAGATCCAATGTTTTCACTAGAATATGAGATAGAAAAATCTACAATTAAAAAAAGATTCAAAGGAAATTTACAATCACAAAGATAATTAAACTGTAATATTTTTGCTTAGTTACATATTAAAGCAATGATTCTCTCTATTGATATTGCAATCTGAATTTATTACTAAACGAGCATTTAATTGAATGGATATGAGAGCATTTTGTATTTTAATGAGTGATTTCAATCTAAAATATAGTTAAACATACGTAAAATTTTTTAAAGCAAGTAAAAACTTGTTCAGTCAGAATTCTAAAAGATTTTTTTGTTGAACAAGTTAGCACGCTGGTATGGTGTGGAGTACCTCCTTTGAAGAAGCACCTCCTTTGTTGTCATCTTACTGTTTTATATGGTTCTTCTTAAAACAACTTTTTTCAAAATTTAAAATAGATTATTAAATCTGACACTTTATATCACATTAAGCTTTATAATCACGAAAGACACAACATTAAGAAGAAAAATTTGCTTACACAAATATCACACGCTAAATGAAAATTATATATGATATTGACTCGTTCATGACAGAAAGCTCTTTCTCCCTGCTATTCGCATTTGATTCCTAAGTATTCTAGTTCACTTAACTTGACAGTTGAGATTTTGGGATTTCAAGACATGAAAAAAAAATTAAAAAGAGTTCCATAGAATTTTCTCTTGAAGTTTCTTTAGAGAATATTTTAACTATTTATGAAGCAAAAAACTTATTCATTTGCATGTAGACAACTAACTGACACCTGACGTACAAATGTTTTAAACAAAAACTCTTGAAGCTAGGTAAGAAAAATAAAATTCTAGCCTTTATTGGGTTTCACTAGTTTATTTTTGTGGAATTTGTGAAATTCCATTCAGTTTAAAACTATACTTTTTAAGCTTTCTATTTAAAGCTAAATCTTTTCAGTCATTTTCACTGTTGAATATATATTTCAAATAAACAATGATCTTGTGATTAAATTAGTAAATTATGAGAGTCATGATTTTACTTTCGTTTCTTATCATCCAGTTGTTTCTAAACTCTATTTCACGTAAAAGTCTAATCATTAAGAAAATATTATTTGAAACCTGTAATATTCCTGTCTCGAATGTATTTTTCGTTCATTTGATGATTCCAGCCAATATTTTATATAATTTAAGTCAATCAATGTTAGAAAACAACCATACAAAATAATTGTAATGCAGTAGTGCATAGAAATATTTGGAACGCCTCAAATAATAATGCTGATCACTTTGCCCCATGAATTTGTGCATAGATCCTTCATAGAGGAGGTACATCCCTGCATCGACGGTGGCATCGTTAACTAGGGGTTAACTATCAAATCGTTGGCAGGGATAATGATATCATTAACAAGGCATCAGAGGAGAAACGAAAATCAAAGTACATTTTCCCTGAGGGAAGGGGGGTGGGTATCGTTTACATAAAATAGTGAGGTATCATGAAAAAAATCCCTTAGGTCTATTTGGTAATGTATATGAATATTGATAAGCATTTTTTTGCCTTTAATCTAAATAAAGATGTATGTCTCGTCATCAGAGATGGAGACGTTAAGTAGATGCTAAAATCGCACATATATATACTTTCTGTCATTTTTTTAGCAAAATTATTATAAAATATGATTTCTATCTTATCATGGTTTATTTCTATACTAAATAAAATAAAAATTAATACATTTATCAAACACAAAAATAGTTTTCAGAAAGAACATTCAGTTCCTTTCAATATATCCATTCTGTTGTAGTGGTTTCTAGTATTTTTATTGGTTTTCATTTCTATATAGCCTTTCATTAATTCCTCGGAAATAATGTTGTGATTTATAGACTTCAAAATGGATTGAACGTGTTGATACATAAAAAAAGATCTGACAAGGACTTCACTCATCAAATCTGACTCAAAACTTCTATTATTAATTTTTTTAAATCTATCATTAATCAATCGTAATGCTATAGAAGCAATTAGAAATATTCTTCCCCATAAAAAGGCTAACAATATTTGTTTAAAAGTTTACAAGAATTTTAAATTTTAGTTAAGAGTGATTCAATATTTCTGACGTCATTTTTCCTCTGGAGAAATCAATCAAAAGATTAATGCAACTCTGGAAAGTCATAATTCTTTCTTTCTAAAAAACTATTTTGCACCCTTCAATCCTTTTCTTCAGATGCATTCTATTAGCCATAACTCTTAAAGAATTATCTATTGAAATATTGGAAATCTGAATCTCTCAGTTTTAAAGACTAAGTTGTTTAACAGGAGTGAGAATTTCTACAGAAAAAAGCACGTTGGATTTTTTTTAAAAAAAACCATTATTTCCTTTGATAATTGTTCCTACCCTAAATTTATGGATTTTCGGGTCAGGAAAACATTTATAATGTTTTCTTTGAAATATATTTGGTAAAAAATAACTTATGCAATAAAAAAGAGAACAAAACATTACAGAATTAGGTGTAGAACTTATTTCAATATTTTATTAATATTCAATTATCTAGTGGACTTCCAAGATTATTTCTAATTTTAGATTGTAAACTCTTGGAATGTTTTTCTTATTGAATTTTGAATGTGATTAATTGGTTTTCTTTCAATAATAAATGTTTCATGCAGCCATTTCGTATTTTTAAAATATTTTAAAATCTGAATTATTAGCAAAAATTGTGCCCGAAGAAAACATTAAATACTGATTTAAAGAAAGGAAAAACAACGATGGACTGAGTCTGATAAACTTCCTTTTTGATAAACTCATTTAAAATTATATAATGTGCGGTCAAATAGAAACATAAAGGTTTTATGTTTTATTATCATCAATTTTAGTATTTTATAGCTATTTTGTATTTCTTAAAGGAATCAGAAACTGAGTTCAGATAATTCTTATCCACTTACTTTTGGTGCTTTTCCTGAGTACACTTTAGATCAATAAATCCGAATGATCATAATTTCATCTCAAAAATTAAGAGATTAAATTATTTGAGTTATACTAAAATGTATGCCACCTTTTAACTCTCCAATATAATACAAAATTGCAGTACTATAAAACACAAAAATATATAAAACTGCATATTTTTATATTATAAAGAACGATATTATCCGTAGAGATTCCATTTGCAAGGCCATTCAATTTTGATCAATACAATCGCACAAAATAAGGCAAGAAAGGCAAATTTCAAAAGTAGAGAATTTGTATCCATTATAGGCAATTTATGTTGTTAGATTCCAAAAGTGATTATGTTTGCATAGTTACTTGGCTCTCTAGGTGATAATAGAGCCAGCAGAAAAACGCGAGACAGCTGCTGAAATCAGGACAAAACTGTCGCTATGATCCTTAGATGGACAAATGTAGCTCTTATTTTATGCATGTGAAGGTCTTATCCAGATCTGCATTAGTTCTATTATAAGAAAAATTACAGAGATTATTTATCGGAAGTGTAATTTCCTTCCTTAGCATACTTTACAGTATATTTTACAGCTGCGAAAGAAGAGGACACTGCATTTTTTATTGATATCTCTCAGAAGTGATTTCAGCATTGCTACTCTGCTGTAGAATTTTGTGTGTGTAGTACCCATGTAGATGAGTTTGTTAAAACCGAAAAGAGATGGTTAAATTCTTCTGTCACTTTACAAAAGGTTGTCTTCTTCTAGCGCTCACAATCTGCTCTAATATTTGGCGATAACTTTAACTAGGTGATTTCTGTTCACAGTTGAAAACTTGAAATCGTTAACAGCATTAGAAACAAAATAGGAAAAAAAAATACTTGTCAAAATTTATTGTCCTTAGTAAAATTCTTTCTCGAAATATGGTTCATCGTTAGTAAAATTTCTTGTCAAAACGTAGTAAATGCCAAGTTTTTCAATCTGAAAAGGGGAAGTGTCTAAAATATTCTAAGCAATTAAAAACAGTATTTGTGTATGTCTCTGGTGACATAAATACTAAGATATGTTACGAAAGAATGTAGTAAATGCCGTCAGAACTGGTACGAGAAAACGAAGATAACAGAGTAACTACTAGAGCTGGCCTAAAACTAGGTTTTCATCCCTTTATAGAATTTGCAATATTTTACTTATCTGCGTTTTTTACTTCCCTTTTTCGGATGCTCTTGGCCACTTAAATTTTTTTCCTGTGTACAATATTTAGTTATGCTGTTGCTCTACATACGTCCAAAATAGTAGTCATTGTGCCTAACGTTTCACTAACAAAATTAGTGAATATTATTCTCGCTTTCAGTCTCTTGGGAAGGATATTATGCAGTGAAACAAAAAAGAATTTGAAAGAGAGCATAAGCGGCCTCTTTACAAGTCGTTGACAGTAGTTTTTTTTTATATCCGAAGTTTCTAAAATTTGTTGTAAAATTCCAAAATGCCCATTTCTATAATAAATATTTAAATTCTACTGTCGAAATGACTACTCGCTTATAAAGGATCCAGAAGATATAAACATTTACCAGTCAGAAATGTTTAACCCAAACATGTTTACTCATTAACCGCCAAAACTAAAGGGAGTGAATTTATTCTTTTACAAACGTTAGTGTCTATTAATTTGGGAGAATATAACAATAATTTATAGTAAAAATGGCAAGATTTGTCTTAGCTTTTGAGAAATCGAGTTTTGTGTGCGTTCAACGTCAGCGGAATAAGAGTACGGAATTGAACTGAACTTGTGACAAGTTACTTAGAATTGATTTCTGGACATCTCTCCAATTTTTCTATGCTTTTGAAACCTACAAAAGCTGGTAAAAGAAACTAATTTATTATCAGATCTTAAAGGTTGACACGAAACAAACTTGTATGAATTTACATGTAAAAATTTTCACTACAATCACGATGCAGTGCAACTTTACAATGTTTGCATCTATATATTGTCTGACTGTGACTTTGCTTGCAACGCAATCTTCTGTTGTCCTCTGACTTTATTATTAAGGGGCTACACACTAAATGTTTATTATTAACGTTGAACTTACTAGGTCTTCCGATGGCTGAAGTATATCTGCCTAAATTTCCGTTTTACCACCGCCACTTTTCTCCGCGAATTCCTGTTCTGTAGTTAGCTACTAAATTATCACATAAATCGACTCCTTTTGTTGTTATATTGATCAATCAGATGAGGTTGAGACGCTAAAACTTTTTTTCTTTTCCGTACTTGAATAACGTGAAAACTTGTTTACAGGTTGAATCTTACCAAATATTGAACCAAGAGTTACAAAAGAGTTATCGTTCCAATGAAAAAAAAACACTTAGTTTTCTTTTTACATTGAAAGTCGTAGTAACCTCTATCTAAATTTGTTTGATCTACGTAATGTGAAAATACATCAATACCAAAAGGCAGATTAAAAATCTCTTCACAAGTTTTATATTCTATTTTCATTTTTTATCTTTCCAATCTATATTTTTCCTCATTTTTTGGTTCAGGTAAATTTTCTAGATCCTTTTTTAACCCTTTCAAGTTTTTTTAATATTTCTGAGAGTTTTCTAGAGATTATATCTCTTTTTTGAGTGCATTTCGATTTGTCCTGCTGTATCATTTAGTAAAACATTATTCCCAGAAATGCAAATACTATAATTTACTTCTTCTTCATCGCTAACTTCCGCAATTTCTGGTGGAAGAACTGAAATTCTGATGCTATCGTCTTCTGAATCAAAATTTATTATGAGTGTCATCTAACGTACGATTTTTTTTGGCCTTTCAATACGCGAAGAATGACAAACATACACACCATCTATCTACAAGTGAAATGGATAAATGATTTCTCATAGTGAGCTGAACTACCCTTTTCCGAAGACGATGCATCAGCTCAACACGTGTTTTCCGTCCTCCCTCTATGTAACCGAAAACAGCTGGCGAATGAAATGCTGTGGTAGATTGTGATCTCGGCTACTCTAACACTCATGTCTCTTTCCAATTATTTTCTCTTCAAAAATCCACAGTTGGCATTTTTTATAGAAAAATACTTCAAATTTGACGTTCGTTTTTTTTAAAAATTATTAATTATGCTAAATATTATTTTACAGAAATATTTCTCGTTTTTTTCACAACTTAAAAATGGGGCTTTAAATTTTCATACGCATTTATTTTGACCGTTGCGTCAACGCAACACCAGCGATTAACGGTTTAAAACTGAATGCTGTATCCCAAGTAGTTCACATTATTAGACAATGATTTAAAACTATTTCAAGGTCCCTCTGCTTTGGTGATGAGGTCTTGGTTTCGAGGCAAGAAGGTTCAAAATTCAAGACTTGATTCTACGAATAATTGCTGTGTAAGCAAGTCTTCTCAAATGCTGATCTCTTCATTTGATCTCGGTTCAAACTTATTAGATTCTTTCAAAAAAAGCCTTAGTATTGCTGAAGAGTAGACGTTAATATAAATAAACTATATAAAAACTATTAAATTTTTTGTAAGATGTTCAGGTTTTAAATTTATACAATCAAAAACAGTTATTATCATCACACTTTTGGTATGGACATTTTTAGTATAATTAAGGCGTGTTGACATCACAATCAATAGCGGAGGTAAATGTTTCGAATGTATTGAAACTAAGCTGACACAACAAACTAAAAGATATAAATCAAACATTGTAAATTTAAGCCTTATAGATATTTTCCCATGGTTTCCATATTTCTAGTTAGTATAATTATTTTAAAATGCGTAAAAAGTAATGATAGTTTATGATCCAAAATAAATAAATTTAAAAAAATCTCGATTTTTCAATCTGAAATCTTATATTAACTTTTCTCCACTAAACAATTGCAGTACATTATGAAACATTTGTTATAGAGTTTTTCAAAGAGAAAAACTATGCATAAAAAAATGTCATTGTTTCCCTACCACTACCAATAAAATTCTGTTTTCAATTTTTGGATATATTTTTCTTCTCATTGAAGAAACACGTATAAAATTGTCGAAAAGGAAAATGTTAGTCTGAAGAAGGAAGGTTGAATGTCTGCAACAATCATCCGTACTCTGTTTGACGAATTTCATAAGAATCCTTCAGTTCTAACAAGCTAATAATGAATATCAGTCCTTTTCAAGTGGTACCTGAAGTTCAGTTCCTACGGGCATCAAATACCAAAGCTATGTAAAATGAAAAGAAGGAAAAATGAATTGGAAAAGTCTGAGGATTTCAAAACAACAAAACTCGATGATAGTTAGAAAACTGTTTTTTGAAAGCATTGTATACATGTAGGTGCAGAGGGTGAATCAAAAAAGGAAAGAGTAGATAGACACACACACACCGAGAAACAGTGTTTCGTATTCAAGTATTGGCCTCCTCTTAGGAAAGAACAAGAGCACCATGTACACCAAGAAATAAATATAAGT
>JAOUZG010010951.1:5776434-5794622 GCA_026289955.1 Argiope argentata
ATATATATTCTTTTGTACACTTTATACATTCTCCAAAAGGAAATATTTTGTTTTTGTTAACGACTGCTAAGTTGAATTGAAGTTTGTTAAAATGATTAGTTTACTCAAAAAATTGAATAAACATCTCTTTTATTATAAATAGCAAAATGTTAGAAAATTAAAATAGTTAATTTTTTTAATTAGAAGCGTAAAAATTTTATTTCATAACCATGAACACGATATTCAGCAAGAAAGAATAAAATAAATACTTTTCAAGATAGAGTTTTGAATGTTATTTCTACAAATTTCATAAAAAATAAAGTGTAAACTGAAAATGTATTTGTGTCAAATTTAGAGAGAAAAAGACGATCTTTCAAAAGTTTTGCCAATTTAAAGAAATAAATAAGCTAAATTTCTTTGTGGACCAGATTTTTTTTATTTGATGGGACTCAAAACATGCTTTGATGCTGAAGTTTTACTATAAAAGAAAGTAATCTAGAGAGGTCAGCGAAAAAAAAAATAGGGGGTACCTTTTTTCTCCTTTTTTTATTTTCAAAACAAAAAAATCAGCTCCTTTTCAGCGTTTATGTAGTATTTTAAGGGAAAGTTCTTTCTTCAGATCCCATCTGGAAAATTTCGTTTCCATTGAGGAGAGGGGATCAATTTTCCTTGTTGGTGAGATTGAGTAAAATAAATAAGTATCTATTTTACGTTGTAATATTTACACATAGCTGACTTTAGTGTCTATATTCAGACTTCTTAGCAAATAGAATGACTTTTTCAAACTTTAAGTTTAAAATTTAATGAAAGGCACTGAAATAAAATGTTTTGGGCAAATGCAGAATCTTTTAATTAAATTATTATAACTTGAGGAGAGAAATAAAATTTTCAGCCATTAAAAATAGTTTTATTCACAAAGAAAATCTGACGAACAATTTTTCGTATATGAATTTATATATTTTTATTTTATCAATTTAACAAAAGATTCATTTGCTACTTGCCAAAAATTACTAAAATTTCTCTGAAAGCGTCACTAAATGTAATAATTCCTTTTATTTCTTCTTTTTTTCATTGTTCATTATTTTCTTTCTATAATTAATAAACTGTAATTAGTAAATCACATTTGGCCAAAAGAAGTTATACGAATAAGAAATATGATTTTTCAAAAAGATTAAAAAATTAATTAAAATTTTTTGCCTCTACAGATCATGTATTAAAATACTAAAATGAAATACAATTTGAAATTAATTTCAAAGATAGAATGAAAAGAAAACAGAATTAATAATTGAATGATAATTTTGTACACTTTAAATGAACTTCTAGGGACTATTTTTCACTTTATAATGGAGTGTACTCTCATAATCATTTTTTTTTCCACAATTGATAGATTTAGTAAACATTTAAAACGGATGAAATGGTTTTTCCTCTAACAAGGAGTTATAAGACTTGAACGAACTTAACCCAGCTATTTTTCGTAGTAATTTGTAAGGTTTCAGCATAACATTCAAAAATTCTCAAGATGATTCAATTAATTTTTCAGTTCTTTGAAATCATATATAAATGAGAAAAATAAGAATGTCAGTTTTTTAATAAAAATATTAGCTATTTTTTCAATTCTGGCATGCCATTTTAATATAATTTTTTATATAAAAAGATTGGATTTTTTTCTTATTTATCTTCAACCTGCTGAATTAGAATGATTTCAAAATCTTCGATACCAAACTTTGAAGAAATGAATGTATTGTTTCAGTTTTATCATTGTTTTTCCCTTTTGGTATTGCAGAGATATAAAATGAAGCTCATTTTTTATTCCTTGACAGAATACGACTATTCAATTTATTATGACTACCTACTTCCTTAATTCATAAAAAATTACAGAATTGAGCTTCCTTGGTGATTTTCAATATAATTCAATGTCAATTAATTCAGTTTTTTCATCAAATATATTTTTCAAAACACTTTTATTCTTTCATTAAATTCAAGAAATATCTATAATTATAATGAAGCTCATTGTGTGTGTGTATGGGTTGGTGCTCCACAGGCCAGACTATTTGACCTACAGCTACCAAACTTGATATGTGTATACATTGGGAGCCGAAAATGTGGACCTCGGAGGCCATTTTTTGAATTTTTAATTAAAACTTTAATTAATAAAAATAAAGTGAAAGTTTGACATTTTTTTCTATAACTTTATAGCACAACATTGATATTTACATCAAGTTAAAGCTCAAAAAATTATCTTTTTAATGACTGATATTTTGACCTATAAATTAAATTTACTTTTTAGATAAATTTTTAAAAATTTAATTTTATAATATTATTTAACAATTTATTTTGTATAAAATACAAATAAAACTTTATATAAAATACAAACATCTCAAAAATCAGCTTTTAATAACGTGTTGCCATCACAATTACAAATGCCGTGATTAAAAAAATAATGTAACTACTACCACAAATAAAACCAAGAAAAATTTAATTTTGAGCACTTGATTATACGAAATGAAATGAATAGGAAATGTAATATTTTTTTAAACAATAAATGCAAGACAAAGCTTTTTATGATCGTTTGCAATACCAAAATTATTAATTAAATTAATCAATTAAAATAAAAAATATATAATTTAACTTGCATAAGCACGTGGTGTTTCAATGAGGAAAAAATTAGAATTTATTAGCGTGCTGTCATCATATTGACAAAAGCTCAAATTAAAAGAGTATGTCATTTTTGGAATCTTAAATGTGTTGAATTTAATAGAAAATATTAAAGCAATAAATATTTTAAAAATTGAAAAAAATTCAAATCTACTATCACAAATTTTACATCATTGTTTATCTGAATTTAAATCACTAAGCAGTTTTAACCGGCTTTAAACAATCTCGTGACTATCAGATTTTGCGTGCGTCGATAAAACGATTTCTTTTTTATCTCTAAATCGGTTGAGCTCCAAAATCTTTGCCTTAAAGCATTTTTGTTTTTCGAATATACATTTTATATTGGTTTTATGCGGTTACGTGACTATATTATTGTTCAATCTGTAACTTTTAGAAAAACTGTTTTTTCCCCTCTATGTCAAAATTTTTTGAGCATCAATACTTTGTTTTGCTAACTAGAGAATTTAAAATGAAAGTTTTAAATAAAGTTATATTCTAATATTTACAGTTTTTTGAGCAATTAGTAAGAATACGCTTATGTTGCTATTAAAGAATAAATATATGTCACGTATTACAAAAATGTGATAGTTAAAACCGAAAGAGATAATTAAAAAAACCAAACGATAATTTTCTGAGCGCGAGATTAATTATTTAAGAGTAAGAAATTGTAAACAAACTGGAAGATGAAGTCATTTCTTGGAAACAACGATCAAAAAGCAATTAATAATAAGTTGAAAGAAAATATAATAAACTCGTAATTATTTCTTTTGAAGTAAAACATTTTTGCCTTCTTATTCTTTTAACCTTTAGAACAATAAGACATGATTTTTAATTGCTACTTATATGGAAAAAGATTGTGCAAATCAAAAAATTCGCCTTCGTCAATGTAATGAATCTCCGCATTTTAATGAATCATTTCGAAATAAAAACGCATCTGCTTTTACAGAAACATACGTAATAATAAAGCTATACTGGTAAAAGCAGGTCATCCTTTTGAAAACCCATCTTCTTTCAAATAAGCGTACATAATAATTACTAATGAAATGCTGGTAAAAGCAGGTAAAAATATTTTGTTCCTGCATATTCCGAGGCATCAAAACCTTCTAACAAAAATAATAATAATGTGTTCACATTATAAAAAATAAATCAACTATCATTCCAAATGAAACGTATAAAAATGTCATTTTCAGTATGTGTCTGCATGTGTCAAATCATCAGTATGTGTCAAAGAAGCCAATAAGGGTTTCTCAAAAGTAATTGACTTAGATTATGAAAATGTTGATCTTTCAATATTCAGAACTGAATAAATCAAAAGATAGAAACGTTTATTTATTTATTTAGAAGTTGAAATATAAAGAATATTTTACATAATATGAATCTGCAAGGCCAAATAACTGTCTAAAATTCAAAATTCATAATTTTTAAGTATATTTATTAACCAAAAAAATATTATTGTTGAAAATATTTATATACATTTAAAAATAAAATTATGAATTACTAATTCTTCATTGAATCCGTGAATTTTTTGCTGAATAATTCTTTAAAATGATATAAATTATGAAATTTATAATATTTCAATTTCCGTAGTGAGCATAAAAATTCAATGTCGGACTACTCTGCTGTTAGTTCTCAATTTTATTTAAATGCATGCTTTGATTGAGTAAAAAGGTATTTATATTAATTGCAGTTTCATCATTTCCACTTTAATTTAAAAGGGAATTTTACGGACGCTGATAGAAAATTAGAGAGAGACACGGAGTTCAAAGATCAAGATTACTTAAGGCCTACATAATAATATAAGTGAATTATATGAATGTCGTAATTTGAAACTTAAAACTCATTATGAGACCAAGTTATGCAAAAAAATGAACCTTTTAGATGGCATTAATACTGGCGTACCGGCTGGTCGCCAAGGGCTGCTAGTAATCGAATAAAATGTAACAATGTAAGCATAACATTTAACGATCAAACTCTCACTATCTTGAAATTTACTGCCATTGTAAGAAGAAAAATAATTAACTTCAAAAGGAGATCGCTAATTTTGACAACTTCCATAATAAATCAGCAACTCAAACTTTATCTTGAATTAATGTAAAAGAAAAGAAATGTATGAAATTCTGTTTATTTCAAATATATGCTGCAATTTAAATTTCCGAACTTCAGTGATTCCAGAAAATCTGCAAAATAGACTGTCTAAAAATCTGCAAAATAGTGTCAGAAATAGAGTCGTTCATCATCATTAATGTATCATCCTTAAACAGGGACTATCTCTCCTTCTACTCGAGATGCCACCTATCTATTCTTACAGAAATACATAAAAAAGTAAAAAAATAATTAATTAATAAGATAAAAGTTAAAAATATTAAAACTAAGAATACATCAAATATTTGAGTTCATTAGAATTACGCACAAGTTTTTTATTCTATGCAATTTGTCATATTTTTTATAAAATTCAGGCAATAAAATGAAAGTACAAAATAGCAAAAAAAGCATAATGGCCCGAATATCTATTTATAATATCAGTTTTAGATAATTATTCTTTAATGATTTATATAACATATTTCTAAAAGCAGTAAAATATAGTTGGAACCCAGTTTAACAATATTTAGCTTCTAATATTGTTAAGTTCGGAAATTTAAATTGCAGCATATATTTGAAATAAACAGAATTTCATACATTTCTTTTCTTTTACATTAATTCAAGATAAAGTTTGAGTTGCTGATTTATTATGGAAGTTGTCAAAATTAGCGATCTAAAAGGAATTTGAGAGATTAAGATAAAATGAAGTCATATTCTTAATTCGTAAAGAAGTCTCTTTAAAATAAATATGATTGTAATTTTAAGATTTTTACTAATCCATTTGGGTAGATTTAAAGGAGGTTTCTATCATAACTAAATGCCATAATCGTAAGGATATTTCAAAACTAATCGCTAAAAAGATTTGAAATGATTTCCATAAATACCATTAAAAATTAAGGCGAAATAAACCTTAAGAGCTCATAAAGTGCCATGCCTTTTGCTTACATAGTGTGCAGAAGAAATAAATGGATATAATTTATTTTTTGATTACGTGAGAGTATAGCAAAAACGAAGTAATCACACACGATAACCAGACTACAACTTTTTTTACTACAACTTTTAACCTCTTGCACTCCGATGGTGCCTCTGACTCACCATTCAAGTTTGTGCATCATTTTGACGTTTTATTTATTTATTTTTCACAATTAATTGTTAAAAACGCTTACATAGAGGTTAAGAGATGTAGATTAATTTTTCAAAGAAATTTGATTTTAAAGAATTATGTATATTTATTTTTCTTGGCATTAAACCAATCTTCGTATTAGGTGAATAATTCTGCATCTAATTATTTTTCGGAGTTAAAAATATTAATGATCGGGGTAAAGCCAAAAATTTATAAAAATGATGCTTGTTTCAGTGATACGCAATACATATTTAGAATTATCAATATTAGGGAATTATAGATATTAGGCAATTAAGGGTAGAAATATATAATAAATTAAAAGGTTGCACATAGAGATTAAAATGCTTCCATCTATATTAGTTCAATTTCAAAGGTGAAGGAACTTGCACACTGTATTTAGATTAAACAGTTCAAAAAATTATAGACAAAATATCATTATATATATTTTCAGAATTTTTTTTTCTGAGAAAAGAAAAAAAATTAAAGATCGGGATCGAGTTATGGAATTGGTTTTACCTTCCAAGAAATTCAAGAAAATATTTTTTTAAAAAATTTATATTACATTTTGATTTACAATTAAATTATTTAAGTTGTTATACACTCTTCACTTCTCTTTCTTTATGGATATTACATTAATTATTTCCTGAGTGTCTTCATAACTAACTGTATTGCAATATTAGGTTGATGTTTCATACAAATGCCAATGCCCGTTTATTTAAGTTAATTTCGTTGCAGATCTGTAAATTTCTTTCATTTTAGAGTACGGCATTCAACCCTCCAATTACAAGAGCTTTGAAATCTAAGAATTTTGAATAATGAATATTTGAGCTATTCTTACACGAATGAAAGAACCTTAAATCTCGCACAAAACAACGTAGGAAGACTCATTTTCTTCCAGGACTTACTACCAAAAAAGTATTCAGCTTAGTAGATAGTTTTGGGGAAATTTGTTAAAAGAAATGAATTTTTATATAAGATCAACTACTTGGACGAACAAACCAAGAATTCGGGAATTCAATAAATGAAAAGGACGTGAATATTATAAGGACATTCGGACACTTCAGTATTGAAAGGGTTAAATCCTAATATTTAGTTTAGATTTTTAAACAAATACTCAGATTCATTACTGTCAGCTGGATAAACAACTGGTTTTTTAGGATACCTAAGGATTTTTGAGAGAGGAATTTCCTATTATTTAAAAGCAAATGAATAATTAGAAGAACACCAATGCCAACATCCATTGTACCTACTATGCAAAAAGGGAGATACAGGTTCCACGTTTTAAATTTTTACACATTGCATTCTTTTATAGATTTAGTATGCACCAAGCTCTCATTGATGTTTGCTGAGGGTAAAAGATGTGCTATTGTCCTGTTTTGAAACCGAGTTTTTGCTGACACATTTTTGAAATGAAATAAATTAAACATGGATATAGTTTGAGAATATCTTCTGGTGATTTACTGATATATTGGTATCATTTTAAATTCTGAGTGTTGTTCAAATTCTCCCATAAATATTGTGTGAGTATTTCAGTATTTATACTATGTTTAAAGAAGAAATATGGCAACTCTCTTACTTGCGTTTCTTCTCTCCCTTCAACCTGCATATTTTATATTTTTTACAGCGCAATTATTCATAAATCAGAGAAAAGGAAGAGTGTGATATGTTTTGTTAAAATTTTTGTTAAATTTTTTCAAAGTCAAACTGACTAAAGAGTTCCTAAAATAAAGCAATGTGAATTCTTTAAAAAGCATAATTTGCTTGAAACCAGGTGATGGTTATATTTTCCCATTCTTTAGATAGCATGCCATTTAAAAAAGGAAATTTTGTTCCAGCGATTTATTTGTCAATCACTAATTAAAAGCTTAAGTTCATTTCTTAAGCTTATCACACTAATGCATGATGCATTCTTGCCAACATTCAAAGACAGGAAAATAATTACTAGCCCTATACTTATTACAATAATTACTTATCCAGTATTCCAAATTATCAAAATCAGACTTCGAGGATTCTTGACGTATGAAACGATAATAGGTGTACTGCATCCTACTGACTATTGGAGTACTATCACTGCGGTTAC
The DNA here is from genome assembly GCA_026289955.1 of Argiope argentata. Lineage (NCBI taxonomy): Eukaryota > Metazoa > Arthropoda > Arachnida > Araneae > Araneidae > Argiope > Argiope argentata. The sequence goes on from JAOUZG010010951.1 coordinate 5,784,351, forward strand.
AACTCAGCAAATGATTTTCGAACATTTAGAGTAGCACCCTTAGTGAGTTTATTGCCTCTCGAACTTGAGGAGACGTTTCTGAAATCCGATTGTTGTAATCAAAACGATTGAAGTGAAGATTGCCTCGAATTCAAATCATCCATGGAATTTATGCTATATAATGCTAAGAACAGAATTAAGCGGCAGAAAATTTCATTATGTTAAAGCGAGGAACATGATTTTGATTATCGGTCCTTGAAGGTTTTATAGTAATACAGAAATACTTATCTTGTATTGAATTTAAAGATCTTTAGAATCAGTTTCTGCGACAATCAATTCAATTAATATAAATTACTACTAGTGTTAAATCTAATTAACATTGAATTGGTTTGATGATAAACATTCTTTCTGATTCATAAATAGAAAGTAATCTATTAAAAATTAGAGGTCTAAAGTAAATAAGAAAATGCAGAATGGAATATTTTTACTTATATTGTACCAAATATACTGACGAATACATAATAAGTAAAAGTAAACAAAAATGCTTTCAATTTTATATATTCTTATGAAAATAAATGCACATGTAAATATTGATGCCACCTTTGAATAAACTTTTTTCTCATTTGCGTTTAAGAAAGTGACCACACACATTTAGTCCCCATATATTTAGAAGAGTAATGTTGTATTTCATACTACAATCTTAATTAATAATGTAGAAATATTCTGCGATATAATTATTAAAACGTTCCAATACCAAAAACGTTAAAATTCATGATAGACAACTAGTATTGGTTGATATATTTGTTTTCAATTCATTGATGTTAAGCAGATATTGATTAGAGTTCAACAAATTAAAATTTGCAATGTAATTAAAAATCTTGCAATGTAATATTTTAAAAATATTTTTTCTCTACTTTTCTACAGCAACTAAATAAACTACAATAGTGGAAAAGGAAATTAAAATTGCAAAGATAATTTTACTTTAAAGGAAGGAAATTTAGATAAATTATTTGTCTAGATGCAATTTGTTTAAAACTCATAGGTCACTAGTTAAACCACGTAAAAAGAGATATTTCAATCCTGAAATGTAAGTACATTTATTATCACATCAATCGCAGCTATTTCCTAAGATATTTCGTGGGATGGAATTCTATTATTTTGAAGTTGGCCAAACTTAAGCCGTACTTTTTTATGAATGACGAAGAACTGTTATTCAATAATGGCCTAAAGGTGCTCAATTAGAAATTTATCTGCTGATCATAAGAGTTACGGCAATATATTGATAGTCTATATACCAGGCTAAACAAAACAATATCGGTAAAATGATGAAACAGGTGATCAAAAAAGGCAGCAAAATCAATTCACTCAACAATCTGACATACAAATTTGTTACTACAGAATACTGCATTTCAAACAAGAGCATTATTAAATCCAAATTTCTGGTGTAGATCTAGCGTCTATATCAGTTGATTCAGTTAGATTTCAGGTGCTGGCTTTCAAAACAACATTTGTCCATCTTTGGCATCGGCTTTAATATCAAAAGTTCTACCTTTTTGTGTCTTTATTTGAGGCCACTGAAGTTGTAGATAGTGGTATTTGGAGTTAGAGAAAATGTTTAGCTCAGAGTTGTTCATGAAATGACCAATTTGTTATCTCTTTCTCTGATGACAAAAGTGACAAATTTGTTACTCTGTCTCTCTAACGTCAAAAGTCGCTCGAATTTCTAAGATGGATGCAGTATGATCTCCCATAACCTGCGAAAACTACGGTAGATTTCCTTCTCAGTAAGAACCTGTGAGCGAATTACTTGCGACAGCAACCAGCAATTTTCTGTTATTGCATTCTCATGACCGCTGCTAGCGAGGAATATGCATAGGGGAGGCATCGTTTTAGTCTTTTTGCACTGTGCGAAAAGAATATCCACCTTCTGGTCTTTCTATCACAAGACCAAGTTAAAGTTCAATAATTTGCTGATATCACTTTCTTTTTTCTTATAAAAATTATTAACTCAAATCTAGCTTATAATGATTAATCTATAAAATACTGCTGTTAATGCGCTACATTTCGTATTTACAGCAAACATAATTTGCATGCTGACAGCGTTGCTAATAGTACTAGTTTTATTTTTTTTAGTGAAAAGCTCTAGTTCTTAAATGTACAATTGGAATACATATTTTCATTTTAATGTTCAAACATACCCCTAGAAATTTGCTTATCAAACTTCTTCGCAATGCAATTTTATTTTGTTTTCATATATTCTATTGCAATACATACATATTTAATGCTTGATATGAGCCCAATTCACATTTTACTATGCAATTTTAATTTTGCGGGAAATTTCAAGTTGATAATATCTCTGAAGTTATCAGTGTCTATTATGTAGTTAAATAAAAAGTGACTCTCAAGTGAAATTAGAATGACGAAACAAAACAAAACAAGATTAATTATTTTTTATTTTATTTATACGAAATTTATTATTTCTCTTTCTGATATATTGTTTCGCTAATTTCTTATTCAATCGTTAGACATGTATGTATCTCTTGTCCCAAATCAATGGCACCTCATCCATATCTATTTATTTTGTTGACAAAGAGATCCTGACAAAAGCAGGAAATAAATTTCTCAGTAACCTATGAACTGCCAGATACATCCATTAAGGATTTATTAATGATTTCATATCACTATAATAAGTTTTAGAAGGTCAATTACTCTTATAGGAATCATGATAATGGATACCAACATTACCTATAGTATTAAGCAATTTTTTAACAAAGAATTAGAATACGGTTTATCATTTTCTTAAGAACACGTCTATCACTTTGAATAACTGATTGTACCTAATAAGAGGAATTATAACGCTATTCTAAATGTGCGGTTGATTCTAATTCAATTCGGCTCTCATTATATGATATTAACTTAAAATACATCGGCATTTGCGACTTCATTAGAATTAGCGTTAGAATTGGTGGTTACATTTTTAATTATATGCTTGAGCATATAATTACATTTATTTGACTACAATATGTCCTATTTATTTATTCTACAAGAATATTTTCTCTTTCAGCTGTTGAAGCACTTATCAGCGTTTGTATTTTATCTGAATTTAAATTAACCCTCCAAGCGTCAAACCCGCAAATAGACGGAATCTCTTCTCCCTTCAAAGCGTTAAACCCGTGAATAGACGGAAATTTAAATCCCCTTAAAACTGTCACTGCCCGTACTTTCACGGGTCCAGTTTTTCGCTTCCCCCAAACTCAAGCTGCGAGATAATGAGAAGGTAATGTGAAATAAGGAGAAGTCAATCGTTATCAGTGAACTGGATGAATGTTGTCTTCCTGGTCGTGTTCTTTAAGCATTTTAAAATTTTGTTTACGTTTTCAGACGTTTATTTTGAGATTTTGAGAATAAATGCGAATCCCCATTGAGTTTTAAATAAGGGTAGTAAAATCTAATGAATGAAAATTAACCTACTTTTAATATGAAAATGAACATATATACGTATTATTATTAATAAATTGATCCATAAGATTTTAAAACTTTCTAGGCGTGAAACAATAGTTAATCTAAAAAATAAATATAAAATAAAAATTTGACAATTTTTTCTTTTATAGTAAAGTATAGTAAGTTTAATTGTAAAGTTTGAGTTCACCAGATATGATTTTAATTTATTTATTAAGTTTGTTAGTTTTTATCTCCTGAAATACCAAATGAAGAAATTAAAATTCTCGTTTAGTTTACCAAAGCTTTAAAGATGTAACTAATTATTGTTAATCAAGGCTAAGGTTTTTAAATATTCTGAATTTGAATATAAAAATTCAAAAACTTAATTTAAAAAATCTGTATGTTTTTTTTTTCTTTTTCCCAACCAAATAAACGCAAGCGAGGTATTTTATCTATATTTGTTGGTGTATATAAAGCTAATACATCTTTTTTCTACCATTCGGATTTAATTTTTTTACTTATTTTCACAACTTTAAATTTTTATTGTAGCTAATATATATTTTCTTTTTTGAGTTTGTTGGAAAAATAAAATTGTATTTTACTAATAACTTTATATATTTTATCACAATAGCTTTAAGAGTAAACTTTTGATAAGTACTAATTAAAGAATTTGGTTAGCTTTCTTAACTACAGATTTTTTGGAATTCTATTAATTCCATAATGAATATAGACTTTAGGAATTGTTTTTGTTGCGTTATTGAAAATCTAAGTACTGGCCTTTGAACATTTGTTTAAATACTGTAGGAAATTTGAACAATAATGCTCTTAATATAGAAAGAATATGAACGCGTAATCAAAAACTTCTCACAAGCCAAAACTATTTTTACAAACACATTTGAGAATATTTTCAAAATATATGTTTAGTTATATGCGCATCTTCATTGGCATGCTACTTTTATCAGCAGTTTATAGCAAAACTTCTAATTGTGCTGTTACAACAGGTTTTTAATGTGGGGATTTTTACTTGAAACTAAAATATGTTTGATTCCGCTTGACATTATTAATTACTTAAATTTAAAAAAAATTAATCGCTTCAAAAATCAATCATGTACCTAGAAACTTTTTTTCAACATTCTGTAAATATTTGCTCCAAATTTAAGACTGAAAATGTTGTTACAAAAATTCTTTAGATTATTGGAATATAGAATCTTAAAACTTCATAAAAATTTAAAGGAAGTTTTACAGTATAAACATTCTCTTTATTTTTCAGTAACATGTGTAGCAAATAAAATCATGTTTATTCTCATATAAGCATTGTAATTTTTAATATAGTAGAATTATATGAGTGTTATTTTTAGAACTGTGCCATGAAATTAATCTTTTTCTTACTTTTATGAAATTGTAAAGAAGAATAGATTCATTTAATTTGATGACAAAACAGAAAGTAAATTTACTTCATAGAAAAACTACGAAAAATTGTTCACCCTATGAACCTTTGTGACCTCCTCTCTTTGAAGAAATGATATAATTAATGTAGATGACTGATACGAAATACAGAAATTTTGAAATACAATAAATGTTTTTCTAGTGATTGCGATAAATATAGCATTATAAAAATATGATAAAATGATAAAATATAAATAGATGCAAAACGCAGAATATATAACAAAAATATTAATGCATTTAATGATCATAAAAGGTTCTGATTTTTTTTAATAGGAGAAAGACTTATAAAATCAAAATCAAACTCATCTTGTTTATTCTTGAAATAACGAAATGAGCAGATACAAAAAAAAATATAATTGCAATATGTCAAATAAAAATTTGTAAGCATAAATCCTGAAAAACTTATATACAAACCTTTTAATTTTTTTCTTAAAAATGTAAAATGGGATTGAGTAGAATAATAACAATAAAAGCACAGTATAATAAAGAATAGGAATACTATCAATAATGTGATTTAGAAGTGTAAATCTCAATAATCAAACACAGTATGATATCTTTCAAAACATGGTGTGATACATAGTGCAACCTTGCATTGTTTGCACTGAAACCTAGTTTCTTTCCTAACACGACGACCTTTATCATCAAATCTTTTGCTACACACAATACACACTCTTGACAAGCTTTTCTTTTTACCTGTTGCTTCAATGTGTGAAGGAAAGTGGCGTCCAATGAGGCGGTCAGATACAAGAAGTTGCACATTTTTCTTATCTCCATAGGTTTGAAATAAGCTTTCTATTAGATTTAATCTAAAATCTAGATGTGTCATTTTACCTCCACATTTTTTAAAGAGAACATATGAATTCCATACGCTCTGGTTTAATAACTGCCTGAAAATCTTCTTGTAATATTTCTTTTGTTGATTCCGAGCTGTTGGATAATATGACAAACATTGATCAGCCATATCCACTCCTCCCATCGTTCGATTATAATCCAAAATAGCCTTAGGCTTTTTAGAAATAATTTCTTCAATGTCGCCATTACTTTTCTTCATCCTTTTGCACTGCTCAACAAAATTAATTGTGTGAATTGTGCTAAGCATATAAATTGGCTTCTTATCCATATATTTTAAAATGCACATTTTTCCTTTCTGAAAGCCAACGATCTCTCCCTTTTTAATATTTCTGTCCTTTATTTCTTGTGGGATACCACGTCTATATGATCTTAAAGTTCCATAAATGTCTGTTTTATTAGCTATCAAGATCTCTGCGAGTTCAGGAGAAGTATAAAAATTGTCTAAAGAGACACAGTAACCTTTACTCAGAATATTTTCCATCAGAGTCATAACTATGTTAGTGGTTGCAGAATATTTATAGGCGTTTTTCCATAGAGGCATGTCTTTTCCTGTGTATATCAAGCTATTCCAGATGTATCCTGTACTTGATTCACATAATTGGTAAAATTTTATCCCAAATTTGGACTTTTTCTTCGGCAGATATTGCTTAAAGGCCAACCGACCCTTATATAATAGCATTGATTCATCGACAGACACTTCACACTCGGGAATATATGAAGATTTAAATTTTATGTTTAATGCTTCATATACTTCATATATTTTTCGAAGGCCAGGTTGAGGATGATTGTTTGTATCTATTGTTGCATTATTTGTGAAGTGCAAGAACTTCATTAGCAAAGCAAACCTTCTTTCGGACATTATTTGACCGAAAACTGGTGTATAAAGGAACGGATTTTGAGACCAATATAACTTTTGAATCGGCTTTTGAAGGATTCCTTGGAGGATCAATAAAGCAAGGAACACTCTTATTTCGCTGGCATCCGTATCTTTCCATCCGTGTAATCTTGAACTGGGTGTTAATTCATTTGTTACAATTAAACTCTCTGCAATACGATTTGTTTCACTCGCTATATAACTGATGATATCATCATCAAAAAAAATTCCAAAAAGTTCCAAAGGAGAAGAACTGTGAATCTGAACTTTTATTCCGGGATTCCCAGTAAATGGAAATCTTGGGGGAGAAGGTCCAAGGTTGTCTTCTTCCAGACGACACCAGTCTCTTGCATCATCTAATGATACATCTTCATCACTCTCAGAAGAAATATCCAAATACGATGAATCAGAATCGGAATATTCTTCAGAATCCATTTATAAGTTAGTAGATAAAACAAAAGCTATGAAATATTTTAAGAAATACTGAAATTTGTCAAGTAACAGCAAATTAAATTAGACCCTCTTTAAAATGCGTCATTAAATATAATGTAGGCTGAAATATAACTTTTCTACTCTATCGACCTAGTTTCCTACCTAGCTGACTAGGTACTCCACACAGGTTGCTCGATAGGATTTGAAAGGAAAAAAAATTCAAATGTATGAGCAAGCTTGTAGCTTCACTATCTCAACTATCTGCAGAATAAATAGGCTGCGAACTTATCTGGTCTTACTTATATAGAGCCCCTATATCGATATTCAATTCTTCCGCTAATGTTTTTACTGCCATCCAATACGCTTTCTTGTACATCAATCATCTGGCATGCAAATGGGAAAGCTATCACATGCTTTGAAATCGTGTGTCGAAGCCAAGCACTTAAAATTTTCTCATGGGTTCTTCATATTTGTTCCCACGATTAGAAACCTTAAAAATAATTATTATTTCGCTCAAGGTTAAAAAAATGGAAAGGAAAAGGAAATGGAGTCGTTTAGATTCCGAAAGGTTTGAGAACTAATTAGATTTAAATTGGCTTATCAAGAAAAATTATCAGAAGAGCATCAGATTGATTGCCCCCTAACGTTTTACCATAAAGTACGTCGTAAATGATAAAAACCACAGATGTTATTTCCACCGCAGATGTTAAAACCACAGATGTTTCATATGATCTTCTACAAGTCTTGAAGAAGAGAAGCGGAAAGAATAATTCACTATTTTTTATAGAAATGGAAACCTTATCGTATTCAATGCCCAGAATAGTAAATGTAAAGATGATTTATAAAAAAAAACTTTAATTTAAAAATCATTAATAGTTTTTCCCAAAGCCTCTCACTGAGTAAGCATTTCCTAAGCATTGTTTCAATGTAAAAAGTTATCAGAAATGTTAAAACAAAACGGTATTTATACAATATCCCTCTTGAAAATATTCAAAATAAAAACAATTTAGCAACAATTAAAATACTCAAAAATACGCGAACATCATGACAAAAATTATTCCAATATGCTAAAAAAGTGTAACACTAAAACAAGTTATTTTTGATCACTGGAATAAGAAAAATTTGGAAATACCCACATTTCAAGTAATTTGAAATTCTTTACGAGTCAAAATATTAATCTTTAGCTTCACGTTTTCATTTTTTTTAAATACAGCTTGTGTGCTAAGGATATCAGAAATAGACACCTCCCAACTATTATTATAATACTAGTGCATATATTCACTGATAGTGAAGATGAGTATTAATATTGGCGATCTCCAGATCAAATTGTTTGACCTGGGGCGAACACATTTTATACGTTTATAATTTGGAACTGGGAATGTACACCTCTGGATGAAATAATCAAAAATTACATAGAATTTTAACATTTATCCACTATAAAAGGTGAAATTGCTACAACACAATGTATACAATGCTCAATTTTATTTATACATTTGAATGCATCAGCAAAAAAAAATCATTCTTTGAGATAAAATTATCTTGAACTTTTTGTGTCTTATTCGCTTCAGCTATATGGTTTATTTGAATTTTAGTAAATAAAATTATACGGCAAAAAAATTCTTACCATTGAATAAGAAAATTTTGAGTCCGTAATTAAAGTACCAAACTTTTTTCTATAGTGATATTTTCGAATGAATTGTAAAAATTTAATATATTTTATTTATCTAGAAAAAGAGTTTTTTTAAAATCATGGTGGATTAAAATATTTTTTTAAATTAAGACTGGCGTAGGAAAAGTAATTTACTTATTAGATTAAATTTAATCTGATTTATTAATTACTTTTTTCAATTAATAATTCATAAAAAAATCAAGACACATCCTATTATTTTAGGTAAGCAAATGAAACCTCTAAGTTTTTGTCTGACTGAAACATTCTTAAGAATTTGTGCTAGTTTGTATAACTTTATTCAAAGATTATTGAATTTGGTGATGATCGTGATACTCATGCCCTTACAAAGGTTAGATTAAAATTTTAAAGAAATGATTTCCATTGTCCAGCGTGATAGTTGCTGTTTTTAGTGATTCTATTTTAAATTGTCTGGTCTGAAGATATAATCAATAATACGAACAGACAAATATGGTAGATAATCTGACATATAATATATAATCTCAAATATTTAAAAAATTAAAAAGAAATATCCAGTAGTACATATAAAACTTTGTTGCTAAATGGTTCTGTTATCTATATTTAGAAATTTATTAAGCCTTATGGCATTCAAGAAAAAAGGTTTTGCATTAATTGAAGTTTATTCACTCCCGTTTTAAATTAAGGATTTTCTAATACACAAATTTTATTCTACAGAATGGAGCCTGGAGTCTGAAACAGTATGAGTTATATGACTATCGAAATTTAAAATGTCAAGATGTTTTGCTGAAGAAACCATTTAATTTAAAATTTTGTATTGACCAGCAACCTCGGAAAATATTTTGGGCGCCAATCTCAACTAGGAAGAAATATGCATAAAAAATCAATGCAGTTGCATTTGAAAAGCTTTTAAATTCAGAATTTAATAATATATAATAATTCTCTGACCCTAGGGAATGCCGTTATCCGATTGCAAGATTGTGAGAGATTTGACTCTAACTCGAATTATTTAAGCTGATTTTTTTATTGTAATTCATTTTAAAATGGTTCTTGTTCTGTAGGATATTTCTTTAGAAATATCCAAAAAATTCAAGTGCCAAATGGTTAATTATAAGCCTAAATAAACTGGATAATTTAATTCATTTTTCTAGGCCAAATTTGTTTGTATCATGAATAATACAAAGAAATATTTTGGCAATTACTTTTAATTGTTGTCATAAGGCACATCATTTCCACAGTCCAGTTATTTCAGCATTACTGAGTTATTGTAAAACATATTTAATTTCAAAATTTTAATCATGCTGATAAATACCAAAGTATCTCAGAAATTGAAATATTGTATGAAATTCCTTAATTGCACAATTGATTTTCTGAATACTGATTAATCCAATTAATAACTTGGCATTACTTATGGCCATTTAATATTTTAAAAGTGCATTTTAGAATATTGAAAAACATTGGAAATACGTTGAGAGGAATTTTTTTTCAAGAATTAAATCACTTCTATGTAATTTCGAAAAATAATTTCACATTACAATGGGATTAAAAATTTTGAGAAACATATAACATTATATATATATATATATATATATATATATATATA
>JAOUZG010010951.1:5795022-5825239 GCA_026289955.1 Argiope argentata
ATATAATTTTATTTACTTTTATTATTTGAGCTAAAAGTTTTGATTTCGTTTCTTTATTCTCCTAAACCTCTAAAATTGTTAAGTGCATCAAATCTATATTAATTATTCAAATACTTAAATATCTCTTTAACAACAGCAAATATATATATATAATCACTTTTTCTGCTAACCCTGTACATTAGGCAAACGCATTTTGATTAATTCTTCTTCAAAGTAGAAAAGTTTACCTCAAATCTATTTTAAAAACTCATCATTATTTATTAGCAAAAACAGAAACATGATGAATCCATTTTCTTTTATATTCATTAATTACTGGATTGTTTCTTTTTTAGAGAAATAAAAAATACATTGCCGAAACTGCATAAACCAAATTAATGGAAAAAAGCACCCAGTCAGCAATTTTTTTCATTTTATGATACCTTAAACCCATAATGCTTCAATGTCACCTATTTAAGACATGAAAGAAAATCAGCTGTGAAAATATTAATTCATCCTTTCCTAAAAAAATGGTTAACCGTTTTTTTAGAGAAATCAATCATCTTATAGGTAAAATTTCTTCGTTCCTGAAAAAAATACATCCACTTTATACATATATCATATCAAGATTTAGAATAATAATAAAAATATTTTAAACATTAAATTCCCACTGTCGATTTCGGAATTCATTTTCACTTAAATTGCTGAAATTCCTGTGAGTAAGAAAAACTATGAAGAGAGACATGCGGTGGCTTTGTAGAAGCCCTATTGATCTCATTCGAGCTGGAGAGACATATTTTTCTATTATTGGCTGAACAGCGATGTTCCGTAAAGAATATGTATTTTGGTATTGACAGATATGCTTGTAAAATTCAATGAAGGATTTCATTCATATTTTATTTTTAAAATTCAATTGCCCAAAGCATATATTTCTGAGAATGTGAAAGAAATAAAAATAACTAAAGTTTGTAAGAAAAATCGAAATTAATATATATATTAAAGTTTTCGTCCAATGATTCATTTAATTCTTTGTTTGTTTTACCATATCAGATGTTACTGTATCTGAAAAATACATCTGTGTGTGAACAAGGCATAGATTAATGCCATCATCAATTTTTTTTTTTGATGCAGTGAATGAATATTAATGTAATATATATTTTATGTTATTAAGTCTTCTATATAACAGATATTATGAAATGTAAAAATTATGAAATAAAACATAAACACGAATAAATTCCCAACAGTAATTGCTAAAAGCTATAATATTCTGTTGAATGAATTTTAATTTTTAACAAGAATAGTGACATTGAGACCTTCTGTCTATCAATCCTGTTATGGAAACTTGTTATAATGAATGCAATTCTGTAAAGAATATTCTCCTTTTCATTATATAGAAATATGATAAAAAGCTGCAGTTAAAAGGAATTCAAAGTTATGTGTATGAAATTTCAAAGGTCATTCCATTCTATTGATGTTTTTCGTATCAAGGTGAATGCCTATTATGAGAGAATAGTATCGTTCACGCGGTAATATCAATTCTAATCGGCAATCATGATTCTAAAGCTTCTCGAAAATCCCTAGCACAAAAATGCTGGATCGCATATGTTTGGTATATATGGAAATGAGAATAATGAAATCATTATTATTTTATGCTTTTGAAAGGTGTATAAAACATGCTGAAAGTTAAGCTCACAGTATACGATTTTCGGGATGATACTGTGTTTCCTACTCCCTTCAGATGAAATTTATGAGACTGTCACAATTTAATTAGGTCCGTCTTAAAAGCGTACACAGCTTTAGTCTTTGTTGAACAATTTACGAGGAACAAACATGGTAGGAAATCCCAACAAGGGTATCTTTACTCCTTTGATACCTTCTACAAATTGATCATATGTAGTTTGATACCCAGGAATTTGTTAAGGTGAGATCTGTGAATATAAATACAGTTTCAAAGAAGTAGATGTTCTGAGTCTATTTATCAATGAAGCTAAATATTGCTTAACCTTGGTATTTGTAATAAAATATAGCCTTCGCATATTGTAAATTTAATCATTTTCAAAATTTTGAGCTATGATCTTTTCTACATTTCAGTGAACTTGTAAATCCTGTGGAATTAGAGCTTACGTCTTATTAGCTTCAAAATAATCCATTTCACTAATCGATCTGTAAAACCCAATTTCATATAATTAGCTAATGAAAAAAATCTTGTGAATAATATCAAATGACTTCTACTTTTTCTACTACTTCTACATTGTACTTTTTACCGTTTTTAATTATCACGTAAATTTCTTCGACCTCTCTTTCTTAAAAACATTCTTGTAACGATAAACTTTTTACATTTTGTGAGCTTAACATTTCCTTGTAGATCAAATAACCTTTAAACAAGAATTTGATAATTTGTGTAAGACATGGAGGAGCATTATAAATTTCCAGAAATTTAAAAAAAAATATTTATCAACATTTTTACTTATACAGTAAGACCCCACTTAACGCTGTTTCGTTTAGCGCTGTTTCGGTTTAGCGCTCTTTTATTTCAACCCGGGGATTCCTCGAAATCGCTCGCAGCATACGGGGATTCCTCGAAATCGCTCGCAGCATACGGGGATTCCCCGGAATATTATGCAGCGATAGGTTTCAAATACGTATCCGAAAGAGTGTACTTGTATTTCTTGTTTGGTGCGGTATTGTACAGACATATTTTTATTATTATCGGAAATATTTGTTGACATTATTGTAAGTAGGTATTAATTTACATATTTAATACTATATTACAGTGTCAAATATTTTGATCTTTAGTTTTTTACTATGGGTGATAATGAAAAAGAAAAGAAAGCAACCAGAAAAAAGCATTTCACTCAAAACTAAAATGGAAGTCATTAGAAGATTAGATTCTGGTGAACGTCAAACTTTAATTAGTGCTTCATTGAATTTGCTAACTTTAACAATAAGGACCATCATGAAGAGTAAAGAAAAAATACTGTCATCGGCAACTGCAACTACGTCAAGCTCTGCAACTAGAAGTACCCGTTCTAGAAATAATATCATAGAGGAAATGGAAAAACGACTGTCTATATGGATTGACGACGAAATTGACCGCAATATACCATTAAGCCAATCTATCATAAGGGAAAAAGCTAGAAGAATTTTTAATTACATTCAGGCTGAGACAATTGACAAAAGTGAAACTTTCGTTGCTAGTCGAGGATGGTTTAATAGATTTAAACATCGAAATAATCTTCACAACATAAAGATTACAGGAGAAGCAGCAAGTGGTGATACAAAAGCGGCGGCTGAATTTCCAGCGATATTAAAAAAATAATTGAAGAAGGAAACTATCCTCCAGAATTGGTTTTTAATGTTGATGAAACAGGCTTGTTTTGGAAAAGAATGCCGAAACGAACATTTCTATCCCGTGAAGAGAAACGGGCACCAGGATTTAAAGCTGCAAAAAATCGCTTAACCCTTCTACTAGGTGGTAACGCAAGCGGAGATTTTAAATTAAAACCAGTACTAATTTACCATCCCAAAAACCCAAGAGCGATGAAAAGCATATATAAATCAACTTTACCTGTAATTTGGGAGTCTAATAAAAAATCAGGGATAACTGCGAAAATTTTCCAGGATTGGTTCACTGAACATTTCTGCCCGTCTGTTAAACGTTATTGCGAAATTTAAAAACTTGAACAAAAAGCACTTCTGTTAATTGATAATGTTCCAAGCCACCCAACAAATTTATCAGACTTAACAACATGCATTCCAGTGGTTTTCTTGCCGCCTAACACAACTGCCTTAATTCAACCAATGGACCAAGGCGTTATATCAAATTTTAAGGCTTATTACTTGCGGCGAACCTTTAAGCAAATGTTTGAAAAAACAAACGGAGAAGAGAACCAGTCCATAATAGAATTTCTGAAAAACTACAACATCGTGGATGCTGTAGAATACATAGACCTTTCTTGGAATGAGGCAACAGAAAGATCTTTGAAAGGAGTATGGAAGAATATTTGGCCGGATTTAAGTAAGAGCGATGACGTTGGACACTCTGTCGATGTGGATGAAATAATCGAAGAGACAGTGAAATTAACGAAGCAAACCGGTTTTGAAGGGATAAATGTGGAAGATGTCGAAGAAATAATTAAAGAAGCAGCGGCTAGTCTTTCTAATGATGAGCTCAAGGAATTTACTGAACAAGAAGAAAACAAAAATGTTGACAACAGTGATTCAGAAGAAGAGCAAAAAGAACTTTCGATGGCGTTTGTAAAAAGGAATTTGTCTACCATAACTGAAATAATGGATCAATTCATTGAAAATGATCCGAATTTTGACAGGAGCTCAAAAGTAAGGCGTGGTGTTAGAGATACTCTATCCATTTATGAAGAACTTTTAAGAGAACAACGCAAAAGAAAAATGCAAACAACATTACATGCTTTTGTCACAAAAAGGCAGATCACAGAAAACGCGGAAGGCTAACTAAATATGACTGATTTAGAATTTTATTTGTTTTTTTAAGAATATTCGTTTTGTTATTTATATTTTGTTTTTATTTTTGCAAGAAATAATAATGTGGTATTAATTTGGGCTTTAAGAAATAAATGTTTGGTTTTATTTTTATTAAAAAAACATACTTTTTAAATTTAATACCTAACCAATTTCCTAGCCATCGTCCCCTAACCCCAATATTTACATGTAAAGATAGCCTCGTTTAGCGCTGTTTCGCATTACGCTCTACTTTGATGGAACGTATCCCCCGCGTTAAGCGGGGTCTTACTGTATATCAATATCCAAATATTTATGTAATTTCTTAATCAAACAGTTTCAGTTTATAATAACAATGTTAAGAATTATTAATTTCAAAAACAAATGTAACCGAATGGAGTGCATAAAAAGCTTCCATACATCAAACGTTTATGGTAAGTGGTTAAATTTTATTCAGTTTTTCACAAAAATTATTTCTCTTGGAATCAGGAAGACATAAATAGACTTAAAAGATACGCATCTTTGGAGAAATTTATTTCATGTGTGAACTTTCATGATATTTTAAATTTCCGATATTTAAAATTTTTCTTACCAATCCTGATTTGCATATTAAACATTTGGAAAATAATTTTCCGAAATTTCTCTAAACTTCAGATTAAACTATCTGTGAATAAAACATAGATGATCTGGTGGCAGATTAGCGCCTTTGGGATGAAGGAGGAGGATATAAATTAAGTTATACCAAACACTATGCATATGTTGTAAGTAAGCTTAGGAAAAATAAATAAGTACAGGATGTCCATAACTAAACGACCTTACTTTAGTCTATCCGACCCTACATGCAAAACTATCAGAAGTTATGAAATCATCAGAAAGTTATGAAATTTTTTATGGGACATAATGAAGGGGTGGGAGTTTGCTAGAGGGAATAAAAAATAGTTCAATAAATAGTTCACCACCAGAGGCAGTTTTTCAAATGAATTACACATTTAGTATATTTTTGACAAATTTAATTACAACAAAACATGTTTAACTTGACGACCATCGTTTTCCGCTATTATCTGGAATCCTAAGATAGCATGTCCCACAGTTGACCGTTATGTGTCCTGGGAAATAGTAAGAACAACCTGCGAGGCGCTGCATTTTCAATCAGGAAAAGTTTTAGGATTATTCCAAATTACTAAATGTTTTAAATGTAGTAAAAGCCAAAAGTTACATGGAATTAGGTCTGCAGACCGGGGAGACCACAGATCACAAAAATAATGGGAGATTATACTTTTTTCTGTAAAATCCTTATGCCATTTTTCACGAAAATTGTGCTAGAAAAGCATTGAAGCCCCTGCTGTGGTCAACTGTGTAATCTGTTATCTTACGATTCCAGATGGTAGTGGGAAATGTTGGCGGTCATGCTGGACCTATTTTGTTGTAATTAAATTTGTCAAAAATATGCTAAATGTGTCATTCATTTGAAAAACTTTCCCTGGTGGCGAACTATTTATTGAACTATTTTTTATTCCCTCAAGCAAATTATCACCCCTTTATTATGTCCTATACACAATTTCATAACTTTCTGAACAATAATCTTGCCTGTAGACAACTTTAAAGTAGGGTCGTTTACTTATGGAAACCCACCCAAGTTATTACAGACACGGTAGTATGGCCGATTCCGATTGTCTTGGATTGCCTAAAATGGAGATTTAGAAAATGGAATAGAGGCAATGTGTTGAAACATCTATCATGAGGCTATTAGAGTTCATTAGGCTATAATTCAAAATCAAGTTTTCTATTTTCAAAACTGCTTTACTTTAATATATCAATATGTGATTTCTTATTAAAATTATTAAGGAATAAAATTAAAATTTATGGACTTTCGTATTTTACAAATGATATTCGTGTTCATTTTACTCTACTGTTCGTGTCTGAGATGTAAAAAAAAGAAAACAGATATTCTTAAAAGTTTGTTTATTTGTTAATTATGATTAAATGGTCATTTTATGAGATTTCAAGCAGAGAAAATATATCTATTTGAATAAAAGAATATTCTTCATTTTCCATTTAGTAAAAAAAACATTGAACCATATCGTGAAAGACTATATTTCATCTTTAAATTCACCAAGTGAAGGCAGTTTTATTAAAAGTATAATTATACTTTATACAATATGAACCTATTTATAAATTATGATATTAGCATTAAAATGTTCATTTCTTAAAATATTTTGCAAACATTATCTTAATATTTCTAACAGCTTCTACTTACTTGTGTATTAATAATTTTAATTAGTATGCATATCAAACGGCGTTTTTCTCTGTAAAAAATGTAGTTTTTTGTTTGCTTTTAGTTTGAAGGGTTTAACTTACATTTTTGAAACTGAAGGAGAGCTTTTTTCGTTTATATATATTCACGTTAATCCATAGTCAGACCCCGGATAAGGTTAAATGAAAAGTAGAGTGAAAAACTAAATGTTTTGTTTAATTTTTTAAAAATAACCAAAACTATACAATATCACGGAATACTCTTTCACAATATTTTTTACTCTCATTTACCCGCAATATTTTGTGGGAATATCCTAATTAAATTAAGTACGTTCCCTTACAGATTTATTTAACTTATTTTAAGGAAAAAACCCAAAATTTAGTATTAATTCCTCTATGATGCTTTAAAACTTAGGAGCATGTGATCTTAAAGAAATTTAGAAGTGCTTAAACAAAACTATGATTAAACAGAAAAGTCGAAACCGTTTCAAGTAATGTGCTTCAAGGGGAGCACAAAATAATTGAATTTCTAAAGCGATTAGTGAGACTTTATACTTGGACCCAAATTCGGTCTTATTAGTTTCCAATTAAAATTTTAGATTTAGTCAAAAATGATGGCTTCTCAAATTACCAATCCTGAAATTTTCAAAACTATAAAGCTGTATTCTTTTTCAAAATTCAGGTTTATAATAAAGGCTATTCATTTAAGATTAAAAACAATGAATTTTTTTTCATTTTGCGCTGAGAAATTAATTTTTTTTAATTATTAATTTAGAAAGTGAAGGAAAATTGGAACCTGGTTTAACGAATGAAAGCGAAAGAAATTACCGCTTGCATTTGATGCATTCATTAAATTTCTAAGAAACGAAATTGAGATTCAATTAAAACCCAGAAACAGAAACAAATATTTAAATTGAATTCTTTCAGGCTTTCCACCAATAGATAATTTAATTTTAATGTTAAATAAGCACTTAATTATCAACAGATGCATACATTATTGCATAGTTTATACAGTGAATTATTTATGATACCTAACTTTTATTGAATTTGTTGTTTATTTTTCATTATTGAACGCGGTTTTGAAATAGAATAAAATAAAGTAAGAAAATATATTTAATTTAACGTTTGATTAAATTAAATAGAATTTACAAGAATAAATGTGTCTTCTAAGGGAATGTTTTTATTATCTTGAAACATTAAATAACAAATTAATAAACAATAATAACAATTAAAAACAAGAGTAATAATACAAAATAAAGAATGAAAATCTGTACAAAGGGATACTGTTTTTTATGTCGCAAAAATCACTTCATTTTATACGTATGCGTATAATATAAAATACAAAAAAAAACAAATTTAAAATATAATAACTAAATAATAAAAAAACTAAATTAAAGCTAAAATAAATAAGAAAAGTGGCTCAAACTAAAAAGAAGGGGGGTTGATTTTTGACTTTAATATATGTTTTAGCTGACTTCCTGGCACGGGGATAATTTATCTTTCCCCGTGATCTAGGCATCCTGAGTTCGAGTTCCGGTTGGGCCATGGTTATTCTTTGTTCGTGAGATGTATGAATGTGACCTCATGTAGAAAGAAGCTGTGTAAGTGAATGTGATGCTAGGGCTCTTGGTCCTAGTTGGCGCTACTTAAAACAAGAGACGCACCCTCAGCATAAAATCGCTGATTGCTTCAGCGAGCTTATTCACGGCAAACGCCATTAAAAACAACAACATACATACACATATTTTAGGGTGTCTCAGAAGTTTTTCTCTTATTTTGTTACGAAGCTAAAAGCAATGTTTTTTGTTTAAGAAATATTGATGAAGTTCTTTATGAACCTTTCTGCTCTTGCAATTTCTTCTATCTCTCAGGAAACCTCACTGTTCCCTAATTCTAAAAATGCTGGGGCTTACCTTTAAAATATTCTTCAAGGTTCGTTTTTTTCCTTTCGAATTGTAACTGTTAATCGTGGAGATGGTAGAAACAAGAAATATGCGACAGAAACAGGACTTGGAAGTATTGAAGGAACTACAGAACGTCCCGATTTAATGTAACGTCTTTTCTTTTAAATTAAATACGCTGAGAATGTGATGTTTACACTATCCTCTGGCCATTTTTTGGTCGAGAGGATTTGAATTTATGAAGTTAATTGCAGTATTTTGTCGAAATGATGATTGCACATTTAGAAAATGGATTATCCTTTCCAGATCCAACAAAAGAACAAATGAGCTTTACTCGAATGAAGTGCAGATTTCCTGATAGTTGTAGGTGTATTGTCCTAAGACCAAATATGTTTAAGTTGTATATTTTAATGCAAGATCCAAGTTCTTTTACTAGTTACGCGCTTCTTTAAAGAAGAAGCTTTTTTTTTCATATGGCTGATAAAACAAATATTACGTTGAGGTTAACTTAATTATACTAATTTCTGTCATTAGGTGTGAAACTCAAACTTCATATGTCATCATGATGAGGCAATTATGTACAGTTGTTGTAGAAATGTCACTAGCCCCTGCTATCTTGCTCATACTATATTGCAGATTTTCACCAAAAATTGCTAAAATAAGATCTGTATGAATCATTTTTAAGCGTCTCAGCGACATGAATCTTTTGAGACAAAATTCGTAACTCTTAATTGCCTTAACCAATTGTGAATGACCGTATCAGTGCTTGCACAGCTTCCATAAGATCTCTGAACAACCTATGCATCAGTACTATTTTAATGCAATAATTTTAAAAATACTTACTTTGAACCTCTATTTTAAAAGGTGTATAGAACATTTTAAAACAGGTATGCAATTAAAAGGCTTTAGCACAAATAAAAACAATAACATGGATGAATAATAAAAACACTTAAAATCAGTCTTAGCTCTGTAAATGTTAATGTTTTGGGACACAAATTGTGTCAAAAAACATTAACATTTTTCTATGTAGACTCTGCCTGATGTTTTAAATCAAATTTTGTTTAAATAAACGTGTGTGTTTCTCAAAATTTAGAAAGAATCTTGTTCTATTTTTTTCAAAATGTGACATGCGGTAATTTCAAATAACCGGTAAATTTCAAATTATTAAAGAAAAGTAATCAATTAGCAGTTGAAATTTAAAAACTTGTATGCATAGTATACATGCGATTGAAAATGCAAAAGTTAAGGAACTTCTCAATTAGTGACTGGGACAGTAATTACTACAGCAATTATAGTTTGAAACTCAAACAACTCCAATTACTGTTTCAAATTAATTCAGAATTCCAGCTATCTAAATTAAACGGAAATTGAGCTGATTTGTATAAGCCCAAATTTGAATGATGCGGTAAAGTTCTGGAATTAAGTCAGAAAAATCCTGTAAAAATTTAATTTGATTAAGCTCAGTAAATTAAAAAAAATTGCTAAAACTGAAAATATTACAATACATGTATCAAAATTTCATATGAAAAATTTAATATGAATATTCTTTATGTTAGGTGTCAAGAATGGACTAATTTGAGTTTGAAAGAACACATCAAGAAAATTGACTATGCTCCCCCATGCATATTATGCGGGGAGGGGGTGGAGTCGGGAATGGTTGCCAACTCAGGTGTTTCCTTCGTTATTTGCACGTGGTTCAGAATTACAAGATACCTACCAAATTAACTCTAGCATTTCTTGAAAACGGCCGTTTATTATAACTAAAACTAATTTCATGAGCATATTCTATATTTTGATAGTTTCTTTCCTTTTCTCTGAAAACTGATTCGAATAATTGATAATTTGTTTAATTGGACCTTCAGGGATCAGATATTTGTTATATTACGTATAAAATTTTTAAATATTCAATAGTGTTCATACATATAAATCTCTACAAGTTTTCTTTTATGATATTTACTTTAATTTTTAAGATAAAATTTATAAAATTAAAACTTAGAGAGAATGTATTTATGGAATTAAAGAGTATGCGATTCTAACATCTAAGAAAATGGACAAATTTTATTAGATTTCACTGCCAATCCTTATATTCTTACTATCAGTAGGTGACGAGTTATTGATGTATTGGCGTTTCAACGGCCCAATAAAACAGATCAAGAACGCATTTCTAAGGCCCACATTACGGGCGATATTTTCCTGAGGAAACGTAAGGTACTTTTCTAAAACGTCACGAAGGAACATTGATTTTGAATTATCTTTGTTTATGTGTTAACAATGGTAGATAACATTAATAGGTGAATAATTCAGTCGCAATTTACTGATCATTATCAATAATGTGTCGCAGTATTATTTCATTTGAGATACGAAATATCGAAGTGAATTTTATGAAATAATAATAAATATCGAAATGAGTTTAATGAAATAATATGAAATTCGTTATTAGACTTTTCTTAGAAAATTTCAAATATATAAACAATAATTTAATTCCCTTTATACTTATTCAATTTCTGGCTTTAATACCAGTTTTATGAAATTAAAAATAATAAAGAACATTTGAAGGTAGGATTAATTAGTATAAATGAAGATTATAGTTTTTATATTTTGGTTTTCTAAAACTGGTATCAGGTATAAAATGTCTATAGTTTTATATTGAAATTTTTATTTTTAATGTAATTTTGTATTTTGTTTGTATAGTTCGCCTAACTATTCTTTAGTATTAAATGCCATATTTTTTAAACCTTATGACTCCCAATCTTTACAAAAATAATAACATTTTTGAGCGTGATGCAATTTTTAAAAATAGGGTGTAGTTGGCTAGTTATACTTACATTCTATTACAAAAAATTATTCTTAAAGCAACTCATGCAAATAACACTTTGGATGTTTTAACTTTAATTCATAATAAAAAAAAAGAGAATTTTGCTTTCTAATTAAATATATATAAAAATATTTTTAAAATAAAAAAAAATCTTAACAAATAATAGAAATTTCTATAAGTAGGTTGTAATTGAGTAACTTTGCTGTATTCTAAAAAATGATTTTTTAAATTTTATTTCATACTAAGCTAGAAAACTGTATTCTATAAATTCTCTAATAAAATATATCCGATAAACTAAATTGTAAATGAATGATCTATAATGTTTCGGAAGCAATCTGGTTTCTGACTCTGATCTTCTAAAACATATTTTTATAAATATTCTGGTTATCAGAAACACTAAAAGACAATCAATTGTAATAAGGAGCGAACGACAAAATAACTTATTGACTTCAATGATATGAAAGAGAAAACAAATAATTTGACAGTTTGAAGAAAATGCAGATTAATAAATGTCAGGGCGGCAAGAATTAATTTTCTGAAGGGCTTCCCGTCTTATCTTATTTGTTAAAAAGTAATTTTCAAGGTTACATTATTTTCTTTCTTTGTAAATTATCCCTGATGTAACAAAGACTTCGACCAACACATTATTCATGATAAAAGTCTGTTGATAACAAACTGAGTGTTATGTAAAAATTGTATTCAAAGGATGGCTGTTGAGAAGAGCAAATTGGCGAAACTTTATTTTGCTGGTTTAGAAAAGATACAATCTTGCATTTGATGAAATATTAGTGGGTTGTTTTTAAAATTAAATTTTGCCCATTAACTATTCGTCTATTATCATATGTATTAATGAAAGTACGTAATTATTTTGGCTTCACAAATTGGGAAGTAGTATTTTAAAAAGTTGTTTAGAAGATGGAAAAAATACATTTTTATGCCATATTTGCTGAATAAGTGCCAAAAAGTAATAATGAGACAATATTACAAGTTACATCAGGCTTGCATTATCATAAAATCAATTTTATTATTATTATTATTATTATTATTAGTTTTTTTAGAGCAAGATAATACCTTGACTAGACTCCATAAGGATGAGTCTGTTTTTGAAATTATGAAAAATAGAAATAGCACGTCTTAAATTATTAAATTTGATTCCATGCATCAAAATTATTCTACTGAAAATAATTTCAACAGGTTTTCATTTTGCCATTTTTTACGATATTTTGAGAGATTTTATTTCTACGCCAAATAGATACGATTCCTCTAAAAAGTCGTTTCCTCCAGAAAGATATTTCCCAGTGGGTGAAATAGATCTACTGAAAGATTTACCATGAAAGTCTCCGATACGCTTTCTACAAAGCATCAAGAAAAAAACACAGCCAAATCAGTAAATTTCAGTACGTCATGCTCAGAGTAGTGATTTTTAGTTGAATTCCTCTTCTTTTATAGTTTTCCAGATTTCAATCGCCTTTCCCTGCTCTCTTCAAATTTCAACTTGAAAAAAGTGCAATTTTATTGGAGGTTCTTTTTTCAATTGTTTAGGACTTTCTTCCTTTAGTCATTAACTTTCTAGCCCATTGTGTGACTTCAGCTTATATTTATTCAGAATAATCACATGCAAAATCGAATGAGAATCATTTTATTGTTTAGTAAAAAAGTTTGAGAGAACGAATTTCGAATTCATGTATCCCCAATCAAAAGATATTTAACTCCTTTTTAAAGTACTTCGCTAATCTTCTTTTTCACATTTTAATCACGCATGAATAAAATAATGTGTGTTCTTCTATAATGCATTTTGACGCATTCTGTTAAAAACGGTTTATTTATCCTTTCTATTTAAAAATATTTTTCAATATTCTTTTAAATTTAAGGCTTTATTTGAATGCCGCTTGAGGATATGTTTTTTGAACCGAAGTAAAATTTACGATGACACTTATAAATTTATACATAAAAAAATAATACTTTACTTTGTTGAAAGGGGGGATTTAAGTTTTGTATTATGTATCAACTATTAATACATACTACAGAAAGTCATTTCAAAAATAATTCTGTGAAGTGAATAGTGTGAAGAGAAAATAGACTGATAATGAGAGATGCATGTTTAGATATTTATAGATTTGCTTTTTTCAAGAAATAATTTAAGAGTGAGGGGTGATTATATTATTCCTGTCTATCACGAGCTAAATTTGATACAATATTTGCCGAATGTTTTTGAATCATTAATATACTCCCTTAAGCATTTTTAACAAATGCATGTCATTATTTAAAGGCATGGAATGCTGAAAGAAAATGAATACGCAAGCAAGATTATTTGGTTTTCTAGAAGTATTGCTTATGTACGAAGAAATATAAAGATTATTATATTTAATTATAAAAAAGCATAGAAAAATTCTAAAAAAATAAGTTGTGAAATTTTTAATTAAGTATGAATATTCTATCAAAATAGTGAACATTCATTTGAGACGGATACACATCATTTTTATATCATTATTTATAATATATTTTTTTCTCCAGTTTATTAATAAACATGGTAAAGGATGCCAGTGGCTAAAAAGTCATTTTTCATGTTAGAGTCAAATAATAATTTCATTATAATGTAATAAACATAAAAAGTTCCCGGTAGACCTCGAAGTCGCTCAAATAAATTTACAAAGAGATTTCTACTCGTTCTAGAGACCAGTTTAGTGGAAGATTGTGGTTTCGGAATACTCTCACTCTTGATCCGTTTAACTTAAATTACTTTATAGTTTCCTTTTTCTCAAGAATGAAAGCTAGTATCAATCAATATTCTTAACTTTCGAAATCAGTTTGTATGGCTACAGTTTAACATTTAAGATCGGTATAGCCACAATTTTTTTTATTTTAAACTTGCAATGTTTTCTTGCTTCCTTGATTCAAAAATATTTCTTGGTATTTGTTAGATTTCTGGGTACTTAAACGACATGTAATATTCTCTGCCTGTTATTATCCATAAAAAATTGTAAGAATTGAAGTTATACAAATATTTCTTCCATGGTAAGTAATGTTTTTTGTGATGTAATATTCAATAAGTGGGCTTTTTTGTATTAGTTATTATTACCCACATTACTTAACTTGAAAGAGCCTTTTAGGCAATACAGTATTGAATGAGTTCATAAAAATATACTTCATGCACAGCTGCACAATCCAATAAACTTCAATTACTTCTAGATTTTTGTAAATATCTAGCACCACAGTGTCATTTTTCTCAATGATATTCAAAATATGAAATACTTTTCTCTTCTGAAATCAAAATCCTATACATAAAAGAGTGCATGCAGAATATTGGATTTAACTTTTTGCTTTATATTGTATTCTATTGTAGGCGATCTGATTTTCAAAGACATCAATTATACTTTGTCGTTTCCCTTATAGTGAGCATGTCTTCATTACTTTTATTTTCTTCATTCTTTCATTTTTCTGCTGGAGATAGTTGTTAAATTATATTATTTAAAAGCATAATCTCTTTTTAATAACTTAATCTTGAATCATGTGATGAAGTGAAATGAGCCACTCGTCACAAATGAAAATTCACATACGCTTAATTAAGTATCTCAAGATTTTCTTAAGTGAGGAAAACAATATTTACTAAATCCACATAATACATAGAAAGGAATTACATTAGCTTTACAATTTGTCACATTACAGTAATCGTCGTAAAAGTAAATTAACTTAAAGATAAAAAAATGAAAAGAAAGTAAATTAACATTTCATTTTAGCATTGAATTATTTCATTTTCATTTAATCATTATTTTTATATGATAATAATCAGTTTAACTGGCGTCAAAATTTAAAAAGTTTTTCTTCATCATTTATTTTTAAGAAAAAAACCCCGATTAGCAAGAAATTTAACTCTAATAAAGAGAATAGTTCTCATATCCTTGAAACTGAAAGGAAATCGAAGTTATATCTGATATATCCCCAAGTATATAACCTACTTTTCTAGGGAAAACTTTCACATCTTTTATGCATGCAATCTATCAAAAATACATTAAGCAAGAATTTCGTCCGAGTGTAATCAAACATATTCGTCATTTCGGTCATTGGGATTCCCATCTGATACTTGTTCGGGCAAAAAGACATCGAGTCGATTGATTAAGTCGTAGATATGATATATGCAGAGCGGAAGTATTTGATTCGTGTATTTTGCTGTGGAATATATGATGAAATAATATCATGCTTCACATCTAGTATGTTATTAAAAAATTAATTCATATAACCGTTAGTTTCTCAACTAATTTTTACTGTTTTTAATTTCTATCTTTAATATGATGATAAATAATTTAGAATAAAAAGCAATCGTAACTATTTCAATTTTCTTTAAATTTATTTTTGAATGATTTAAAATTACTATTCTAAAATTTTTTTGTATTGTTTTGAATTCCTAAAATTCCGCTATATGAGTTATAAAACCCACTCTCAGGAATTTCATTTAAAATTGATATGAAATTAGAATTTTGATTGCTTTTACTAAGTAAAATTATCTTATTTAATAATGGGGATGGCCATTGATTTTAACTAACATTCTAGTACTTTTAAAATCAGAAATTTAAACTTAAAAAGACAACATAAAATAGAATAATATCAAAACTGATAGATTAATACTAAAACTAATAGATTAATAACAAAACTAATAAATTAATAACAAAAATTATAGATTAATTTATTAAAGAAAAAAGGAGCAAAAGTCAAACAAAATTTTCAAGTTAGCTTTATTTCTAATAAATCATCTAATTGTTATGTTGTGAAATTTTATATTTTATTTAATACAAAGAAATAAAACCTAAAGCACAGGCATTTTTCGCTCTTCATTACAAAAAACTTTATAGATTTTCTAAGGTTTTAAGGCAAAATACTTTTTCCATTCAAATAAAATAAAATAAAATAAATTATGACTCCTGAACGGATGATTTAACAATCTATCGTATTACATCTCTAACGAACTGTGAATAATTTGTAATCAGAATAAATTAATTCTTTTAAAGCTGTTTCACCTCAATGACTTAAAAAATAATTAATACTAACTACGCACATGAGATTCAATTTTTTCCCGATACTGTAAAGATCATTTTAAAAGTTAGATATTAAAGATACTTTTATCTTAGTTATCAATTTAAAATTTTCAGATAACCTCATAATATATTTTTAATATATATTTTAAGATAATAAAATAGTGAAATATCAAATTACATAGAAAATAGGCTTAGAAGTTATCTACTTAAGTTATTAGTTAGAATGGAATAAGTTTTCAAAAAAAAAATGAAATGGGAGCTAATTTTTAAAGAGATACTTAAGTACGTTTCTACAATCAGCTACTTTAACCACAAACGATAAAAATCTAAGCATAAAATGATGAAGAATAAATAAAGGTAATAGAATGTAATTAAATATTTACAACAAGTATTACAATTCATGAATTTAAGGCTTTATAGTAAGGAGCAAATTATTTTATTATATGTATATTTCTTTATTTCTGATGCAAGAGCAACTTTATTTTAGATTAATAATGATTTTATTGTTTTTTTAAGTAAAAATGTAAGCAAAAAGAGATAGCTATAATAATAATTTCTCCATTTATTCAAGTATTTATTATTGTTACTTCAACAAATGACATTTTTGGCTACGTATTTTTATAAAAGTCTATTGAAAGAAATGTAATTCTATAGAATTTTTTTTTCAAATTTCGGAAAGAATGTTCTTTCTTTTTTGAATTAACAGAATAAAGAATAATTTCGATTTTCTAATCATTATCTTAGCAACAAAATTGAAAAAAAATCACTAATGTGTTCTAATGCCTCAAACCATTTGTGGTTATCATTTCCTCTTGAAAATTCGTAAACCTGTAATCTTTTCTTCTTGAAATGTTGAACTGTTAAATTTTGTGCAATATTATTAGTATTATTTTAAAAAATTCAAAAACTGTTTTTTGTTATTTTCTTTTCCCAAGTAAGATCGGTACAAGATCTTCATAATATTAGATATAACTTTTTAGTCAGTATATTGGTTGATGTATAAATTAAGTTCTCTACGGTTGTATTTTTAGGCATTTCACAGTGTTTAGCAAAATTTAAACCATTGCACTCATTATTTATGCTCACGAAAGTTCACACTGCAAAACGTAATTTTTGGAAAAACGGTGAAAATCATAGATAAAAGGTCTAAATAATATAAAATTCCTACAATTTTTGCCATTTCAGTAAACGACCAAAATTTTCAAGGAATAATATTTTCTCTTGTAAATCAAATACTTAATTTTCATGTTTTCTGATGTATTTTTTATTTGTGCTTAAATTACAATAAATTATTGAAAATTACCCATGAATATATCAGTCTGTTGAAAGATTCGCAATTAATGTAAGAAATTGAAGAATGAACAGACTCACGTCATGAACTGAATAAATTACACAATTTATCGCCTGAAAAAGGGATATCACGCTAAAATGTTCAAATCTGTTGAACATATTTTCATTTTTATCGAAACAAATCACATTGAAAGTCAATTTATTTCAAAGGATTTTTCTTATTTTACAGCAGTAATTGTATGAAATTCACCGAAAAATTCAAATAATAAACGTTACTGATTATCAGCCATATTCATAATGTCGTACCTGTATTTAGAAAGTCATTCAATACTCTAACAGGGGCTACTTTATAAGTTCTTAACGCCCTTCTTTGCATTGGAACTTATAAAAAACGTGTCTATATTCAGTTTATATGTAGTATTGAAAACTCTTTTATTGATGTGAAGAGTAAACAACTTGTATACGCAATTCTACAGATTAACTAGCCATTTTCCCAATCGTGGTCTCGTATATGAAGTGTCATATGTGAGATAAGAACTTGTATTTCTATTGTGTTTAAGTTTTATAAAAATAATGTAATTTCAATATGAAAAATTTAATTAAATTAATAGTTTCGATATTATGCTAATTAATTATATGCAGTGATAGAGATTTACTTTATTACTGTTTGAAATTCACTTATAAAAAACGTGTTTAATCAATTTTATGAGTTATATCAAATTGAAAGAACAATCCGAATTTCACGTTACGAATATTAGAGAAATTTTATTAATTATTTAATTTTATTAGTGATCAGTTGAAGGAAATTGCCTGTGAAGTAACTAAAATAATTAAAGCTAAAGTAAAAAAAAAATCATATTTCTGAGTTCGGAGATGAAATAAAGATTCATAAAAATTCAAATTTATCTCATATTATTGGATGAGCATAATAACATTGTTTTAAAAACTGTTAAAGTAATATTAAAAGTTTCTAATAATTTATTATATATATATATATACTATCATGGCTTTTTTTGATGATATTATTTGAAAATTCCATAGTCCAGTAACTTTAGTAGAGAAACATTATAAAATTCGTCCAACTAGAAAAATTTTCCTTGTTCCAAAATTATAAATTTACTGATATTTTATGTGAATTGTTGCCTAAAATATTATGAATAATCAAACTTCAATTACTTCCTGATCAATGAATGGTCATATTGCACTTAAATAACAGATCATAAAATTTTTTGATAGTTTTGCTGTTTGAAATTCTTTTTTGTAAATCATTTTCATCATTTTTTAGAATGAAATAGTAATAAATGCATCTTCTAAATATCTCAAGTTGAACACAGAGGTTTACCACACAGAGATCTCAATTTCTAATTTTAAAGGAATAATAAATCTGCTGCTGTTGTTATTTCTAATGTCCTTTGCTAAGAACAAGTTTGCTGATATAGTCAGCGATTTCTCTTGTTTTTTAAGTAGCGCCAACTAGGGCTACATACTCATAACATTCGGTTGCACAGTCCCTTTTTGCGGGGGGGGGACATTCACACACCTAAGAGATAGAACACAGAAGAATAAGCATGTCCTAACCGGGACTCGCACCTGGGGGCCCAGATCACGGGGAAGACGCGCTACCTCTGTGCCAGGACGCCGACGATATTAACTTTGCTGCTCTGTTGCAAGCTTTTTATGGGTTTTTATTATGAATAAATCCAGTTTCCTTTCGTTCGCTGAAGAAATACTTCAGAGACTTTTGTTAATTCTTATTCCAAATAATTATCTTCACTGATATTAGGAATCGTCTATTTGAATGTTATCATCACGAAGTGTTAAATAGTCTCTTGAAAAAGTGCTACATTTCAATAAAATTTTCAATCTAAAATTTTAGTAAATATCTCATATCTATGTATTTTCTCAAATTTGAGAAAAGTAAATTAAGCATAGTCCTCCAGTTTGTTCAAGTGTGTTTTGTAATAAAAGAACAAAAAAAGCATATTATTTTCTTTTACAAGGAATTGCAATATTAGTTTTGGCCCTTCCAAAGAAAAGTACAAAAAAATTCTCTAATTGAAATGTTTAAGCATAGGGGCTTTGCGATTATATTAGATTTATTTTGTTACTAAAGATGGAAGGCAATATGCCATCTGTCTGTCAAGATAAAGTGCAAATTTTAATAAAATTCTGACGAGCAGACATGCGGATGAGATCCATTCAGCCTAAAATATCAATTTTTCATTGCATTAAAAATATAATGGATCACGTTACCTGAGCATTGAAAACAATTTTATTAAGCATGTATATTTCGTTCAGATTTTTTAATCGCGCTTAATGTTATTATTTAAATATAAACATGATGGTTAGATTGGGTTATTTGCTGAAAGAGAAGCTTCTATTTATTTGATAGGTATGTAATAAACAATATATCTATCAAGACGAAATTCAAATAGGCATTCTCTTTCAAAATTCCTTGTAATTTTAATATATTTTTGATAAAATGTCGTGATAAACACATTAGGTATAAAAAAGTATAATTTAACACCTAGCAAACCTCTTTGAAAAATTATCTTTAAATTACTTAATATATCACATTTTTAATTTATTCTCAGAAAGTATATTTGAAAAGTTCTAATTAATAATTCTAGTTGGTAATATGGAGATTTAACAGTTATCTTCAATTTACCCTTATTTACTTTAATAACCTAATTTAAAGATATAGGAGGTCATTCAAGTCGTGAGAGAAATGAAATATGCTATTCGGTTTCATTGCCCAGAAAACTATTCGAGACTCGTAAAAACCTGTTGATTTATACTAATAACTATAAATCTTAATCCGTGAATAGTTGCTAATGGATTTTAGAATTTTAAACAATTGCTTTACAACACCTTTTGTGTCTGAATTTTGTTTCATAAAAATCTCAATCCAATAGAACATAAATAATATCTAAATTTTTCTAAAATATTGCATATTCCATCATTGTAAAAGAAAGAATATAACAGCGTTTATTAAGAGGTTGAATGTTTTGTTATTTTAAGTTTGATGCCAGAAGACTAGTTATGCAATTATTAAACCAAGGAATAAATAAGAAAACAACGGCTTCAAAAGTCATATTAGAGTATTTAACTCCAATTTTTCTTATTGGCTATTCAGAAATGAGAAATATCTTGTAATAGCAGATTTAACCTTCTATGGATCCGTGTCTTTCTGGTCACATTTTAATTTATAGACATTTATTACTAAATAATTATAGCTTTTTTTCGTGAGATAATGCATTATGACGTTGCAAACACAACCAACACTAGTATTTATGATTATTGCTAGGCTCATCAACCCAAAATAGCAATATAATTGTTGTGCAAACAGTTGGCAGTAATAATACGCAAAACCATTTTATACAATCGAAATTATTTGTGCTTTTGTCAGTGATTACCAAATTGTTTATGGATGCATGTACAATTATGCCTTACACCAAATGCAAATTGTTTTATGCCCTATCACATATGAGCTATTATACAAAGAAGAACAAATATTATATTATGGTGGCAGGTGGGACTTGAAAGTCAAATAATAATTAAAACGCAATAAAACTGCTTAAACAAATAAATTGGTTTTCATTTGCATATATAGGTTAATAATTTCTGATTTTTTGTTCCCACAATTTTTTTTGGAATTAAAACAAAAATTCGGCCCATAGGGGTTAAATGGAGTTTGATGCTTTAATCTGACGTCATCAGTATTGTAGAATATGATCATCTGACAAATTACTAATACATAAATATACAGTGCCTTGCAAGGAAGGAAGCTTATTTTACAAAAGACAACAAAATTTTTATTAAATTTAACTTATTCTATGTCATAGAAGTAAAATTTAATTGTGCTTGTTAATTATAATACCTCTATAAAAGAAAATTGATATTTACTTGAAAAACTTTTTTGAGAGCGTAGGAAACAAAATTCAATACTTAGAGAATAATGATTTATTTATTCAGCATTTATAAATTTTAAATATACCACCAGCACTACAAATGCTTATCAATTGTAAAGCGAATTGTTATTTATTAGTTATTTTAGAGTTATTTAGTAATTTTTTAGAGTTATATTATTAATTTCAAATAAATTTTATTAAATTATTTTTAATTAATCTCCTTCTTCTTATCTATCTTTCTTTCTTTCGTCATAATCATTGAACAGCGTATTTAAAATAAAATAAGTATTCACCCATTTTTTTCTTGATAAACTAGTACCCTATTCATTAAGAAAGCAGTATATAAGAATGGGGTCTGCCACAAACTAGCGAGTTAAACAAAATCAATACTTGAAAACAAATAACAGTCCTGAGCAGATTCAAAGAAACAATATTTCAAAAAGAATATGCTCTACTTTATTTGTAATCTTTATGGATGGAAAAAAAAACTTTTTGAATGAATACAAACATTCTGGATTGAAAAGTCAAACATTTTTTTTAAATGGAAATCTTTCCTAATAAAGAAAAAGATCAGTTTTTTATTCAAAAGTATCCAAACATTTTGAAATACTTAATATTATTTATAAAAACATGTTAATAAAATGAAACACTGATTGCTTTTTTCATTAAAAACAATCAAACGAACCAACCTTTGGCAAAATCAATAAACTTAAAATAAGAATATTTTCTTCCGAATAAATTTATTCTTACCAAATTTACTTTCTTAAAAATGCTGGTAAACTGACTTTTATATCGAATGCGCTTTAGCTTTGGTAATAATGGAATATAAATATTATTTTAAATCTAGATTGCATATTCATGGTCTCAATTTTGTAAGGTTGATATCTAAAAATCATTCGGAATGAATTTATATTCAGAGAGTAAAATTCAACGAATTTAACAATGCAAAACGCTTTAGATGGGCATTCGGGTATGTCTTTTGTATATTATTTTTAATGCAACTTTCACTTTCTCCATATAATACTCTTGCGTTTCATTTTTAAAATTTCAACTTAGGGATTGCAATGGAATAATTTAGCCAAAAGATCAGCACACATTTCTGGCTTTTAAGGCTGATTTTGCGTCTTTCCACAGAATACTAAAACTCTTGTCATGCGGCTTGAATAATTTTATTCCCCGATGAAGCATGAATACTAGTTTACTGCATTTATTTTACATTTTATCTCTTTATTTGGTTGATGATATTTATATATATATTTATATTTAAAATTAAATGAAGAGGGAGAGGGTCTGCTGCATGACATCTATTACAGTTCCTCTTAACATCCTCTGTTGAGTTTCATGCCGATTTTTTATTATGTATAATAACTTATTTTTATATATTATATTAAAATTATATTAATCATATTGATCTGGAGACTGAACAGAATAGCCACAAAGGTAGACGTTTGAGTCTTTTATGCATTCATGATTGAAATTTTCTCAAAAAAGAAGTAATACGATGTTTATTTGAGGCATGACTATTCACATGTTGAAGAAGATCAACACTAGAAATTGCAGGTCTCAAAGTGCGCGGCAGAAATCGAAAATTCTGGCCGATCAGATAATATTGCAAACGATTTTCGTGTTTGAGTTTTAGTGGATGAAAAGTTAATTAATTTTAAAAATATGAAAAACTGTAACTGCCTCACATATAAAAAAATATGAGAATAAAACAGAGAAAAATCCCCCTTTCACTATTGAAACTTGACCAACATTATTTGCAGAAAACGATACTTGCTTTTTATTCGGCTACTTGCTTTTTATTTTATTTTATTCGGTTTGAATATATTTAATTTCTAAATGAAGCAAAAGGCATTGTAACTGTAATATTCTACGTTTTATACATTCTTTTTTTGAGTTATTATATCTGTAATTGTGTGGGCATCATAAAACAATTATAAATTTAGTAACAAAATGAAATACAAAAAGGGCAAATGATAATTTGAATCTGGAATTCAAATTTTCCTTTATTCATTCATCATTTATTCATTAATTCATTATCAAATTATTCATACATTTAGGCATTTTTATTTCTGAATCCTTTTCACTTCACTTTATTTAGTTATATATTCATATTCAGGTACGCTTTTTTTACAAATATTTTATGAAAGTGTAGAAAACTTTGAAAAAAACTACAGCATTTTAAATCCAATGATTAATTAATTTTTTACAAATATATTTCTTATTTTAGGAAATATTATAAAAATATATATAAAAAATTCAATTAATCAAAATTGTGGTAAATTCACCCTCAAAGCTGTACAAGTAATGAAATTTTTTTAAAACCATGAAAGGGAAGGCGACACTTGGAGCTTTTATACTTTTGAAAATGAGAAATCCCAAAAAAGGAGTTTATTTTATAGTTTTATGGGCTCTCAAGATTGTCTATAACAGTTATTAATCATCAGAAAATGTAAAAATTCCTTCGTTAGAACTTGTAAAAACTGGGTATCATCTATTTACCGGCTGTTTAGTTGAAATAGAAGTGTACTTTTTTATTTAAAAAGAATCTTTTTAATTTCTCTGTCTAAAAAAAACAATATACGTATATCCGTACATTTTTCGCCTTAAAAGTTGCAGACGTGGGTTTTTCCAGTTTTGTAAATGTTTATTCAGAACGTCTAAATAATGAAGCGATTACTCCTTTTTCTTACCAATAATTTGTTAATCAAAATATCTAGAATATTAAGGATTTTTACTTGTTAGCTTATTTTCCTATTTCTACTTCCAGAGTGATTAGTTTGACTTGTTATCGTATAATAAAAACAACTGGTCATAGCATCTATTTATTTAAGTGTACATAACGACACTTATATTTTCATTTAAAATATTAAACATAAGTGATTATTTTTTATTAAAAAATAAATGGTTTTATCATATTATATAATTAATATTATCAGGTTAAATTTAAAGATGTCAAATTAAAACAATTAACCCCTCCTTTGTTACACTGCTTTTTGAAGAAAAAGAAAATTTTATTATTTTTATTCCATAATATAATGACCACATAGTATGGTATTTGAACAGAGCTTTACTTGAATTAAAGGTACCATCCAATTTTTGAAACCCTCCTCCCAGTACAATTATGAATCAAATGGAAATAGAAAAGAATTTGGAAAGACTCTTTTCTAAATAATGATACATTTCAGAAGTTTTTAGGAAGAAGTTCATTCAAAATTTGAGACATTCCTAAACATTTAAAACTCATCTACAAAATTTTTAACTGATTAAAATTATGCTGGTAACTTATGCCATATAAACAAACCATTCCCATAAAATTGATACATTAAATGTCTGTTTCTGTTCTTTATAGCTAAGAAAGCGAAATCTAAATAACTTAACTGATGTTATGTTGAGATAGTGCATATTTCTAAAATCCAAGAAATGCAATAAAAAAAAACTCAGTATATTTGGTATATTTCAGTATATTTGGTTATTTTTCTCTCAATAACCAAATATACTGAATTTAAATGCGATTTCAAGTATGGGCTTCATTACCTCAAGCCAGATGAGAAATTCTTGAACTTTCTATAGTTTTATGGAATTAGCTGAGATTAAAATATTGATTTTTATACAATTTCTCCTTCAAAATGCTCAATTTATGATAATACAAACGATTTAATTTATAAGATACCAGAATAAAACTGTGATAATATTAGATAAGTAAAGGATTAGAGACGAAACAATCTAAACCGAATTTTTTTTCCTTTTTTCCGTTGATCCATCAACACTAAAGGTTTGAAGAATGTTCATTTCTATTCGCTTTGCATTGAACTCGAATGGAAACGTCTTAACCCATTAATATCCGAAACTAAAAGGAATGAATTTATTTTTATACAAACGTTATTATTAATTAATTTGGAAATACATAACAATAATTTATAATAAAAATGTCAAAATTTGGCCTAACCTTTGAGAAATCGAGTGTTGTGGTCGCACAACTTGTGCGAAATAGGAGTACGGAGTTGAACCGAACTTGTGAGAAGTTCCTCAGAATTGATTTCATGGAAATATCTTGAATTTTTCTTTGCTTTTGAAAACCACACATACTATTAAAAGAAATTAATTATTATCAGATTTATATTCAAAATGAATAAATTATGAATTTACATTCAAAAATTTTACAACAATCACGATGCAGTGCAATTGCACAATCTTTGCATCTGTATATTGTGTGATGATGACATTGCTTGCAACACAGTCTGACTTTATAATAAATTAGTTACGCACTAAATGTTCATTATCATTTCCTTCTTCTTCATCGCTAGCTTCTGTAGTTTCTGATGGAATATATATATATATATATATATATATATATATATATATCGGTCGACCGAAAAACGAAATGGATAATAGATCTCTCATAGTGAGCTGAACTACCCTTTCTACACTGACGATGCGACAGCATAACACATATTTTCCATCCCTCTCTCCTCAGGTTACCGAAAATATCTGGTGAATGAAATGCTGCGTTAAACTGTGACCTTGGCTAAAAGTAGATAACCTTTAGTACTTTTTCTTTTTCATTATTTTATCTTCAATAATGCAAAGTCAATAGTTGTGGTTGAAAAATACTTCAAATTTGACCCTCGTTTTTGAAAATATAATCATTGTCTGTGTTAAATATTTTTTCACGGAAATATTCCTCTTTTTTTGCCTAACTTAAAAATTGCAATTTATATGAAATTTTTTTGAGCATTAAATTTCCATACGCATTTATTACGACCGTTGCGTCAACGTAACACCAGCGGTTAATGGGCTAAGATTCTATCTAGATGCCTATTACTCTTAGCTTTGATTAAAGATAATGAATACGTCTGCTCCTTAATGAAGAATATGGGAACTTAAACTAAAGGTTTTTATTTGAAAAAAGTGTAGCTTTGGCGCATGTTTCGTTAGTGTATAATCTAATTAGAAATGGGGCAAAATTTCAGAAAATCGTAATAGAGCTTGGAGTATTCTAACTTTAAAAACAAAAACTATTCGATTTCAGTAACAACGCACTGTTAGTATGGTTATAATTTAAAGTCTTTTCTTACCTGGTTTTGCGTTATAAGATTTTTTAAGGATAATTTTTAAGGAATTATGAATTATAATAGTGGAATTATAATAGTTTTTATTAGCTTCATATATATCAGAATAAAAACCCATAATGTCCTTCTAAGGATTTACTACAAAATCTAACAACGGTTATTGGGTTAATCCTACTAAGACTTATTCTTTGTGACAAGTTTGTAGCTGCATTGCACTCAAATATTGCAAACTTAATATCATTGTTCCATTTAAGAGACGAGCTTTTGAATACTTTTCTTTGTGATATTCTAGATAGAATTAAAATTTCTTGGTATACCTTTAGTGGATTATTTATATAAATCTTCAAGCTTTTTAAAAATTTAGATTTATACAAAAGCAATTTTTTAATTTATCATTAAATCATTTAACAGGAGACTCAATAAAAGAAAAAAGTACATTCTATACTTTTTGTCTGTATTTTAATTAAATTTGTTCTATAGAAGAACATTTTAAGTAGGAATCACGTCAGTATTAACTTCAAGGGAGATTTTTAATTACTGAGCTCAATTTTGGTATTTTGCACAAATGTTCTTAAGAATATGCTTGTGAAAGGAGGATCATCAAAGTGAAATTTACTAAGAACAGATAAAAGCTGACTGTAAATCATGTTTTTTCTTTCACGTTTTTTATAGATAAAAGAGCTAGAGTAAAGTGAAATGAAGGAGAGATTTCTCCAAAACATTAGATTTTAAAGCTAATGTATGACAAATGCAATAATTTATCTGATTAAAAAAAATCAGCTGCCAAATTAGTGTTAAATATCGATTGAGTGTTATCAAACTGCATTCGAAGCATTTGTTTCTTCGAATAAATTATTCCAGACATTTTTAAATTATGTATGTGTTTGAAGAACTAAAAAATATTAAATTAAAAAAATAGATTTACGTATTAAGCCACAACAATTCTTTCGTTCAAAAGACAACTCCACAATTCCTTTTCTAATAAGATTAGGTTCTTTGTTTAGTGAATAAAGTAAAATATTCCTACTCTTTCAGAAAATTATCAACAATTTAAAATAACGGCTATATGATCACATTTTTTTGCCATACCTAATCAAAACTATTCAAATCTATTACATCGATGATATCACCCAGTTGTTAAAGTTTTGTTACAATGGATTACGATAAAAAAGGACATAACTTTTGAGAAATATAAAAGTATAGCTATTTGAAATTTAGATGCGGTGTTGGGAAAAGGTTGTTGAAATCTTTAATGAGACATAGTAATAAAAAATCAAATCTAATCTAATTTATTCTTTAAAGTTCACTGAAAAATAATTCAATTTAATGGTGTTTGTAAAGTAGCAGAACAAAATTGCAAAGATAATCAATCCTATTTAATATGCGAGTAAAGTCGCTCTCTTCAGATAGTAAAAAAAAACTGAAATAGTTCACTTGACTTTCCGACTTGACTTAAATATTTATCTTCTTGATTACTTATTGATCAAAATCAAGGAAATGGGGATAGTTGCCAAACTTCAAAATCTATCAGTCGAGGATTCTTGATATAAATTTTGTTTCTTTTATTTAAGTAAAGTTCTTTTTCCCTTCTATATGGAAAAACCTCCTCAAATTAACTCTCCCTGATATTAAAAATGAACTTTTTAAAGACTGTACCACATTTTTGTAATTTTGTAATTCTTAATAATATATATTTACTATAAATCACTGTCTGATAAGCTTATGAAGTAAAAGTGGAAATTCACATTCTCTTCTGCTTTATTTCATCCAATTTCAGCAATTTCAGCTTATTTTATTGTATGTATATAATAACATCAGGCTAAGAATATTATGAAGGGCATATTTCAATGGTTAAATATTTTATGAAATGTATAGAAAAACGAATGTTATTCATCAAATCTCTCCATAATTTTTCTTCTTAATATCCCTGAACATGAGAATGCCTATTTCAAAGATTTTAATACAGATTATATTCCATATTTCCCCCCTGATTAAGCAAACAAACTTATAGATCCTTACTGCATAAAATAATCTACCTTATTAATAGGTATTGTTTTTCAATTCAGAAGTTGAATTTATCGAAATTCAAAGTTCTTATATTTTTGAAATATGCTTGGTTTTTTTCTACAAAAATCCAATTCATTAACCTTAACCAAAATAAAATAATTTTACATGGTCTTTCCTAACGTTAATATGTTTTTCTAAAATTTCATAATAATATAAATTTACTCATAATCTTACTATTTAGTGTGGGAATAAGATCTTCTCAAACAAAGTGATTTTTCAGAGTTTATTTACTGTAAAAGAAAGAAAATTCCAGAATATTGCTGAATTTTTAGAATAACTGCGTTTCAAAGTACACTAACCTTTTTAAATTTAGTCTTCAAAACTTCTCTTTCTTTAGGATTAAGAAAAAATAATATGCTTTAGGAATATTGATCAATTTTTTATTTCTTTTGTTGTAATTTATAAATTTTAGGGCTTCTTATTTTCAGCTTATTCCTCTATTTTTCTGTTTTATAAAATATCATCAGTTTGCTTAGTGATTTAAGAATTCCATTAATAATTTAAAGATTTCTTTTCGTATTCTCACTTCCATTGTATAATGATATTTTATACCCTTATTATTTATTCATCGTGCAAAGTACTTCCAAATTTTGTAACTTTATTTTTTAAATGTATGATACGATTTACTACTGATACAAACTCCCAACAATTTTTTTTTAAATTTTATTCTGCAGTGAGAAACATTGCTCTATGACATACTAGCAGTAGCCACACGGCGTTACCCGTGGTATAGCATCCAAGAAGAAAAATGAGCTTTGATGAACAACAACAAACAAAAAATACATTTAGAAATTATCAAAAGCAGCCACAAATCAATTTTTATAGCACACACTCAGAAATATTTAGATTGTTTAAAAGGCAAAACTATGATATGTCCTTAAACAAAAAAGGATCATCGTTTCGTTTCTCAAGATATTCAAAATACATCTGTAATTCAGTTCAAATGCAATTCAAAGAAAGATGGTTATTTCAATCATCGAAAAACTTTCCACCCTTAAATATGGTCATTATTTATTTGATATTCGCTAACCGAACGTTTCTTTCATCTTCCAGCCAAGGTTGAATTAGATTTTTTAAGGGGCATAATGAGTTTTCAATCGCTGTTTAAAATTACTAGTAAACAAGGAGATGCATCACATATTATTACCACGTCCCATACTCTTGGCACATGCGTAGCTTGAGATTTTCGCGCATGTACGGATAAGTGCACAAATAAAATTGCAATTACAAAGCTCTTTTTTATTTTGGTATAAGTTTAATGAGCTAAAACTTTTCCCAATAAATGATTTACAAAATGGTATAGATATATCTATTATCCGTTAACTATTTCTCGAGTTTTTGGGGTTGAAAAATACAGACGTTTTCGGGAGACTTCCTTTGCTACACAACACTTATGCATATATATATATATATATATGCATAA
>JAOUZG010010951.1:5826539-5863791 GCA_026289955.1 Argiope argentata
TATATATATATATATATATTAATTATTAGGCTATAAAAAATTTCTAGCTCTTTGTTTCTGTATGAGCGATCACTTCTATATATGTTTTGATGCTTCTAATTAGGAATTGAAGAGATATTGTGGACTCTTCTCGAAAGATATTATTCCAGGTGTTTAATATTCCCATATCTCATATAAACAATCTAGTACAGCTCTAATTTACGTAGAATATTTTTATATAATTTTGAGGAATAATAAAGAAATAATAAATATGAAATTTCTCATCAAAATTATGCTAAAAATCATTAAAAAAACAATTTTATTTAGCTTGAAATCTTATTTTTGATTATGAAAGGTTGGTTTAGTATATATAAATGTTTGGTTAACTATTAATATAATTTCAAACAAAGTAAAACAGAAGAAATGTTTTATTAATTTACTGAAAAATTTTTCTTCTGATTTCTTCCCTCAAAAACAATCATGTATGGAAAAAAACAACGAAACAAAAGAACATTGTTCTGATTCGATAGGAATTTGTTATAAACTAGTCGTATGAATTCATTATTGCATCTTAATAGTTTATATTTGTTTCATGCATCTTTCAAATTCCTGTAAAATTTGATTTTCATTAATTATGTTACAAAATTTGCAAATGTCTTGATCGAAGAATAAGGAAGTTGGAATATCATTGCAATATCTCATTTTCAACAGCTTTGATTTTACCGAGATATCCTTGCCTAAAAAACACTAATTAGAAGGAAGAAAAAAGTGCGGGAAATAATGAAATAATTTTCCTTCAGGTTACCATTATCCACAAATACCTCTGTTGCTTCTGGCTCTATCTTCTGTGTGCTCGATTTCTGCTTTTAGAAGAACGGATGAAAGAGTAATGCGCAAAACATTTGCTGTGGAAGAAACAACGGATCGGAATGTTTCGGCTGTAGTTCAGTATGGCATATCTTGAAGGTGTGTTTGAACGGATCAAATCAATCTTTAAACAGTGTGGAGTTTTCGCTTAAGTTCAATGAATCGCCATAATAAACTATTGAAAGTTGCAGCATTAAATATAGCTTGTGTAGAATTTTTGTGACAGAATTCAAAATGTTGAATTACTTTCCTTAAGTAAAATAATGAAATAAGTAGTGTTAGGATTATAATTATTTATGGCACATTTTTATTTCTTAACATTTTTTAACTGTCTTTGACATTTCTTTGCAATAGTTGAAATATTAGAAAATGGTTTTGATAATCAAAACATTTATTTCAGTTTATGAATAAATGCTATATATCCAGCAAATTTTTTAAAAAAATTCTTAAAACATCAGTAAAGATCAACAAGTCACCAAGCTATTAAAAGCTTAGTGACTTGTTGCGATAAAAGTATATCAAAAATATTCTTTTATCGCAAATTTAAAAAGAATATTAGAAAATTCAATTTAATAAATTTCATTCCAAACCTGTGAAATTTTTTGTTAGAAACTAGTAACTATTAAAATATGCAATATTTTCTGCATAACATCAAATGAAAATGCCGTTTATGTAAAATTAAAACTCTAAAAAAGTAGGGAATTTCTTTATTTGGTTAAAAATACGGCTTTTTAGTAAAAAATTACTAAGAGTTGTTTGACCATGAAAGTAATAATTTTTCATCAATATAAGTAAAAATAAATAAATAAATAAAAATATGGAGATATAACTATTAAAAAAACTGTAAAAAAACCCAACTGTAAAAAAAAGTGCTGTGGAATTACTTTTTATACAAAAATTTCAATACACATAATTGTATGCAATGTAAAAAATATTCTTGATAAGAAAGAGTATAAATAATCGTAAAACAGCATATAGATTTGACTAATAGTAATCTCAATGAAATCATCTCCAACTAAGCAACATCAAACAAGAACAATGATTTGAATAATATTTCCCTGTAACCTAACCTCGTTTCACATTTTCTATAAGAGCATATTCCGGCGTCCTAGCTCAGAGGTCCTCCTCGTGATCTGAGCTTCCCGGGCCCGAGTCCCGGTTAGTTCATGGTTGTTCTTCTGTCCACTATATGTGAGTTATATGAATGTGCCCTCTGTAAAAAGGGGATGTGCAAGCGAATCTGTGTGTGTCATCCTCATATAAGCTAGAATTCAGATTTCTACCCACGCGAGCTCAGGGGTCCATACCCTCAGAAGCTACTGCACCCCCTCTTTCCTATGTAAAGCGAATACGAGATCATCGTAAGAACATATTTTTTTCGGAATGTTAATATTTAGATTCATATAAGAGGAATTCACTTGTAAATGATGAAAATGCATAGTATCACTTCTAATATTTCAACATTTCAGTGCATCTATCAATCAACATATAATGCTCTACAGTTCCTAGTGCTATCTTTCATCAAAATCAATATTAGGTATGTACTAAATTTTGAATATAGCACAAAGATTGGAGCCAGAAGAATGACAATCGAAACCAAATAGTAATTTCCCTACTATTCATCCACATAACAGTCGTCTTTCACAGAATGATTTCTTCATTTGTCATTTATTATAAGTAATTTCAACCCATTAGTATAAGAACCCGAGGACAATGATGAATTATCTTTGCTAGTTGTTCACACCTCTGAAACCTTCGAATTTCTTGTAATGAGCGTGCATACAGTAATGATATAGTTTATCTTGGACAAAGCCTGTATGATTGATTTTAGATAAATATGAGTTGAAAGCTGGGTAAGAATTATGGGGAATTATTGTTATCATCAAAATTAAACAGAACAAGAAAATCAATACATTTTCTTTAATATAATAGAAGCAATAAATAATGTGAATAGTAATAAGCATAGTATTCATTTTAATTAAAGCATTAAAATAATATTTAAAAATCATTATTTTAACAAAAAACATGGTGTTAAAAATCTAGAAAATATAAAGTGTGATGTGAATATTTTGAATATCTCGAGGAAACATTTATAGTTCGTCTTTTTTCATACTTATAAAATCACGGACAAAATAGCACAACTCTATATCGAACATAAAATAAAGTTTTACTTTTTTCATAACTTTAAATAGAATCTTATCCAATTAATAAAAAACTGTTTGATTCCTTTGGAAAAATATTTTTTCGGTAGTTGTTTAGTGTATATTTTTGTATCGAATTTATTCCTTTTACAATCAACTGTAAAATTTATTTAATTCATTCCAATTTCAATTTAGAATTCTAAATAATATCTATGTGTCTAAAGTTCAATCTAATATTCTTTCGTTTAGTTGCTAATGAAATTATCAAATTAATGATTATAAAATATTGAATAATATTTGAAACATTGAAGATATCAAAGCTGAAGTAAATCCATACTGATTGTAAGGTTGCATTGCATTGAGTGTACGAGTATAGTTTTTTTTACAGAAAACGCAACAAC
This sequence comes from Argiope argentata, assembly GCA_026289955.1. NCBI lineage: Eukaryota > Metazoa > Arthropoda > Arachnida > Araneae > Araneidae > Argiope > Argiope argentata. The sequence goes on from JAOUZG010010951.1 coordinate 5,829,928, forward strand.
AAAAAATAGTTATAGCTGGTCCATTGATGACCGAAAATAAGATGAAAATTGTAAGAGCTTAAAAATATAGTTCCTTATTTATTCCACATAGATATATATTTTATTTCATTAATTGAAAAAACTCATATCGGCTAACTTTAATTGAAATTCAAATTTGAAATTTCGTAGGGTTGAAAATTTACAAGCATTCCGCTCCTCCAGCATTTCAGACAATATTTTATATGATTTATACGAATTTATACGATTTAATTAATTCCTAAATTACTTAATTAATAAAAAGAAGTGAGTGAAATTTAATGACTATAAAGAGTAAAAAACAAGTATTTCTCTAGGAAAAATTTCATAAGATAGTCAAACTCGTGGATGAAAATTAAAACTTTTTCAATCATGACTCTGATGAGCCCAGAGTGTATGAAAATTGTTCTCCAATACCAAGTGCCTCGCATTCCATGACTAATAAAAGGATAGAAGAGAAAATACACTACATTCATGTCCAAACTTGCGTGTAAGAGTTTCTCTTCTTTTTACCTATCAATAAAATTAATTTTATGAAGATTTTACTTCTTTTCAATCCACTATATTAAATTAAAAAGCACAAGCTTATGAATATTGTCTCCATTATTATCTTGACTTTTTTTTACATTGACAAATTAGATAGTTACAAAAATAGGATACAATTTTAGTCTATAGATATTATTTCTGTCTATGTTTTTCTGTACTTAACTGAAAGACAAATTCCTGCGTCATACAGCAAACTCTTTAATGGAAGGAATGCTCGTGGATGCGGGGATATAAGAAAGCAACATGTTTTGAAGAGCAAATATAACACAGATTTTTTCACTTAGAGTCTGCTTCCCTCAGGTAAATAGTAAATATTTTACAATAGAACATTTGACATTCTTGCCATTAAATTATAAGAGCAAGCATAATTGAAAGTTTAGAGATCAAAGGATAGCATTTGTGAAACTCTTGCCTTATTATGTAATTTTTTAAAGTTTTTTTTTTCTTCTGCTTGTTCCGCAAGTGTTCTGAGATAAGAGTTAGATAAAATAAGTGGAATTGCAATGCTGAAATCTGAATATATTTTTTTATTAAGCTATACAACAGGGATGTGTCTTAGAAATGATGGGAAAATATTCTGAGTTAAATTATTTCTTTTTCAAAAAGTCACCAAATTCCTATATTATCAAATGTAATTTTTGACAAGCCATATGTTTTTCATTTCAAAAAATATTCCTTACATTTAGTACAGAAATGTACATGAATAAAAATAAACAAAAAAAAGGTATTTAAAAATTGTATCCTTTTATTCATGATATTATCCAAATTTAAAGTTCATTTGAAGTGAAAAATATATTTTTATCTTTAGTCATAAGTTTAAAGAGGCACAGTATCTCAATATTTTTAAAGTTTAATGTTTAAAATTATATTTTACTTTTATATTATGTACAGTACTCTGTAACTCTCCCTTAAATGATTTTTGTAATAATTAATTTGTTTAATTTTAATTTTTTTTAAAAAAATGTTTCAGCTTTTTCAAATATAAAGATTGTTCTTCTGGCTATTAGTATACTACATAAAACTTAGTATGTATTTCCTTCTGCCAACAATATTTTATTTTTTATTTTTAATTATTGTAGGAACCCCCCCCCCCCAAAAAAAAAGCTTCAAAATGCAGAAATTCTGACTTCAGACTTTTTTTAAAAAAATATTTTTCAGCTTAAAGCTAATTCCATGCTAAGATTTATAAAATATATATACTTCTTTATATTCGTGAAACTTCTCATACTCCTAACACAGTTTTTCAGAAAGCCTTTGGTTTTCGAAATGTAGAATATAGGCAAAAGCACAAAATAGAGAAAAATTCCTTTAAAGTTTTAATTGATCTAAATCATAGTAGAAAATCTATCCAATTCGCCTGTCACTTTTACAAAATGTGATTCAAGCTGTTAACAAATTCGATAAAATTAACGAAAAACCAAAATTTCACAAACCTATATCAAAACACCACCAAAAAATTAATATTTATATCAACATATATTAAATGTGTATTTATACAATTCTAATTTCTATTTCTAAAATTACGCTTGGTTAATACAATTGTAACTTTTTAGTATTTTTCACAAATGACTTTGTGGAGAGGCTCATTGGAGTTTTATTTCATGCACCAAATAATAAATCACTCTAATACAAGGGTTCTAAAACTTTTAAACATAGTGACCCCCTTTTTAGACTAAGTGGCAACACACCCAAAGTTTTAACTCTGTCTAAAGTTTAGACAGAGATTTTGAAAATTTTACACGTAACAGTTCGTAGAGTATGTGTCGGGTATTAGCTCCACATCCCTTGACACTTCATCTTTCTCCTTACTAGTATCATCTCATCTTGAAACTTTGATTGAACAGTTTACAGATTACATTCAAGTTAAGGATATGAGTGGAGTTGTGTGAATAGTCAATCCGTTCAGAGAGCAAGCCTTAACAAAACTGAGCTAAGTTTTCGTCATCATGATCAACTCATTGGGATTTCAAGTGATCAGTCAGCGAAAGTAACTTTTAAAAAGGCTTATGTCGGTAAATTTTGGGTTCGTATTAAAAAGGAATACACAGAACTGTCCACAACAGCATTAAAACCTTTTACGCCATTTTCAACATATTACAACTCTGGACAAGGATTCTCTATAATGATAAATTTAAAAACAAAATCAAGAAATCGCTTGACTCTGGAAAATGACATTGTTCTGCTTATTTCAAAGCTCATTTCAGACATTAAAAAATTGGTTAACTCCAAAAAAGCTCATGTATCCCATTAACTAATAGAACACGAAAACCAACTTCTATGTGTATTAAAAGCTTTATGTGTACTCATTTTTTTAATGAAAACTACAGCAATAAACCTGCAGACCTTCCTAAGGGTCGCGACCCACCTTTTGAGAACCCCTGTTCTAATAGATCATTTGATGCAAGCCTTTATAAAGTAGCTATATTTGTGCCATATGAGCTAATTTGCCATGTGTTTGAATCTAAAAAGTGGCCGTGGTAACATTGTTTACTCTTCTGTCATGCCTCAAATCATCTCCTCTCAAATCAAAAATTCTTCGGTAACAATAAAAAATAAAGAAACAGTTTCTTCAGTCACATTTAGAATAACACAATTCATCATATTAATCAATAGAAAAAATTTCGATATTTTTTATTATTTTTTGAGTACTGTACTGCATTATTAAATGCGTTAGTTTTAAATAAAAATATATTACATTTGTTTAAAAACTAATAAATTTCTATTTAAACAACATATTAGAAATAAGGAGAGGCATATTTTTAAAGCAAATTTTTGCCAGTGTCTGAGAATCAAAGTATTTCTACATCTATGGTATGAGGAATTAGTTGACAATGATCTCTTTATATATATAATATATAAATATATAATTATCGAAAAAGTGTAAGAAATTTCTAATTAATAAGTATCAAAGTTTATGTTAGATTCATATATTAGTAAATTTTCTATTCAAATGATAAGCCTGAATTTATTCTTATGAGTACTCGAGTGTAAAAGATTTTATTATATTAATATTTTTTCTAATTAATGGTACTGAATTTGGCTAAAATGTAGAAGGAAATAATTAAATATATATATTGAGTCTGATCTGATAAAAAACCCCCCAAGAAAGTGAGCATTTTTTTAATTGTTCATTGGAAACTAAAATGAACAAAAAAACGTCATGCAATTTTTTTAAAAAAAATACACATTATAATCTATCATAGATAACTGTTCAGCTGTAACATAAATTTTACTTAGTTAAAACAGAAAGTACTGCAATTGTTTTGAAATTATGTTTATTGAAACCATATTTATATTATTAATTGCATATTATTTTCAGTAAAGCAGAGGTAATTATTATTTTAGAGCACAAAATCAATTGAATTAATACATACACAAACTTTTTTTAACAATAACTAATTCTTTTAAAGGGTGGAAGAGTGATAGAGTTTGAAACAACCATTTTAATATATATATATATTTCTGAAACAGCGCAATGCATTTGTTACAATTTATAAATAATCTTAATTTGTATAAATATTATTTTTGATGAATTCTTTTCAAATTCTAATTCATTTGTTAGCTATTTTTTTCTTTATGATAATATACTCTTTTTTATAAAGCATACAATAACATTATGTACTAGAAGACGCGAAATGTGAAGCATATTGTTAATTAGAATTTTCTATTATTTAGTGAATATCGTTTAGTGATAGATCTGCACTTCACATACAAGTCTTTTAAGTTTTTCTATTGCTTAATCGCTTGAAACGTTATCAATATTAGTTTGTATCGAAAAACATGTAAGTTGAATTTAAACCCTAATTCAGCGTAGCCAATTATATTGTTTATCAACGTAAAACGCTTTTGTGGATAAAATACTTACATTTTCCTTAAATACTATAAAAATGAAAATAAAATAAAATTTTGTATTTGAAATATAGAGTTTTTTAAATTGAAACTTCAACAACTAATATTTTTCCATTCATACAATGTAATAAAATAAACATTATTGAACCTATCTAAATCTTTTTTCCGAAACAAGATTAAAATAGAATTGAAGCACTTATTTATAAGAAATCAATTAGAAAATAGGTTTGGAGACTTCAATTTATAAGAAATCGATTGCACTTTTTTTAGAAATCGGAGTGACTAATCCTTGTCAACTGAGATTCTTCCTTAAACGAAATACCGACTGGTTGCTTAGCTGTTGTTTTTCTTTTTATGTGACTGGTTCCAAAGTCTCAAAATTCATCCTGTATTGCTATTATTTAAAAGTATTTTTTATACTTCAAATTGAAAGTCGGCTTTTAAATACAATCTATTTTGCTGTTATCATTAAAGATATCAAACAGCTCTTATATGTTACATTAATACAATCTAATAAAGACTATCACCTACGCAAATGGCTGATTCAATCATAATGCTAAATATTCGTTCCTTTGAAGTTATTTTTCAAATTGAACTTTTTCATATATTGGTTCTTTAGAATGCTATCAGAAGCAAGGGGTTCTTGAAATACCTCATCTTAATAAGCCACATCCTCTTGGTAGGATATGTTAACTCTGCGTATAAATCCATTATTTAAATATCGGAACGCAATAAGGTGATATAGCCTTTAATATCTTTCTGAACATTTAATTTAAATTCTCGGTAGATAACCGAAACAATTATTATTATCATTATCGAAAAGTAATTCTGATAATTTTCGTTCAACTCTTCGCAATCAGTTCCAATTAATTGTTTTCGATATTTTAATACTTATTTGCTTTTGGCACAGTCTTTTAAAATTGCATAGAAGAATCTTTTCCAATTTGCGGTTTTTTAAAATATAAATGGGACTTATTAATTTTGAAAATTTATTTCAAATTTTTTTAGCATAAACGTATTCGAATAATTGCATAAGTTCATAGAAAGAAAAAAATTAAGAAATGATTTATTATTTACTAAAAAAAACATCTCAATAAATTTTAAATAAAATATTGTTTAGTTTTCAAATAATGTAAAAAACTGCATCATAATAATTGTGTAATTTTTTAAAATTCTTATCAATAAAGATAATCTCATGTAAATGATAAAATAACATTTTTTAGTTAAATATTTCATTAAAATAAAATAAAAATATGTGATGTTCTATATTGTAGGAAAATTTCCAAAGTCTAATAAATTTACTTCTTCGAAATGATTAAAACTTTTAAAATCAAAAATTTTTGATCATAAAGACATGCAGTAAATATTATTACTTATGATTTCATAAATGCGTGTCGTTAATATTAATTTCTAAGTAATGCATAATGATACATAATTATTATAAGTCGATAATGCATACTTCTTAATTCTGTATTAATTTTGGGGAAAGGAAAGACAATATGTTACTATGCAATGCAATATATTATTTTCTTTAGTGTTATATATTAGCAAAGAAGATTTTTCATTTGATAAAATGAAATTTTTTTTTCTTAGAGCAAAATTTCATATCGTTAGTAGGGCATTTTAATTAAAATTCTAATGTTTTGGTACAATGAAGCAAACAAAACATATAATTGCAATTTTTTACTAGGCATACAAAAGAGATTTTCTATTCTTTTACCTTTAATAAATTATTTGTTGGGGATAAATAGCCCTAATCTATGGAATTACGAATTCATTAAAAATATTACTTTCGGAATGGTTTCCCAGAAGAATCTTAAATTAATATGAATACATAATTATAGGAAAAATACTTAAATCTTAAATAGTCTAAAAAGCAATGAGTATGTTTAGATTTTTTTTTACAAAAAATGCTTACAGAATTGAAATAAAATAATTTTATTTATCGATAGAATATTATATTCTTTTGTTTATTTAGCGCAAAAATAAAGATAGTTCCTGTCACTTTTAAATGATCTCAACTTTTAGCAACAAAATCTATTTATGAATAATATTTAGCATCAATATTAATAAATTAAACGAAATTAATCGTCTATGGTGCAGAATAATTCCACTATTAATCCAGATTTTGGTCTGAAGTTCATTGTCAGCTTATAGCCGTGGCAAAAACAATCTTCTGTGCTAGCTCTACTTTCCAAATATTTGATTTTTCTGAAAGAAAAAATTTGCCTTCTTTCCATTAAGTGCATTTCCATTAGTGGGGAAGTGACCCCTACACATATCAAGACACAAGTGCAAACATATTATCTTTGGAAATTTTTTCCAACTTTTGTTCTGATCATATAACAGAAATAAACAATCTTTTTTCTCTATTTTATGAAAAAAAAAATATAGAATACTTCAATATTTACCCTTTCCTAAAATTAAATGGTGTCCATTATTTTTCATTTCATTTAAATGATTTAAATATGTTAACAGTTTTAAACTACATCATGGATTTTAAAACATTTTCGACTGCTGTATTAAAAAATCCTTATCATTTGATTTAACCAGTCAATTTTGGTTTTAAACAGAGGTATTTATTTTTAGGCACATATAATTTTTTAGATGACATGTTTGAATGCGTTACCTACCAAGATTTTCAATTTTAAACATTATGCATTAATTTTCTTGTATACCGGCATTTCGAAAAGTTTTTAGTATTAATCGCATTACGACAAGAACAATTTCATTTTAAAGTTTCAAATAATTCAAATATGCAAGGCATTATTTCTTTATATCAATTTTAATGCTACGTACATGAGTGTAAGTTTTTTAAAAAAGCAGGCTTCTTAAAAATTTTATAAAACCAAGCATACTCTATTTCATGCCTCCTTGTGATATTTTTAGGAATTAAAATTACATTTATCCATCATTAATAAATTCATCGTAGCTCTGCAAATTATGCTTCAACTTATAAATACGTTTACTCATTGTTAAAAGGATTCCTGCTCTACCAAAGAATCTAGTGTAGATTGAATGAGAGTCCCCGCGAGAGTTGAGTTACAGGCAATAACTGATCACGGTCAAAACCTTCAACAATGAAAATGTCTCATCATCACAATGGGTGGAACATGAATCCCAATCAATTCGATGTTACCAGGAAAAGCACTTACTTATAAAGTGATTTCTCCTTAAATTACTCAGGGGGCTTCTCTTTAGGAGAGGGATATATTTTCAAAATAAGTTATTTCATAATATGTGTATAATAACGTCTTATTAAAAGTTATAACCATATACTGAATTTGAAAAAAAAATTAATGAAATATTTTATTTAATGAGAAAATCTAAAAAAAAAAATCTTTTCATCTATTAAAACCAGTGAAATGTATTACTCTTGCGACGGAAGGAGATTGTTTACTTAGGCACTACAATGAATATCGAATTCTTGCTAATAATCCATTACAAATAAATTAAATGTAATGAACATCAGATAAAAGCATTTTTCTTACGCAAGTTAAATATCATTCATAACACTATCAATGTATGAACAAACCGCATGTATGATTAAAAAAATATGATCACAAATTTTAACAAATTGAAACAAAATGTTTCAGAATCCTCAAAGTTTAAAAAAAGTTTACGAAACTCAGAAGAAGTTGAAATATATTATTTGAATCTTTCTTTGGAAGAATCAACTTTAAAATATTCTAGAGCTTCTTTTCGGATACAGTCAAAAGATAAAACACTGAGACATTATTTACCGACATTCTATTTTCTTTTTAAATGTAAAAGTAAGTATTATTTATTATGACATAAAACATATACCGGGGATATTATTTGTTTCTCGAACCGTGTATTTCCTTCTTTCATTTTCAAGGATTAGTCTCTGTAAAGTCCACATTTCAAAACTACGGGCTAAGATACCTAACTTTATTGTTTAATACTTATTACACATCCTTTGATAATCTTTATTTAGTAAATGGAAATGACGTTATTATTACTTGCTCCTATTTAATTAAGAGCAAAAAATTTTTAACAAATTTCATAAGACACTCGTTGAACAATTTTATATTCTTCTCTCTCTAATTGTATGCATTCGTAAGGACATCTGGTTAGGGTGTAAGAAGCTATGCCTGCTCAAAACTATAGGATAATAAAAATTCGCTAATTATGACTACATGCATATAGCAGTTATAATATTGATAATATAATACAATATATACATTGAAAGTGTTGAAATGATCATCAAAAAACTCTTTATTCCGGATTAAGAATGTCTCTTGAAGTCCAAAAAACCTGAATATAGCACAAATGAGCATAGTTGCACTACTACTATTTACCTCATAAATGAAATTAATACCAATTTTCATAAAGATAAAATTAATGAACAGTCCTAAAAATAAGATTCAAACTTTATTTTCTTTCTCACTTGTTTGGCCTCCATATACAGCTTTCAAAGAATTTCTATAGTTAATTGTTAGATATGCCTTCCAGATCTTTTACCATGAATTTATATTTGCAATTTCCTATAATTTTTATCTTACCTCAAATTTCTCCGACTTGTTCCCACTACTGCATATTTATACTCCCAAGTTCTACCACTTCTTTCTAGATTTAATATTTCATGCATTAATTTTAGAGAAGAATTATATTGTCGTAGAAGATAGTACTATGAGTACTTTGTGTATTTGTGAAAAGATAGTACTATGAGTACTTTGTGTATTTGTGAAAAGATAGTACTATAGAAACAAAACCATTATCTTACCCTAGTTGAATGTCAAATGAAAACTTATTTTATGCTAAAATCCTTTCCCATTGCAAGAATCAGAAAAAGGTGATGTGAAAAAAAGGATATATTAGTTTAACAAAAATATTTAATGCATTTATAAAGATGGCAAAACAAAGTGTATTTCAAAAGAAGTTGAGGCATGAATAAACTGACAGCAGAAATCCAATTATCCTGACGATTTAAATTATCTATTTTGGGTCTTTTTTCCTCAATGCCAAAGATTTTTGTGTTTGAAATTATGATGAGAAACATCGCTTCATTTTTTCTGAGTTAAGTTAGCATTCTGTTAAATTTAAATTTCTAGTAAAATCTCTCAAGGTACACTCAAAGATTCATTTTACCAAACAAGAACCTATTTTCCATGGCATAGATTTTCAGGAAAAGGAAAAGATAGATAAAAATATTTTTAAAAGAAATAAATATAAAAGACTTTTAAGCTGTCAACAACTAAATAACAAACTTTTGCTTTTGAAAGCTAATTATCAAATATGAATATCATGAATGTTAATTATGAGCTTGTGCATGCGAATCATTCAAAGCTAATCCTTAAACAAATGCCTTTTATTTACTTCTTTTTATACACGAAACATCTATAGAAACGATTGAAGGATTTGACAGAATATCCTTATTGAGTATTTGGATGTCTACTTGTCTTTAAGTTCGTGTTCCAAGATGAATATCAACATCCCTAATTAGGAACTTGAGAAAACCTACTCATGAATTCAAACTGAAAACCTACCATCAATCAATATATCAAAAGGTTATTTGTTTAATAGAAATTTGTAAAAAAATATTTCATATATATTTGCTTATTTGTTGCGATGACAGATGCATTATTGCAAAATCCTACATTTAACTAAATATATAAAATTACTATAAAAAATCTGACAACATTATTCATAACTTTTAGTGAAATAAAGATGAAATGATTAAAATGAATAACAAATATGAATATAGTCCTAACAATGTTTGTTGATATACACTTACAGTTTTATTGGAGTTATATTTAATTATTCTTTAGCAAAGGTAAATTTTTTGATAAAACAATAATAAAAGTAAGAAATCTTATTCAGCAAAAGTTACTGGAAGAAATATTCTGATATTTGTCTTCTATTTTTTCATTTTCCAAATTTCTTAGAAAAATTATTGAGGAGCAATGCCAACAAATTTTGTAACACCATTACTACTTTGATTATAATTTAATATTCAAACCTTCCGACTAAAATATTTCCTCTGTTAGCCTCCTTTTTTCATTACTGGTTTTTATTATATTCCATAAAATAACAATGTGCTGAAGAGAAATATTTGGAGCAAATAAATTTATAAAGGATTTTTTGTTCTAAATTATTTGATTTTTGCTAAAAAAAAGTAATCATAGCAAACTTTCCTGGGAATCAGTATTTCTTTATTGTCAAAATCTTAAAAGACGCTAATATAAGCTTACCTGTGTTCCTAATAACATGCTTCCTATGCTAAAGAAATAATTTCTATGACTAATTATTTTAACTAGATAAAATCTATTTTTCATCCTCTTGTTATGCATTCCTCAAATCACAATACATTCAAGCAATTAATTTATTCAATCAAGCATTATCATGTGAAACATGATAAGAAGAATGAATAAAAAATATTTTAACTAAATAAATTACTTAATCATACCTAGTTCGCCTCTTCAAAGTATTATTAAACTCATTACAGTTACTAAGCTATAATATATATACATTTGTAAAAGGTTAAAGTTGTATTATAAAATATCGCATACTCTGGCATATAATTTTAATCTGAAACTACGAATTTTTTTTCTTATGAGACAGAAGCATAAGGATTGATACGTAAATTAATTCCAAGAAATTTGTATTCGGCGTTATTTAGAATTATTCAGTTCTATGATTTTAGCACTAAACTGGAATAATTTGCATTTTAATACAAAAGAAAAACCTATTGAAACTGAATGTGAGTGATGAAATGCTTTTCAGAAGTTTAGGGTATTTGGAATCAGAATCAGAAATATAGTTTCGTAATAATTAAATGTGCATTCTAATCATAATTCAGTGTTTCATTTAAAGGTTCTATGGATAACTACACATAATATTTTAGGTTTATCGCTCTAGTTGTAAAAATGCTTTAAATAAAGCCCACAATTAATTTTGCACAGTTTTCTTGCCAATAAATATAATTTTTATACAGTTCCCCGTACCTAATATTCAAACTGTATAAAATATTATTGTCCATCATTATTTTAAACGAAATACAACCATTCATTTGGAATGAAAATTGACTGAGTTATAAAACTTTGAATTTCCTTATTTTGTACCAATTAATGACTGCCTCAAGGAAACGGAATCCATGGATTAAAATTTCTTTCTTGAGGTAGTCATTGATATGTTTTAACCCTTTAACCGGCTGGAACGTAGAAAGTCGCTCCAACGTGTCTTTTGAAAACCGACAGGAACGTAGAAATCCTCTCCAACGTGTCGCTTTAAAACCGCCAGGAACGTAGAAAGTCTCCTTCCGCAAAAATCTCTTAACACGGCTTCCCCGTAGAAAGTCGACATTGCTTTCCCCCCTTAAGGGTAATAAACGAGGTGGGGGATCCACTTGTTAGAGGTCATTTTCTGGTTTCCGCTGGCAGTTAGAATTTGGGTGGTCCCTCCAATTAGGGGGATAAACTCCTGAGAATAGGAAATCCCTTTCTTGTTAGAATTCGCGATAACAGGACCAATTGGTGATATGAGCTGTATACTTCATTCTTTATTTCAATATTTCATTTCAAATCCTAGAGAAAACTATTATGCTTATTAAAGATAGGAAAACCCTCATATTTACATGACATAATTATGTATAATAGTTAAGGATTGTGATTAGTTCATAAAAGCGGGTTTGAATTTTCTGTACTTGTCTGATGAAATATTAAAAAATCCCGTTTGAACGGTTAATAATACTTTTATTAATTAAAAAAAACCTTATGTATTTTTTCAATTTATTTTCGTCCCAATTAATAAGCGACACAAATATTTATTAATAAACGCTATTTTAATTATGGCTTAAACTTTGTATGTATTGGGCAAGGGAAAACAAATTTGAAAACTTTTGGATATAATTCTTTATTTATTTTTGGCTTTTAAAACTTAACTTTAGGAAAAGTGTTGTTAATTATTTTTATAAACGTTTTTTTTTAATTTATCTTGATAAATATAGCTACTATTATTCTTTTTTTACTGTTTAATATTCTTTTTTTATTTTACTAAGTTAATGCAAGCGTTATTTACTATCTTTTGCAAATCATATTTGTCTTTTTTTTCGGGGGGAGGGTGACAGATTGGAAAAAAAACAGTTTCTTTTATAAATATGAAAAATATTTTTTTGGAAATTATATATATATATATATATATATATATATATATATATATATAATATAAAGAAAAGAATAAAAAAAGAAAATAAATATTTTTTTATTTATAATTTTTTCAAAATATAAAAACATTTTTTAGAGATTATATATTTATAATATGAAACTATTATAAATATATAGTTGAAATCTCTATAAAAAATCAAACCACATTCATATGAGAGGAAGTTTTGTGTCTTGTGAAAGGCTGCGATAAGCGTAAAAGAAAAAACATACATAGTAATTATAAGGACTTATTAAAAAATGTTTAGCATATGAAAGAAATAAAATATATTTAATATTTAATACATGATAAATTTTATAGAAACATATATTTATATTCTACAAAATTCGATGACGAGTGAATTTAATTCATATTTTTTTGAAGAATGGAAGGAATAAAAGGAAATGAGTAATTATAATTATTGCTTTGCATTAAAGCAGTATTAGGTATTTAATGAAATTAAACAAATTCATTAATGGTGGAACTCTATATATTCTAACTGTTTGAACGTATCAGAAGGTAAAACTTAATAATGAGTACTGATTTACATGCATAATTAAAAATTAAAGTAAATGCTATTGTAAGCTAATCAACTCATTAGAGAGTTTCATTTTCGCTCAAGTCTTAAAAAGGGTACCGCATTATAACTTTTATCTTTGTATGTAAAATTTGGCGATTTTACAATATGCGCCATATGGTTATCAATAACTGTCAAAATGAGAATAATATTCCATGTCTCTGATAACGAAAAAGGGCTTCCGTGAGAAAAATTATAAATATCGCGTTTCAAACGAGTGATAAAAGTAATAAATAGAATGAGTGAAATTTTCTTTAAAAATTTATTATGAAGGAGCATGTTCCTAATTTTCTTACACTGAAGACATTTATAAAAATTATAATTTTGCTGCACATAATACAAATTTAATCTTTTAAAGGGAATTATAATTTTTAGTTTTAGGAAGATTTAATCTTTATATGTCTTAAAGTTTAATTTTAACAAAATGAAAAAAAAAAAAAAATCATTGAAATTACTTCAATTGGACAGAGCTAGAGAGAATAAAGTGTCATATAAATAAGGAAAAGAATTGACATTTTTCTCTATTTTTTTAGGCTACTGTTTTGCTAGATTAGAAACAGCCAATTTAGAGCTCAACAATCCAAAATTGACTGTGCAAAGGTTAATTCAACTTTATTACGTGGTATTCATACAGAAACACGATCGGCGTCTAAAATCAAACAAATAGGCCGTTTCTTAAGCAAAAACAAATCTTCCTTTTTCGAAAATTTTGTTTGGAAAGACAAATATTGCTTTGATCTAGATAGAAGAACTAATTTCCCATTTAGCAAAATTTTCACGTTTAGAAAAGCGAAAACATTTCTTCTTGCAAGAAATGCATCATTACTTGCAGTTTTCTGTTCATATCCTGCATATTTCTGTTTTTAAAATCTCTTTATTTGGTCCCATTTTCAACAAAAATATACAGTATGTTACCGATAAATTCAGCTAAATTTTAATGATATTATATCTGAACTAAGAAATGAATTATCTTTATCAGTGGATATTTGATAAATCTTTTCTGACTAATTCAAAAAGTCATTCCTTATATCACATGAACTCCACCACATATGCCCAAGCGTTATTAAGATAATGCAATTCTGTATAGGATAATTAAGGTTAAGAGTTAATTTGAACCAATTTTTAAGCCCTTTAATTAATACAAATCCAGGCTATTTTTCAAAATAATTTATTGAAAGGTTTTAAATATGTTATGCTTTAACGAAGCTAAACATATAATAATAATGTTAGGTTATTCTTTTTTTTTAAGTGGGGTTAAGGAGGCTCCCCCAAAGGGGCTTAAATTAGAATTAAAATTATTTCCTAAATTTGATGCTCATATCAAGAAGTCTATAATTACTCTCAGAAAGCAGTTACAATCATTATCATTAATTGGAGTTGGAAAAAACTAAAGCATTTATATCATAATTAATATAAAAAGACCCCAAACAATATGTGTGCTTTTATATCTTGAGGAATAAACGAATAAAAAAGAAATGCTGCAGTTCATAAAATATAAAACTTGAGTTTAGATTTTATATGTTGGCTTGAACTCGAAAATCAAAACCTATTTTGTATTATTGTGAAGTTCTATTTAGATGATTCAATATGAAATTTTCTAATTAATTCTATTCTGAAAATACTCCGTTTAAAGTAAGCATTATAAAACAAATTTTCTTATAAACGTAATAATTATAATGGCAAGGGAAACAAAATCTATAGAATTATAATTGTGCAGAAATCACAAATCATTATATTTTCTGACCAATTATATATTGTTTTGTTAATTTATACAGTTGTATCCCTAAAACCTGGATATGAAGCCACAACTTATGTTTTGTCATATACTCCAAATTCAATTACTTGAATATTAGATATCCTATTCTATCTAAGATATAGTTTTCAAATTTCGCGTGTGAAAATGTTCTCTTTAGACATCTATTTTCTTTATCTTTTTTTTTGTAAAATATGTATGCATTTTCTATCAGACATTACCGAAGTTCATTATCAAATTAACCAACTCGTGCACATTTTTTTCTTAATTTTTTTCATTACGAATCTGATTTATATAAATGTTAATGCAATTTTATTTTTACTAAAATGACATAAAACATGAGTATAAGCGAGATTAAAAAACATAAAATCACGGGAAAGTTAAGGAGATTAAAAAAATTTGACTCTTTTATATCTACAACAATTATTATTAGTCCAATTTTCAAACCTTATTTCAACTTCCTTCCAGCGATATTGCAAATTAATAATTATTATATAGGTTTGGTATTCTAAAATTTGTTATATCTGTAGTTATTAGGAACATTTTTTTAAAGATTATTAAATTATTTTTTCTATATTATAATCAGAGTGGATATTAAAGGATTTTTCTATATTTAGTATAAATTATAGCTTCGCATAATATAATTTTCAAGCAAATTTAGTTGTTCTAAGGAAAGGCTAAAAATGTAATAATTTTATTTTCATTTTTTAAAATTTCAAATATTAATGGACATTTGGACATTTGCTTGCCTTATATTTATATGAGAGAAAACAAACTTTCTTTTACTTTCTGTTGAAGACAATTTTATTCAACTTACATAAATTGTTATGTAATTATTCAATTTTTTGATGGTTTCTATATAAGGAGTCTTTTCCCCAACTAAAATATTTGACTATTTTAAGAAGGAATTTTTTTAAAAGCAAAACTACTGTTTAAAATTATGATTTGCAAGAAAAAAATATTATAATTTTATGCTAAATAATTAAAATCTTTGAAGTATAATATCTGTCAAATATGGTAGCAAATACGTGTTAGTAATAAGTGCTAAGCAAAGCGGTTGCTTTCAGTTTCATCATCATCTTTTATCATAATCTTTAAGATAATTAGATAAAATTATTTAGCAGTAGACATGTGCGTTTTAAAAATTTCTCTGCAGTATTTCAACATTGTAAAGTCTTAATGTAATATATCAATAAAAAAAACAAGAATGAATAACCAATGCATTAAAAATTATTCATATTACCTAAAAGCATTTTATTTCTTCAAGTTTACACTTGTTTAGTGTTTTCAATTCTATTTTATTACTACAAATTATTTATTATTTTTTTATTGAATTATTTTTCCAATTATCCCTATTTATAAATTGTTTATTTTTTTTTCAAATAAAAATCCATTATTCATTGCTTTAAAATAATTTTACAATTTTGTTATATTAGCAAGAGTTGCAAGGCAGTTCTTTAAGTCCTTGCCAAAATAATATTTTTTTACTGTTCGGTTTATTCTATTATCTAGATTTATATATATATATTCGCTCTCCAGTCTCTAAATTTAATCTAACCCCTAATCTAAAATAAATTATCAAAAATGTAACTAGTGCACTTAAAGAAAATTTATCAGTTTTACCGTGAGAAAAAAAGCGAATATTTCTAAGGCAATGACTCTTAATTATCTGACTTAACCTTATCAATGGCTTAATCTTAATCTTATCTTTTCATTCTCTATAGCCCCCCCCCCTAAATGCAAGCCAAGTTTTCCTGCTAAAGGGGATTAAATACCAGAAAACCTACAATGTGAGCGCAAATGACACTCTCTAATGATTAGACACTAGAATACTTTAGAATACAATAGAAAGACACTTTAGAATACAATAGAAAAATTGCCTCTATTAGATAATTCATTTCTAACGAACTTCCTGAGATCAATCCTAATAGCAACTTTCAAAAATGAAATAAAACATTTTCACCATTGCTTGATTCTACACTTGAAATTTATCTTAAGTATATCAAAACCATACCACTGAAATAAGTTCAACATTAAAGAATGAGTTAAATCATATCTTGATAACAACAATGGGAAAAATTGGTTTGAATTTCAATTTCACAATGAAATATATTGATGTAAAATATTCTTAAATCAGATAAATTAATACACACATTTCAAATCAATTAATTCTCTTTTTTTAGAATTACAACAGGAAACTTTTAGTTAAAATTTTTATCATGCTTTAAAAGTTAATTATTTCGTTATTTACGAAAATATTAGTTTTTGAGTTTTTTAAAAACTATTTGTGAATATTATTGTTGCTTTGATAAAAACAAAATAGTTATAGATGATAAGAAGATTTTAACATTAAGAGAGCCCCGACAAGTCATCTGTGACTGGACCACCAGTAACTTACTGGCTGACCATACCAACATGATTCTCCGACCCAGTTTTTGCAAATTAATTCTATGATGTAAATATTGACCCTTCTCTCCATTTTTCTCTTCTTTCATATATATATTAATATTTTACACATATATGAATTTTTACTAAGTACCACCTTCTTAATATGAAATGCCATTGTTAAGCCATTTTTCTCCCATCCGATTTTTGTGACCGGAAGAAAAGATCCTTTAAATGAAGAACTCTGCCCCTCCTTCACAAACTGAAAAAACTATTACAGATTCATTAATATCTATAATTTGTGGTTTTTTTTATTTTAATTAATGGACTAAAATTTGTAGCAAGTACTTTTATTATTTCGATGGAAAAAAACCTTAATTTTTTTATTCACGGTTTTTAAACGTTGCTGAAGTTATGATTACGTACTCTAGATTGTTTTTTTTTCATTATTATTATTTTACTGAGCATCCATCGTTTGAAATTCACATGCAGTGAAATATTGTAAATGAAATTTCTTTAAATTATCCAAACATGATGAACATGGAAGAAACATTCTGAAAGGGGTAATTCTTATTTGGTGGATACTTGCAGCTGTCTCCTTTTTATCTACAAGATTTCACAATTTACGAATTTTCACAAAAAAAATCATAATGTTGTAATTTAATAAAATAGGTACAGTTGAAATTTTGATTTCATTGCTGAAGTTAAACGAAGAAAAGGGTTTTTTTTTTGCAATATTTGTTTGCAGAGAAATGCATGGATTTATGAAAATATTTCTGTGCTAAGTGTGAGTAATTATTATAAAGATTTGGGACAAGTTTAAGAATGATTTAATAAATTGACATTCAAAATATTCACGCACTAAAAATACGAATGAAATGATAATTTTTAAACAATATAAGCCATTTGAATAAATAGATGAGTTATTATTTTATCTTATTTCAATACTAAAATTAACTTTAAACATTTATTATCTTAACTTACATTTTAATTATTTCAAAATAAGATAATAAGTCAAAAAGATTGAAATTAATAATATTTTCATAAACATATTATTACTAAAATATTTACTTAATATACATTGACACAAGATTGTTTTATTAAAAAAAATCTGAAAAAAAATCATGCACATTTTTATTTTAAAATGTTTGATAACACACACACACACACACACACACACACACACACACACACATACATAATATATTCCAAAATGAACGTAGTAATTTTAATATTAAGTATTATTTAATTATTAATAATTATTTTTTTATATTCTATTTTAACCAGAGGACCATATATATCCTTTTATTTTCATTTCCAATGTCAAATATGCCAGCAAAATGCTTAAAACTATATATCGGAAAAAACTAAAGTAAAATTCTCTGAGTGTTAGTAAAAAGAATGTTATATGCTCGTAATGCAATTTTATGAATGATAATTCCTCTAAATAATTCATTAAACATATTTTTCTATTTTTTATACAAATTTAAAAAACATACCGCTAGATTTTTTTATATTTTTTTGAACAAATTCTATTTTCTGAAAAAATTACAGAATTAAAGAGAAGCTCTTAGTTCTCAGAGCGAAAACTAAATTCTTAGCTGAAAAACCGCATGGAAATTCTCCTGCTTCGACAGATTTACGACTCAATTTGTCACTCCCTGGGAATCACTCACGATTCCTCGTATTTCGGTGGGTATGATTGTTCAGAAGCGGGGAAGATAACCTCCCATTGTTACTGCTCGAGGGGGAAGTAAAAATATACCCTGCCGGTTTAGGAACGTTCTGCAAATTTATTTTCTTGTAAAATGTGTTAACCTTTATTTTGACCAATGCCGTTTTAAGAACATTCTTAAGCTAGACAGCCGACGCTCGATGGGTTAAAATCTTCTGAAATTATACGTAGATAATAATTACTGGCGAAATCATATGAATAGTCTTTCAATTTTCAAGATGGCGACAATTTTATAAAATCCAAAAAAAACTGGAAGTATTAAAGAAAACAGCTTACAAGTTTCTTTTATACTTATATACTTATAAAATATATACTTCTTTTATACTTATAAAAAATCAATAAAACACTACAATTATACAAATATCAATATTATCTGAACAATTAATTTGAAACAATATTATCTAAAAAAATGTTATTGGAAAGAATAGAAATGAAAAGTTCTCTTAAAAAACGATGAGTCATGGAGATTTTTTTTTTATTTCTGTCACATAAGAGTAAAAGTAACTTTTTTTCTTCGATATTTAAAATTTCATTTTAATAACATGATTTGATAGCCTAGGTTTGATGAAATAAGAGAGACGAACCCTCTTCGAGAATTAATATGCGCCAATACGGGAAGTACCACCAAAGGCAGTTCTCGTAAAAATGCATTTTATACATTTTTTTTCCTTATTTCTATCAATCAAGTCAGTAAGTACATCCATAACAATTTAGCTAAAGAAGTAGGCGACATTCGATTTTAGTAAATTACTGAACCAAAGAGAGAAAACAGGATAAAATGTTTTCAACAATCAACGTAGCTCGCCAAAATAAGCTTTTTATGTGAAACAGAAAGAAAATCTTCTTTCTTTTATGCTAACGGAAGGAATATCGAGCCTAATTTAAGGTACTTATTAGATTTGTATGGGGTCATCACAAAGAGTATTTTTAAGCCCTCTTTTCATAAAAGCTAGTAAATACTTTTTTTGGAATTTTTCATACAAATAAAACATTATTATGTTACCAATTCTTGTTTTTAAAATTTATCAAGATTTTTTACTTTGCTATTGATTTTATAATATGTTCCACCATTAAAACAAATTATATTTAGTTCATTCAATACAACATTCATAAGATATACGATTTCAATACTTAATTTAATGTTTTTTTATTCGTTATTGTTATTAGAAGCATAAAAGTTTACATAAATTTACTTATTAATTTTTCTTTTCTTTTAATATAATATATTAAAAATATTTGCCCCGTCATATTTAAGCTTTGTTTCAACGAATTTGCATCCATATATTCACATATTTTCTTTTGCATTTGTATTTTGAATATTTAATTTTATCAGGCTTCCTTAACTGCATTATATCATCTACTGAGTGTTTCTGTCAGTATGTGAGCAATTTTGTGTATTTGCTTTCCCAACTCTTTTTTCTTTGCATTTGTGCCTGTGTTTGAAATTTATGTGTGTGTTGAAATTTATTCTACTGTTAATTGTGAAATAGTGTACTTGTTGGCACACAAGGAGTTTAAACGTCAAGAAATAAATATCATTCGAATATATATATATATATATATATATATATATATATAAACTTTTTGGTTGGTGGGGAACATTAGTTATGTTTTACTTCATGTTTTTGATTCCAGTAAATTATATCACATAAAGGTAATTTTATTTTAAATGTCTTATCTTCTATTTCTTGTTTGAATGAACTTTATAATAGAGGCAATCCTAGTTCAGCGTATTAAAAATTTGATTCATCGTTCTCCTAATAATAGAAAAAAATCAATTATTAAATATTTATTTAGACAATGAAAATTGTTCGAATTTCCAGGCTAATATGAAATCAGGTAGAACAAATCTTTGTTTAAATTTGCAATATTTTTATAAAATTTGCAAACTTTAACAAACCTTTGCATGACTATTAAATTTGAATCATTAAAAAAGGCAACTTTAAATTCTGAAATTCTTTAAAATTCATTTTTGTGAAATAATAGTTCGGAATTTATCTAGCGTAAACACTAAAATTCAGCTTAATTTTTAATTAATTAAAATTATATATACAATTTCAAAAACATCTCTCTGAGGTGCTTCTACCTCACAAAGGAGATGTGAACAGGATTGATTTAAGTGTTACGTCATTGTGATTAATCTGATATTATTAATTCTAAAAGTGGGTATTGTTAATAATGATAAATCACATTGAAATTGGCATAATAACTGCAAAAATCAGTTTTGATAGAATCTACAGAAAAATTGTAGTATAAGAATTTAAATAAATAAGATTTTTTCAGCTCTAAATATGTATTTAACTTAAATGAGATAGTTATAATAATTGCATCGATCACATTTTTAAATATTGAAATTCATATTTAATTATCTTACTGTCAAAAATTAAAGGATTTTACTACACATTTTTGAAAAATATTACTTTGATTCTTAACCTTCAGCTATACCTTTTAAAATTGTTTCACTTCCTTTTAATATTCTCCTTTTATAGTAGTTGAAGAATAGTTTATATAACACTTTAATTTTAACACACTCTTTAATGCTTTTTTTTCTTCAATATAGTAAAGAGTTTCTAGTAAAATAGTATTCTCTAGTTAAAGTTTCTCTATTAGAGTTGCTAGTAAAATAGTATCTAATGAAGGCTATTAATCGTATAATAACACTTCGTTTCATTAAAGTCAATAACATTCAATTTTAGTGTTAATAATCAAATGAAGTTGACAAAACAAATAAATAACTGAATGATCCATGCTTCTCATTCAAGTGTTTATTATTTTTCACTATGAAGAAAGAATTTCTGAACATTTTCAGAAATTATCCTATTTAACTAAACAAAATCTTACAAATTCGAAAATTATTCTTATCGAAACGAATATGTACATTGACGAATAATTTTTAGACATAATGATAGATGCTAAGCAGATCTCAGATTTACAGGAAAAATGTAATTCATCTTTAAAAAGGGGATATTGTTTTTTTAAATTCTATATCATGTTTTCAATATATAAAAATTAATATATAGATTATATTAAATCGTGAATCCGAATTAAAGAAGGAATTCGATATTTTTTGTTCTCTAATATATGTTCGAAAACTTTTTATTTCAAATTGCGGTGAGACATAAAAAAGACAAGCATATAGAAACAAAACGAATTTATTATCACAAGTTGTATATAATCATAGTAAATTTTGCAATAATTGCCTTAAAGTTTCAGAGATTTATCATATCGATGGGCAAGTTTTTGATCTCTCTTCGAGAAATGTCGCCCCAAGTGATGTAAAATGGGTCTTGAACTTTCTTTGAAGCTCTTCATAAATCTTGAAGTATATTTTTGTTATCTTAGCCAGGCCTTCACGTCAGAAGAGAAAATCACTTGACTTTAATCCTCATTCTACATGTACGCAAGATAGTCCTAACAGAAGATTTGTTAAAAGATTTTATGAAATATTTTTATAGAAATGAAAGATTCTGGAAAATGAGGCAGCAGCTGATTAAACACCATATCAAAACTGTTATTTTGGATGACTTTCATTCATATTTTGATTTTGGATGTTTTAAGATTACTGCTCCATTTTTTTTCTTAAAATAAATTTCAAAGAACTATTGGAATGATGAGAAGCTTTAAGGGCCGTTTTACGTTAGTGGCAAAGTTCGAATCCTCAAGTTGATTATGTTAAAACGTAAGAAGTGTTTTTTTTAACCTTGCCTTTTTGGGGGAGTGCAATCGATACTTGAAAATAAAGGATCTCATGTTTTTTTTTCAGTGACGGAAGTTTAATTAGTTAATTCTGGCAAATAAAGAATATTTTTAAATATTTATTTAATTATGATTATAGATGTTTATTGCATTAATTTAATATTTGAATAGAACCCCTTGATTCTTATTTTTATTTTTGGAATGATTATTGAATCAAAAATTGCTTAGTTTAATTTGTTTTAAGATACAAGAAATCTTCAAATGGAATTTTCTAAATGATAAGCGAAAATGTAAACTTTAAAAAAAATACTTTTCTGTTCATAGCGAGACTAACAGCACATGCGCATCATCTAATGAAGGCTATTGAGGAAAATACTAGCTCCGCATTGTGCTGCTAATACGAAGTGTGAAGAAGTTGTTTCTTAGAGGTATTTTAATAACATTTCTTTTTTTTTTTGTATTAGACATGAAGAAACCTCAAAAGACTCTCTGCGGCAATTTCCGAGTGTGTATAGTCAATCTTGAAATTCTATTAATGCCATTACAGCGAACTACTTGATCTGAGCTTGAAACTTCATTCTCTTTCATTGCTATTTCATTGCATTATCTGTTTTTAGCTGCCAAAATTTTCTTTAAATTAAAATTGAAACTTATATGGACAGATTTCTAATGGCCTTGCCACGCCTTGTTACTGATCCTGAAACTTCATTTTCTTTCATCGTTACTTCTTATCAGTTTTTAACATACAAACTCTTCTTTAACTTAAAATTGAAAACTATACGGTGAAATTTCTGAAGATGTGCAGTGATATATGAATTTAATTATTTGAAATAAATCGTTTTGAAGGAATTTTTATTCCAAAACCTGTGTAATAATAATACCAATGCGTAATGCTTTTCTAAATATAGTTTTAAAAAACATTAATTACAAGGCAATTACAGTGTTGTTATTGTGTTGTCTTTGACTGACATTATATTGATATTACTCACCAAATTTCCTTCGACTTAACTCTGAAAAAAAGAAATCTGAATGATATTTCAGCTAATTATTTTATGTTATTTGATGTCATTTTTGAATTCAGCTTGCAGATGAGGAGTCCAGGGATATTTACAAACAACAATTTTGTTTTATATTCTATATTGTTTGAAAAATATTGTCTGTCTTCTATTTCTTCGTCAATACAGTATTTTGATTTGTAATTAGTTAGATTAGGCATATTTTTCAGAGTAGAAACAAGCTTCCATCTTATAGCCAAACTTTATTATTTAAAATCCTAAATCCATGTATACTTTTAGACCCGTTTTAAGCTCGGCCACTGACAAAAAATGATTCTTGAGATAAAAAAAGTATATTGAAGTTTAGGTCGTTGTTGTTACTTATGGTACTTGCCATGGGCAAGCCCCGCTGATACATCAGCAGATATTAAGCCGGATTTATGCATCTCTCGTTTTACAAGTATCACCATTTAGCGCTCTACCAACCAGGCTATCCCAACCCTGAAGCTTAGGTGTACGATGCAAGTATCAATTTCCAAAATATTTTTATTAGATATATAACAGCTTAAGCCGGGACACGACATTTCAATATATTTATTAAGATATTTCAAAGAAATATTTTGTTGGTTTTAACAAACTTCATTATGAAGAAAATACATATAAATGCGCTTTCATATCACAAATATAATCTGGAAGATATAATATAAATATATCGAAGAGGATTAACCTATTTATTCATTATTGAATGAGAAATAAGCAGAGACCACCATTATTACATGACAATGTAATAATGGTGGGGTCGCTTGGTAAACGGGCATCTTTTCTATTACTAAAAGTCCTTCTTAAGGAAGGGATGGTTAATAGGTTGTGAAAAGAAGAGGGTTTTTTTTTTCTCAGAAAACTAACTATTTACGAGTTTTGGCGAAATATTAATTCGTTTACTGTTAGAGAATTAAAATTTTCCGTATTGAAATATGTTAAAATTTCCTTTAACTCTTAGTTCCATATTTATCTCGAATCTTATAAAAACTATTTTGCGTTGATATACTAAGCAGGATAATATACTCATAAAATTATTATTTAAAAATATATAATCTAATTACAGAGTTTTTTTAATTCGAAGTCTTCCAAAAATATTGACAGTTATTATTTTATTCTTGTTCAATATATAATGACTTAAAGTACATTTTTGCTTTTTTAACATTCGCGTATTTCTTCTGTTTCTTAAATTAATTACCACTTAAATTACTACATTGTGAAAACCATCTGAAATATCTTACCAATAATAAGAATCTTTTTAATTAGGTTAACATTCTTGGAAAATTAGTTTCATGCAAAGCATTTATACGCACAACAAACAGAGTGAATTCGAAGCCTTCGATTGAGCCCTTGAGTCCAACATCAGCTCAAAACAGATTTGTAATTTCAGTTTATTTTTAAAAAAATCATACACGCTCGCTTTTTTTCAAAATGGTCTTTTAATAAAGTATAAACTGGAATGAGCATGAAAATAAAACATAGTGCCATTTCACTATATAAGAAAAGAAACATAAAAATTTGAACAAAAAAATCTTGAATATAACTTTTGGAGTTTTGCAAGCTTTTATATTAAGTTTCAAATAAGGATGGTTAGTTTTTTCTGCCTAAGGTATGCATAAAGGGCATGAAATGAAAGTGTCGTGAAATTTTTTAAGATGTTGTCCATGCCCTTTTCCTTTTAACACCCAAAGAAAAAAAATTGTTTCGGCAGGATTTAAAAGAATTTCACTTCAGTAGTTACTAAAATGAAAGAAATAAAAATGAAATAAAAGAAAACAAGCATTATCTTGCTAAGAATTAACAAGGAAGAAGTATCTGAAGAAAAGTGTTCAAAAGTTCTTCGAATTAAATTTTAATCAATATTACAGATTCGAGTCTCTTCTTGGAATAATCATTCAATTCCCTTATATAGCTAATAATTTAAGAATCCTCGGAAACATAGAAGCTGAACTATGGAAAGGCATTAAATTTTTTCTTCAAACTCAGGATTTCTTGGAAGCTTTAATTAATTTATTGTTCGAGGTCATTTTATTTAAATTAATTGCCTCTATTGTGTCCATGCCCCAGTTCAATTCAGCACGGTTTTAAGTTTTCGAATTAAAAGCTTTGGGATTTATTTTGTGAAATTAATTATTTTGAGATTTCTATTCATTCTATCATCTTTAGAGCATTGGAACAAAAGTAAATCAGGTTAAAATACAATATATGGGGCTTCAATTCCATTTATTCTGTTTACATATTTTGAAGTTTCATACCTTAATAAAATTGCATCGCACCACATATCCATTTATGCTGCTTATGTGGCTCCTATTATTTTTCACTTAGAATAAATTAGCCTTATTTTTTAAGAACCTGTAACATACAGTTGCATAGATCATAAATAATTTAATTACAAGCCCGATTATCAAAAAATAATTAATAATAATCAAAAATTTGTTAAATGCAATTATTTTGAAAGCAGGAAAACAAAATTATGCAGTAAAGATAAAACGTGTAGTAAGCTTTAAAAAAAAACAGTAAAAATCTAAAAACGCATATCTATATCAATCTCAAAGCAAAAGGAAAAACTATCACATTAGAAATAAAGTACTAAAGAAGGAAAAAAAGTTTAATATGAATAACATGGAGGAAAAATTTGAGGTATAGTCAATGAAATTTGTATTGCTTTTTAACTGGACTTTTCATTATTTGTTATGAATTTAGTCACGATTATAGATGACTTAAAAAAAACTGATTGCCCTGAACTTTTCCATGCCAAAACTTTTCTAACGAAATTGAATGTTTTCTTAAGTTCTAAGACCACATAAAAGGCTAGGTGTTACGTACTGAATGGAGTCCTAATATTCGGTGAACGCGTATTAAGTCGCTATTTGACAGGGGAAAACATTGGCTGAAATAAAGAAACGGATCATGCTCTGTGAAAAAAATGATATTTTCACCAGCCTA
Organism: Argiope argentata; assembly: GCA_026289955.1. Taxonomy (NCBI): domain Eukaryota; kingdom Metazoa; phylum Arthropoda; class Arachnida; order Araneae; family Araneidae; genus Argiope; species Argiope argentata. The sequence goes on from JAOUZG010010951.1 coordinate 5,856,627, forward strand.
GGAGTTGAATATTTGAGTGAATTATGCATATAAAGAGTGTTTCCACCATCTTAAAAATGTTCTACTTTATTAGAAGTATTTTTTGTAGATGTTGTTTAATTATTCATCATATCCTTAGAGTTTCTACCCAAACAATTTCATTCATTGTTTATTTAGCGATATCAATAATTATTTCCTATAAACTAGGCCTTTTTTTGACTCATATTAAAATAGTTTGTATTTTGGATAAGAAGCGGTGGAATACCACGCGCGCGTGCACGCACACACTCACAAACACAAAATCTTTTCTCCTAGAATACAGACAATTTCATTTTGATATATTTTGTATAAATTCAACAGTTAATTTTTATTTTAATATTAATTATAAATAGTATCCTAAGAAATAAAAAGGAATTAATAATACTTTTTTATATCTTACACAAGCGAGGCATAGTGGTATTCAGAAATGATTTTTAACGCATCGAACTGTCTATCCATAGGGAAACTTTTGTCTGCCCCCCCGCAGTAAATATATTTAAATGAATATTTTCAAAAATTACTCTATTGGATTTAAAACACCACCAATTTCAAAATACATCCCTTTAAAATCTGGTTTGTTAGCATTCGTTAGAATGATGCTCAAGAAAATTCTTATTATTACCGCACTAGAACATCTATAATTTCTTTTTGTTTTATTACAAATTTTTACATTTTGCGTTCTCATTTTGTTATTTACATTTAAAATGTCACCAATTTGAATTTTATATTTTGGCTTCATTTTTAATGCACTACTTTGTTTTTTTAATGTAAAATACGTATATGTACGTTTTATGTAAAATACGTGTTGTCAATACGGATTACATTAATGGTGACCAAATTACATTTTTGAAGGCCATGTAAGCCCCTAAGCAATAATAGGGACAGTGAATCTCTGTCTCGTTCAAACTTCTATTGAAAGAAAAAGGGTTGTTTTAATTAATAAGCATATATGACACTGGTAAAAGGGATCTCGTCGTAAGAAAAAGAAAAAATCAGTTAATGTATTATTGTTAGTTTAAAACGTTATCTCTATTAAGAAATACTTGTGCATATCAATATAGGTGTAGTAAGTATTGCATAATAATGGTAATATTGATAAACTTTGCAAAGATGATATTTTAATACAAGCAAAATCATTTACTTATTTTTTTCCTTTTGATGTGATCATTCTTTGTAATAAAGAGATAATATCATAATCTTTTTAAATTCAAAAGTTTGCAGCTTTCACATCCATCTTTTTAATCTGTAAAATCTTTAATTAATAATCTTCGCTTCTTATTTTATAAGATTTTGGGGAATAATTTATTTCTCAAAATAAAACGCATCATTTTCTCTTGATTTGTAGAATTTATCAAAATATATACATACAAGGAAACTACTAATACCGAAAAGAATAATTTGCAAACCAACACAAGATTTTGATAAGAATGTTACATATGTTTCTGATTAAACATTTATATATTTTGCTTTCCTGGGAAACAATTTCGCTATTTTAAATGACATTAAAATTTGTTAAAATAAGCTTAAAGATACAAATGTTGTAATTAAGCTTGCTACTTAAGTGCTTCATAAAAATATTCCAGCACTCTTGAAGCCATTTATTAATAGATGGGAATTTCATTCAGTCTTCGAAATAGTTTCCCACATTATTTTAAATCATGCTAAAATGTCATGCGGCACTTTATATACTATAATACTTTTATAATACAATGTTACTTTACCGTATAATTGTATATTCATAATTTGGAGATATTTCTACAGGATTCTAGCAACTAATATTGTACATTGAAAATAAAGCTGAAATAAATGTAATAGTTGTTTTTATTCATTCAGAGTAATTAATTTCTGAAAAAAAGAAGATTTCTAGGACGTTCTGTCTAATCAATGCAAGGTGGTTCTAACTGGGAATATATATAAAGCAAAGGTATTGATAATTCTAATTTATTACAAATGCAAACCAGAGTAGTTTTAAAATTAACTATTGACTTGCATAAAATTTAATAGGAGTTAATAAGTCAAATATAAATAATATTTATATTTTTAGTGGTTCTTTACATAATTTTTAGTTAACGATAATTTTATATATTTACTGTAAGAAATATAAATATCTTTGCTTAAAACTCCCGAAATTCCGTCTCTACTCATAATCCTCCCATGTCCATCCAATTGTTTAAATAATCGAAAAGAATATAATCGCAGGGGTGTGGAGAGCTCTCTATTCTTACCAAAGATGATATAAATGTAATTCAAATCATTTGTTTTAAGAATATGTTTCATGAGAGACAAAAATCACTTATTTCTCACACTATCTGAGTAGGAAGGGTAATAAATAACTGATTACAGAAAATGTAAAAAAATTAAGTGGGGAAAGAATTAGTCAATAATTTATTTAGTCAATTTTAATGCTCAAGATAGGTGATATAAGCAACCAACATTTGAATAAGATAAATGAAATGAAAATCAAGCATGTACCGCATTAGCCATGTCTAGACAGCACATTACTGAACATTCAGAAAATACTTAAATGTTCTTCAACGCTCGTTAAATTTTATTTGATTTAAAAACTGTTTTCTAGATGTAATATTTCTGTCGCTTGAATACTTAAATGCTTGCAAAGAGAGTATTCGTAATGTAGCTTCGAAACAAAAAACATAAAAAAATATAGAGAAATTATTTTGATTTATCTTTTATACTTGTAACCAAATCAGTGTTTACTAAGATATTCTATAATAACCAAATATTTCTCAAATTTTATCTGTCTTTACTTTGCGGAACAAGAAAAGGAATTTCTAAAGAAAATGTTATATTCATTTATTATACACAAATGCAAGTTAAAAAGTATTTTCAATATTAAAATAAATTAAATTTTCTGACACTAAACTTATTTTTTTCATTTATGCAGACTTCTTATATATATTTTAGGAAATTTTAAATAAATTTTGTGAAATTTAAGTTAAACAATCGGCAAACAGTGAAGAATGAAACTTAATATAAATTTTGAAAACCGACTTTGTCTAAAAGTTAAGTCCTGATCAGCAATATGAATTATTGAGTAATTTTTATTGGAATAATCATAATTGACATAATCTTTATTTATAAATTTTTATACTTACCATTTAAACGCAAATTAGTTTTTTAAATATTTAATGAGGATTAAAATATTAAGAATTTCTGATAACAAATAATTTGTCTAGAAAATACTTATATTCTAGGTTATACTGTTTTGGTTTGTACATTTTATTTTTTGTTCAATGCTCAGATATACTATACAATACTTGAATGCTCTTCTTATGATAATGTTCTTAACCCGGATATCAACAAAGATTTGACAGGAAATCGCATAGTTTATTTTATTTCATGTATTTTTGATTTTATTTAATATATTTTCTGTATTTTGCTGTCCTGATTACTTTTTCACTAGTTTGCATCTCAGTGAGGATTCAAAGTATAGACTGCGTTCAAATTTTGTTTTAAAATGCAGATATTGACCATTCATGAAAGGTTTTTCATTTACTCCCAAAACAAACAAAAATAAGAGTAAAAACACATTTATTGTGTTTGGATTACGGTAGATAGGATGTGGCTACACTGCGGGAAAAAAACTATGTTCAACTCTCAGTTTACCTTTTTTTTATCAAAGTGTTCATTTTGTCAACAAGAAAAAATACTTCTGGATACTGTTGTATCATGTACTCAACGGAATTAAAACTCAGCGGCAAGAGAAGAGACACATGAAAAAGGTCAGTAACCTAGAAAAAATCAGCTGCGGTGTTTCGGTTAGATGGCCCTTGGCAACGTCGAGACTATAGTTCATTTAATGACTGTGTCAGTACCATTTCTATTGATACTGGGAAGATTTTGGATATAGAAATCTTATCTCAGTATTGCAGAGTATGTCGATCAAACATCTCTAGGTACACTATCAGTCGTAACAAGCACGTATGCTCTAATCACAAAGGGTTGATGGGCAATATAGAAGTGGTAGGAGCCTATCGAATATTGGAACGGTCACAAAACTTACGACTATTGCAATGCAGTGAATATTACGATGATAGAGATTCTAAAGATTTTGACTCAATAAAAAATATATATGGTGGGAATTTTGTTAAAAAATTTGAATGCATTGGTCATGTACAAAAAAGGATCGGTGCGCACCATCGTAAATTAAACACACACACAAATTGGCTTAGTGGTAAAGGAAGGTTAGCCTAAAAATTTATTGATAGACCTCAAAACTATTATGGATCTCCATTCGCAGTAATGTTTTAAATCTAGAAAAAATGCGAAATGCCGTCATTGCCTCCTTTTTTCATTGCTGTTCTGGCACCAATAATCCAATGCATCGTCAGTGCCCTGAAGGACCAGATGGTCGGTGTAAGTTTCAGAGAACCAAATTTTCAGGGTTAGAACTTCAGGAAAAGAAACCAGGCCTATTTTCTATCCTTATAAACAAAATAAAAGCAGCACATATGGAGCTGCGTGACCGAAAATTATAACAGAAATGTCAGCATGCAAAAACACAGAACTGTAATGGAAGTTTTAATGGTGTATCTTGGAATGTTGTTCCTAAAGGAACATTTGTTGAATTGAAAACTCTTCATTTAGGCGCTTATAATGCTGTTTTGATTTACAATTCTGGCTGCACTGGTTTATTGCCAGTTTTTGAAAAATTAAGTGCACCTATTGAACCGGAACAAGTGGCATGTTTCATTAATATTGAGGATAACCGAGTTGTAGATTTTATAATACATTCTTCAGCATCAGTAAACTAACCAAAAAAAAAGAAAAGAAGAGTAGCTAGAAAGAGTAAATCTGTGAACGATGAAATAAAAGAAAGTCCAACTTATAAATCAAGAGAATTTTTAAACATATTGAAAAAATAATAATTTTGCTTTTTTTTCAAAATACAAATTTTAAAAGCATTTTCGGAAGAATGGAATTCCATTTTTGCACTTTATCGATTACCATAAACACAATATCTTAAAATGTTTTAAATATATTTTTATGAAATTTTGTAGAATTGTTTGATAAATTATTTTTAATACTCTGAGCCAAAAACTGAGATATAAATGCAGCTTTGGACGTTTTTCAGTTATTCATCGACACATTGAGCCCATTTTTTTTTTTAAAAATTATTGTTTATATAATTGTTTTAGACGTATGTCAGCTTACATTCAATATATTTAAAACATTTTAGTTCAAAGAATGCAGATTGGTTATCACAATTTACCCCAAAAATATTTTCTACTTGTAATTTTTTCTCTACGACTTTTGGTAAAACAGTTAATTTTGTTGTTGTTTTTTCTTTACAATTATCACTTTTTTTTCAAAATGTTAATAAAATATTTTTTAATTTTTAATATTTTTCATCATTTTGTTACATAATCATACTTAAACCTAAAATAAAAACGATCATTTGAAGCATATTTAGATTTTTTTAAAAGGCTTCGAACACTGTCAGATACCTTATATCGTAGAGATAGCACTTCCAAATTTATTTTATGTGTATTTGAATGTTCTCTTAAATATCCACAAGTTAAGGAAAATAAATATTTTTTATTATTAAAAACGCTTAGATTAATTTTATTTATATTTTAATTAATTTAACGTAAGCAATAAATTTAACAAAAAGCATTTAATTAATTTTGAAGGGTTGGTTATTATTATTGAAGCAGTATTAATTCTTATTTCATTAATCAATCTTGTAGTACATTTCAGATTATTTTCCATGCGGCTAAATTTCGATAGAATGTGGCACTTTTAAGAGTTTAATATTCATTAGTTAGAAATATACTAAGTTATTTATTGCAGTTTATATATCATATAAACTGTAATCGTTTATATGATAGTTAACTAGAATTTAATACATGAGAACTGGGAAATTAAAAACACAAATACGCAAACATACTAATGAAAACCAGTTTCTTCCTCAAATTCTCATATCTATTTTTTTTCATTTAGTAAATATTACTTCAAAGAAACTGTACTTTGCGACGATTAGAACTTCTTAATCATAAAACTAGCGTTGTTGCATTGTTTAATAGAGGCTTATCTTTATTTTATGTAAGCAGAAAGCAGCTGCCATCGGGAAAGGAACTCATTGAAAAATTGAGAAACCATCGGCATCTAAAAATAAAAAAAGAGTCCTCCTTTCTTTCCGGAAGAAACTTTCACCCCAAACTTTTGTTCAAAAGTCTCTTTCTACTAAGGGGAAATCGATACTCAATGGAGATCTTTGTGACTGGATTCATTACGAATGATTTTTCATTCTTAAAAATTTCGCAGAAAAGCATTTTTGCTTGATAGGGATTGCATTCTTTCTTGAACCCCAATATTTAAAGACAGAAGATTTTCTATAGAATTTAAGGCGAATTTATTTTTTAGGAATTATTATTAGAAATTTTTATCAAAAAATCAAGGATTGAAAAATTAATGTTGCTAAATAAGTTTTATTGTACTCAAAGATAGTGTAATATGTTATTGTTATTTCTTTTTCCGTTTCGTGTACCGAGTTTAATGAAACCCCGTAAATCTAAAAGAAATCTCCAATACTGAGTTTCTATGGATTTTTTTAAATTAATCTAATTTCTTCATTATTTGCAAAAATTGATATTCTATTATCGACTTTCCTGTCACATTCTGATGCGATGAGATTGGGAGATGTCTATTTGTATAATTTTGATGACAGCATAATATTTTAATATTTCAAAAGTCAATAAATTTAATTAGGTTTTTTCTTCTTATAATTATTCTCAGCTACTAAGGAATTAAAGAAAATGATGACTTCAAAATATCGTTATATTTATAATAGCGGAAATTAATTCATATAAATGCCTCACTTAGAAAATTTTCGAACATTTAGTTAATTCTTATAGAAACTTATTTCCAATACACTAATATTAGAGGGCTTGCCAATGTCTAATAAATATATTTTTTTCTTCGGATACTTTAAAAGTGGCACATCTTCTGTCATTATCATAAAGGGGGAAATTGGAAGTGGGTATTTGACTGACAACAACTTAAAATGGAAAAGCTTCACCAATTTCAAGAAGTTAATTTTTGTTCCAATCTTCTGTTCGAAAATCAGTCTTTAAGCAAAGGAAATTAATACTCAATGTAGTCTTAAGTAAACATATTCATTTTAAAT
>JAOUZG010010951.1:5868791-5878939 GCA_026289955.1 Argiope argentata
AAAAAAAAAAAAAAAAAAAAAAAAAAAAAAAAAATATATATATATTCACTCTTAAGGAATGAATGATCTCGCTGTTACTCTTCCTAAAAGTTCCAGATATTTCTGGTTTAATAAAGCTTTTAACTCCTGAAATGGGTAACTTCTAAGTTCTCTATAACGACAAAAAGAAAGAATTTAAGGGCTAAAAAAACTTTAAAGAGGAAATTAAACTTTAAAGATTTTTTTAACATTTTCGTCACTGCAAGCTACGATGATATCTGAATTGGAAAATATCATTAAAGAGTTACACTTTTCTACAGAAATGAAATTGTTTCAGTTTTTAAAGTTAAACAGATTTCATAGAAACATTGTCCTTAAAAATCAACAATACATATTTAATAAGAACAATAGATATAATAAAATGTAATAATGTGAGAAATAATGCTTACAAAATTATGCTTATTCCGGTTTGAGAAACAATTCGATTGCATTTATTACAATATTCGAATTTTATTTTCAACAAGTACAAATATATATTTTCTGTCTTCTTTATACAAAAAAAGATTTTGTTTCTTATATATTAAACTAGTTTAGAATATTATAATTGCACACACAGTTTAATTTTTAAGATTAGATTGTGGATGAATTATCCTTTACACTAAATAACTAAAGAAATTTAATCATGTTGCTTTAGCAAAAAAAATATGATATTTTGCAGTTCAACATTAAATATCAAGTATTTCCTTTACTTTCTAACATTAGCAAACAGGTCCACTCAAGTGAATTATTGAGGTTTTTATTTTTAAACTGATTGTGCGATTCATAGAAAATGAATTCGAAACGATTTGTGAAACTTCACCAATTTATCAACATGATAAGTGAGAAGACTTTTAATGCTTTTAAATGCTTAAATTTGATGCCTATAATGTGTAAATAGTAAATTGAATTTAATCTATACATCTTATAGTTTAATAAATTAAATGTTACTTGCAAACAAAAATTTGTGTAATCAAACTTTAAAATTTATCACTGAATAGATGTTAAAACATAAAGATTAGATTTATTCTGCAAGAAAGTTTCAAGATTGTAATAATTCCCGACTTGTATAAAAACAAACAAATTTTACTAAAAGCCTGCCACAAAAGCTTTCATTTTGTTTATAGAAGCTTATATTTAACATTTACTATCTAAAAAAATTAAGTTCTAGAAATTTTCTTCAATATTGTAAAAACTGTAGCTTTTAAGTGTAAGAAAATAAAATTCTGTTGGCAACCCAGAAAATGTGAATTAATTTATTAATTAGTTGAATTAAATTAATTTACTAAGTGTGTGTGGGAGAAACCCTTATTATCAAAGCTGATGCGGTGAAATTCCGGGATGACAGACTAATTAACTTTTGCTTATTCTCTCGATTATTCTGACTTGTGACTTTAACATACTAACGGATGTCAGGTGTTGGAAAAATGAAATAATCAGAATCTCTACAAAAGGAAGTAGTAGTATGGTGTCTCCGTTGATATTTGTTTCAATTCTTTGTCAAATGCAATAGAAGTGAGCTAAAAAGTGATTCAGTTTGTGGGTACTAGAAGATCGTAATCAGCCTTGAGCATCTGAAACCAAAATTGAAAAACCGACTTTGAACAAAATTGAAAACTGACTGCAAACCGATTCTTGAAAAAACCAAACAACAATTATTGCATATGAATGAAGCAGTAAGATAAAGTTGTCCATATTAGAAAGCGTTACAAGATAGTATCCAGCTCACCAATTTGAAATTGTTAATATCATTTCACATGAATGTTTTCTTCCTTTGCTGTGGAATAAAGGGCAGCAATTATTTAACTACTATCATTAAATGTTCACATTTTTGGTGTAGATCCTTTTGTGGGATGACTAATCAATCTGCTGATTATTTTACTTGAACAGACATTTCTTCTTCTTCCATCCCTCTTTTGTCAATACTCCATAACTTTGAGAAACATTATTTCCTTTATTAAAGAATCAGTAAATATATCAATTTCTTCCAATGAACATTTTTCTATACTGATATCTGCAAAGTGTTTGAAAAAAACCCTTCCCAATCTATAACATTTCAAAATGCATATAAATGATACATTTCCCTTGTTTTTCTATTCAGAAGGATTCTATATTTATTAAAGTAATGAATAATACCTTTCCTTCTATGAAATATTCCACCACAATTTTTTATTAATATTATAATCGAGATGGGTTAAATATAACGTGGTTTCTAGAAGTTTTGAAAAGATTTTCAAATAATTGAATTTTATTTCTGTTTAAGAGATACGCAAAACTCCCAAAATAACTAAACTAATGTATCGAATATGAACTGATTTAATATTAAGTAATATATTATTTATATAATTTATATTTAAGTAATATGCGAAACTTACAAAATAATTAAATTAATGCATGGTTTTATAATGAAAATAAAGCGAAATTTTTTTTAATTCTTTATCTAATTTGGAATAATATTCTTCGATTTCAGATTTTACTGTTTGCACTGAAATATAGTTTTTCGTCATAATCCTTGAATATTAAATAATTTCCTATTATAGAAAAAATCAAGTAGTTAATATATTGATTATACAAATACATATATAATGAGCGTTTTTTCTTAGATATGCATACAGACAATTAAGAAAATTGTTTTTTCAACTCAAAAAAATGGGGCGGTTTAACAGTAATCTAAAATGTGGAATGTTTTTATTGCTTTTAATCATATACTAATTTAAATAGATTGTAGGTAAAGCTTTACATTATTTAGTGTCAAATATAAAATATTTGTGTTACATCAAAAGCAATCAGTAAATTATTCTAAGTAGAATACAGAATAGAGAGGATTGTATTCAAGGAATAGATCAAAATTATGAAGTTCCCTTAGGAAGGTATGCAATTGTTCTGGATGAAATGGAAGAGTTGTCGATATGCCCCAGAGCAAGTGAATGGAGATGAAATGAGATAATTGAAATGCAGCTAAGAATCAGCGTCAACTACCACATTATTTCAGCTTCTCTTGAAGCCAATATCAAATTTCTTCGTTAAACTAACATTATTGTTTCATCAATAGTTCTTGTCATTATTTTAGACTAATCAAAAAAGATGAATGCATAGGAGAAATGTTAAATCACAGGCATATATTAAACAAGAAATGAAAAATATCAATCATGTATATTTGTCATTAACTTTACCCATTATAATCAATTAGTTTAAAGTTTATTTTTCCGAACTGTTTTATTAGTTATACATAAATCTCGAAACGAAATTAAGAATAAATTTAAGAAAGAAAAGGTGGTTCAATTTTAGGAAAAAATTTACAAACAATGGCTTCTACACTCATATAAAAACATAAAAGTCGATCCACATCTATAGTCAATTTAAAGAAACCATTGTCTTATTCGTTTGCATCTTTTTACCAATAACTAAACAAGTCTTTTCAAAGTTCAGACGCTAGCATCAACGTTTTTTGTATAAGAATCTGCATAAAAATACTCATCAAGCATTGTAATATTTGTAATGCAGAAAAAAATAAATTATTTATTTTCACTTTCACATTTACCCATATAAATCTAACATAGCAATAACCAATAAGTTTAAAGTGAAATTCAAGATCAAAAGTGAAAGAAGTATCATAAATCCGGCCTGAAGACCTTTTCAAGGGTCACCCTCAGGCAGGGATTCAAACCAGGGATTTTTTCTGTCAGGGATCTGACAAGTTTTCCAAAAAATGACCCCTCGTGACCCGAAAATCTCAGAAAATTAAGACCTTAGAGACAAATTAATTGCACAGAAATATAACAAAATAAATAAATTTGAATCCAGATGCTTAATATGTAAATATTTCTATAAAGATCTTTTAATCAAAGAATATAACTCTAATTCAACTTACTTGTAAAACAAAACTGGGAAAAAGGAATTAGATAAAAGGATGCTAGCTTTCGCTAAAAAAACTAAGATAAAAACTTGTACTTTAAACTATCCTTATTTATTTCCAACTGTAAAATTTCACACAAAAAAATAAATTTAGATTCCTAACTTGTAGCACTGGAAGTTATAATTATTTTACAGGAAAGCATTTTTTAAATATTTGAAAAAAATTTTAAATAAAATTAAAAAATGAGGATAATTTTATAATTAATAGTAATCAAGATATTTTGGACTTTCTAAAAGATAACAATATTAATAAACTTAATACATATGATTTTGAAAATTTATATACCAGTTTACCTCATGAAAAATTATTAGAGGTTCGTGCCTTAATTTATGACGATTATTTAAATAGAGAGATCATTACAAAAAACAATTGGATAGAGCTATGCAACTTTAATATTAAAGAAAACTACGTATTTAACGGCATTAATTTTTATAAACAACTAAAGGGAATTCCAATGGGTACAACCTTTTCAAGTGCTCTAGCTAATATTTTTCTACATTATTACGAGTAGAAAATAATTGGGGATAGTTTAATAAATGGTTATAGACTTATTGTTGTTAAACTTAAATAATACCAATATAGTACTTAACTGTAACCCAAAAGACCTAATTTTAACTGAAACAAACAATAATCAATGTAAAGCAAACTATCTAGATTTAAATTTAGAAATTTCAAATGGGAAAACTTTAATAGGTATTTATGACAAAAGGGATGAATTTAACTTTAAAATAATTAAACTTAGTAATTACCACTCTAATTTAAACTCCAAAATATTCAAAAATCTTATATTCTCACTGTTTAATAGGATTAAAAAAATCTGTAATAACAAAAATGCTTACACAATATCAACAAACAACCTCATTAAAAGCTTAGCTACTAACGAATTTAACAAAAACTATTGCAACATACACACCCTAATAACAAAAAGCCTAACATATTTTCAAAACTAAAACAAAACTATTAAAAACTGTAGCCTTAACTTAATAGATGGCGCTTCAGGTACTCATTAGGACTATATATACTGAACAGGCTTAGGGATTCAAATTCGAGGGGAATTTAAGCTTATTGTGATTTTTATGTCAGATGACAAGCTGCAAACTTCTGGAGTTCTTTTTTGGTATGTGTTTGGATTTCTTTGTATTGTTTTGTGTGAGGGTTTGAATATTTTTCTGTAATTCTATTAAGTTTTTAAAAAATTTGAAATAATTTACTTAAACTGTTTGCTTGTGTGTTTATAATTTTGGTATATTCTATTTTGGATTCAAATTGGTTCTTATATATGCTTTACCTGTTTGCTTGTATGTTTGTTATACTGCTTTATTCTGTTTTACGATCTTTTATATGATCTAATCTGTATATGTAATCCATCTGGATTCAAATTTTTTTTATATTTCTGTGTAATTAATTTGTCTCTGAGGTCTCAATTTTCTAGGATTTTCGGGTCACGAGGGGTCATTTTTTTGACAAACTTGTCAGATCCCTGACAGAAAAAATCCCTGGTTTGAATCCCTGCCTGAGGATAACCCTTGAAAAGGTCTTCAGGCCGGATTCGGGATACTTCTTTCACTTTTGATCTTGAATTTCACTTTAAACTTATTGGTTATTGCTATGTTAGATTAATTCATTGGTATTCTAGTAGTAGCAGCACTAGCGCTCTCTAAATACAAAGTTGCGTTTAATTTTTAATTCTTAATATGTTGGTTCAAAAAATTTGATATTTATTCCATCATTATCTTTGTTATGATAGTTATCCATATAAAGTTTTAATCAAGAAAATTAACGATCTTTAATTAAATTAATGGTCCAATTGATTAACTAATTAATGAAAAACAGTTTTCTTTACCCTCAACTATTAATTGTTTTTCCCTTCGCTTTTTTGGAAATTTATGTCATCATTACTTTTAAAATTCAAATTGTATTATGAAATATCAAATTGTAATTTTCTAATGTATTAAGAAAATTGCAGATTATAAAATATTATGACATTGTGTCCTATGCAAAAGGAACAATGTATCTTCTTATATTTCATTATTTATATTCTTCTAATACTTTGTACTTTTCTTTACTATATATATAGATGCGTGTGCGTGTGCGTGCGTGCGTGCGTGTGTGTGTGAGAGTGATATCATTAGCAGAAATGTTTTTATGAAAGCTGAAATATATATTATGACTATATTAAAAATAAGGAAATAAAAAAAAACTAAAGATTAAACTCTTATTATTCTGTAATTGGAGAAAAATCTCTAAAGGTTCTGAAAACAGCTAATGTAGTCGCATTATTTAAATAATCAGCTTATAAAGCTATTTCTAGTATTTAATAAAATACCATAGCTATACCAATTTACCTGGGAGTTAATATTTATATTTTGTTGTTAAATATCGTACTTAAAGGTTGAAGAAATAGTCACTAAAACACCAACATTTAAGCAGATTTTATTGGAACGAAAAAAATAAAGATCAATTGTTTGAATCGAAATAAATGAGAAAAGACTAAGAACATATCTTTCAAAATGCCACTATAAATCTGAGTGCAGAATTAAAATAAGAAGGGTCCTAAGTATGCTTTAAATAATTCTTCAATTATCTTAACGGTCATGATCTTTTACAGATTAAAAGTTTTTTTTCTAGTTAAACAATATGAAAATAATTGAGAATAATTGAGGCGAAAAATAAATTAGATATTATGGTCCTATGTATCTCAGCTAGATTCTCTAATTTAAATCTATAATAGTCTCGACAGTTCGCAAAGTTTCCTTTGACGCTCCTACCTTCATATAGTTCAATCCATGCATTAAGGAAAGTGTTTCACCGTCGAATCTAATTATTCATGTGACTTGCTTTCGGGTGTGAGAAATTTATTTAAGGAAGAATTCATTGGTCTAGCAGTGAAGTGCTAAAGCAGAACTGATTGGAAGCAAAGAGCAACCTCAATGTCACCTAAAAACAAATAAAAATGCAAAAAATTGCATTTTTGTGTCTATAGATTTAATAATATTTTCATTAAATTAGCTTTATTGGAAAAAATACTTAAAATATTTATTTCATAAATTGAATTCAGTATAAAATTATTGAATCTTTAAAAAAATTATTAATACATGTAGATCTATAGAAAATTATTAATAGATGTAATTAATTATAAATCATTCTCAATTTTTTAAATATTGTTTTACTAAATTATGGGATACCTTTTTTTTCATTTAATGACATTTTTTCACTAAATTTACAGAAATTTCCAAATTTGTGCAGTACAACCATACTAATCTTCTCAACTTTTGTAGCGTTTCTGTTCTTTAAAATGTTTCTTTATTTTAAAATTACACTGATTTCTTCTGTGCTGATCTTCTAAACTGATATATCAGATTCAGTGTGTTTTTTAATATACAGAGAATATTAATCAATAATACGAACAAATAAATCTTCGTCAATTTATTGAATATCGTTTGTGTGCGATTTATCTGATATGGCACCGGCGTCCTGGAACAGAGGTAGAGCGTCTTCCACATGATCTGGATGTCCCGGGTTTGATGCAGAGATCATGGTTGCTCTTCTGTGTAATATCTGTGAGCTGTGTGAATATGCACCCCCCTCTCTGTAGAAAGGGGATGGGAAAGTGAATGTGATGAGTGAATAGCAAAAGTCGTGCTCTTGGCCCTAATCGCCGATGCTACAGAAACATAGACGCTGACTAGGCTTAAATCGCTGACTACCTCGGCGAGCTTGCCCATGGCATAGTGCCATTAGCAACAACAACAATATGTGTGGTGGATAAATCTAGAAATCAACCTACCAGCCACACATGCATGGGAAATATTCTACAAAGATACGAAAGTATCCTTTAGACTTTTCTAGCAGATCCTATCGACGACAGTTACTTACGTTTAGAATTCGGCATGTTGATACAACTCTGAGCATCTGCTATTAGTATTTCAGAAATTGAGTACGTTTTTACTTTACCTCCTTTTCCTTGTTGTTTTAAAAGCATTAATTATTTTCAATAATGAAACTACAATCAACAGTTACAATATTCCTTTTATAGTAGTTAAAGGAAAGCTACTTAGAAAGAAATATCTAATTTTTTTTTTATAATTACAATCAGTCACCTGATTGCATCAGAACTTAGCCTCATAAACAAGGATTATTGGGACTGGCTGTTATGCTCATTAACTATCCAACTTTTAGATAAAAAATAACTACGACTTCTGATAAACGTTCTTATAAAAGAATATACTGAGCAAAGAGCGACTGTCTCTACGAAGCGAGCTGAAATTAAAACTGTTGAAAAGGAAGGTAAGATTAAGTTTTGAAAACGTTTATTATGTATCACTAAAAAAAGAAGCTGCAAACCTCCCAAAATGATAAGTATAGTAGAATCACAAGATTTACCTATTAGATTTGCCACAAAATTATTGATATGGAAAATTCAAGCATATTTTTGCAGAATGCGTCATTGGAATGAAACTGGGTTTTTGCTTTTTATAGCTAAATTATATTTTTATTCATTTCATAATTGTTTCTACAGTTTTGTATTACAAATATAAATATTTTAGTTGGAACACTGGTAAGTTCCTTTATTTTATGTTTACATGATGTAGCTAACTCCCTAGAAATTTTATATTGTTTTTTGATTTCAGGATTTTATTGTTGCTATTATTTTTAAAATTAAACACAACTACAGCCTAATTTTAATAATTAAACTCTTAAAATATATATCTAAGAAATGAGTTTCTTGTTGGCATAGAAAGCTCTCACTTGAGGATTAATTACTGCAAGAGAGAGAGAAAGAGATGTGGGAATGTCGATAACAGCTGATCATTAACTCACGCACCATACCAGTAGACCTGCAAGCGCTCAGCAAACGTCTTTGAATTGCATGCCTGCTTTTATTTGAGAAGATGGTTATCGATACTCTTGGTATCAGATATTCGACGGCTTGTAGATCTTTTAACTAAAAACGCTAGCCAATGGTGAAGCCAATAATTTCTAAAATTCTGTATCAAAACTATTAAATTATTTAATAATTACTCAGAGATTGCAAAGGGAATGTAAAGGTTATAAAACAAATGTCACCTCACTTCAATTTGAAATTAAAGAATTGCTCATTTATAAATAAAAGTTCGCAGCATAAATGTTAACATTTACTATTAGCAAAGGTAAATTCTTATTAATAGATCAAAATTAACCGAACATGAGTGTCCATTTCTTATACTTTAACGAGTTTACAAACAAATATATTTTAAGACTAAATTTAAGAATATCAAATTTATAAAATACTAGGTTTTTCCCGCGAAGTCGTACGCGTGAAAATTTTGATGTATATATTTGAAAACTAACATTATAATCATAATGTAAAATGTTGGCAAACCGTATGGATGAGACTTGAATTTTAAACATCAGTTAGTTAGGGAAACAAATGCAGATTAGAAATTTTTGATTTCAATTAATCTGCTTTATTTTTATTCAAAAGTACTTCTGAAGGAATCGAAAGATCTATTAAGTAACAATGATTAATTTTAAATGTATCAAGCACTACGAAAAAAAAACAGAGTTGCTTTAAATAACTGTTTGAAATCATGCTATATCTAACCTCATTAGCGTAGTTATATAACACTTAACACTTAACACCACACCACACCTCCGTTTCTAGGGCTCAAATGGCCCCTTTCCGGTTTGGTATAGATGTAGGTAGACTTTATTAAAAACAAAAAAAACAAAAAAAAAAAAACGTTACGCAGTTGTTACATTATTGGAAAGAAACATACAAGAGACAAAATACACAGACATATAACATAACAATAAGTGATAAAAATTAAAGTGAAGAAGGTCTCGAGTACAACAAAATGGATGAATGAATATCATAATGTACAGTATGGATGAAAATATGAGGGAATTCAAAAAAATTAGTAACTTGAAGGGTTAAAAGGATTTATAGCGTAGTTATATAAAACCTCATAACCTTATTTACTTAAAAACTAAGAACTTAAATTTATGAGGGTAATTTTCCGTTCGCCAGGCGCAAACGAACAATCGCCAAAGAAATTCGAGAAAATTTGGCAGAATTCTTAACCCTTCAAGCGGCTGGAACGTAGAAAGTCGCTCCAGGGTATCTCTTGAAAACCGGCAGGAACGTAGAAATCCTCTCCAACGAGTCGCTTTAAAACCGCCAGGAACGAAGAAAGTCTCCATCCGCAAATATCTCTTAACACGGCTTCCCCGTAGA